>CM045759.1:91742705-92110205 GCA_025200525.1 Camellia lanceoleosa | reverse complement strand
TTGTGTTACAAGGTAATATTTTAAAATTTTCTATATGTCATTCTTTAGTTGTTATACTTCTTAGGAGAAAACTATTGTTGCCTTTAAAATAATAAAGTTGGTATTAAGAGAAAGGGTAGTGCAACTTACATCACACTGAGGTTTGAGATTTCAAAACCTATATCACCACGACATTTGAAAAATTATATTCATCTCCTATCTGTTTGTAATTATTTAGATGGAATAGAAGACATTGAACTAAATGCACTCTCTAACTTTTCTTACTTTTTCCTTTACTTCTCTTTGTTTTCTTTTTCCTTTCCTTTCCTCTCCTTTACTTTTTTTTTTTTCAATGCTAATTTTCTTTGAAATTTTTCTACTAGGGTTGTTGCCTTTTGCTATAAGAAATAGAGGTTTGTGAAACCCGAGCTTGTGTCTACGAGGGATGGGAATGTAATTTCCCGAGAATATACGGGGAGTGAGATGTAGTGGGTCCAAATCTCTCATGGAATGTCAACTCAATACCCTAAGAAATTTATACCATGTGATGTGATTACCAGCAGCTCTCAATAGAGCCAATTTTAGTTTCAGTAAGTATTATTTTTGAAGCTTACTATTAGATTAGTATAGTATATGTTTTTAGTATTGAGTTTGTTTGGAACCTAAATTGAAGAAAAGAGGATAAGATGATAGTCATTAGAGATTGTAAATTTGGTCTGGTTCACGGGGCTCAAGGCATTTCGACTTTCGAACTTAGGCTCTAGGGTTGGCCCATGTTGGGCCCTTGTAGGTCTTGCCAAATTTTAGGATTGGAGTTGGAGTGTTCGAGCCACGGCCAGGAGTGGTCAACATACAGCTCAAAATCATTGAACTGTAGGTGAGTTGGAGGCAGCCCCTCGGCCTGTTTCGGGCTTGGGTTCAGGCTGAATTTCCATTTGTTTATATTTTTTTTAATTTTTTTCTTGAAATTTTATTCTTTTCACCAAAATGGCTTGGACCTCGAGGCGGGTGCAGATGGGTCGGGCTTTGAAGTAGGTCTTGAAGCGGACCCCACGGGCGGGCCTTGCCTGAACAAGATGAGCCCAAGAGCTCACAAGGCTTGGCGGGCTGAACTTCAAAATAATGGCTCGAGGCCGAGGCCCGGAGTCTCATGGCTGAGGTTAGGCTCGAGGAACCCTAACCAGAGACCAGAGCTCTGGCCGAGCTCACGAGTGGGTTTTAGACCACCCACAAATCATGAAGCCATTTTGCACTCCATTAGATTGTGGGTTTCAAGAGAGCTTTGTATGTTTTTTCAAGCATTGTAATAATTCCTTTTTTAGTGGTTTAGTGTCTTATTTGCCTTAGCTCCTTTGTCTTATTGGATTCAACATAGTAGAAAAAACCAAAAATAAAGAAATTGGCGGAGTTTTTACTCTATGAATCGTGCTTGATAATGTGCAATATATATAGGTTGAGCCATTATTTACCATTTGATGATTTTATTGGATTTATTGTAATTTGTTTTTAAATAAAAAAAGAACAACAATATTAGGTTATTCTGACTATTGGTTTTGTTTATTTATTTTACGGTGAAACATTACCAATATAATAAAAAGCTTCCTTATAAGGAAAATTATTAAATAGTTAAAAGTACTCACTTAATATTGTTGTAGTGTTCTCGATGAATACGAAATCATAATCCACATTAAATGGGTCATCTTTGTCTCTCGATTATCTAGAAATGTGAGTTATCATGTCCCACCGTAATATATCTCATTATGCTATTGGTTTGAACCATCACATAGTACATCAGTACCAAAATGAATACTGAAAAAATCATATATACTTTTCATACCTTTCTCATAAGTGGTACTTAAAAGCTACCAAGCGGATTATTTTCTAACATTGTCATTTGTTTTCATGTTTAATAGAGAGGCATATAATTGGTTATTGGTTTTAAAATAGACAACTTATTATTTTTAAAGCATGTTATAAATTATAATGAAGATGGGGAAGGTAGTAGTTACCAATAATATGTGTTCATCTAATGAACAAACAAACCCTCCCTTCATGCCTTAAAAAGATTTGTTGTGATTTCATCAACCTAAACAACAACAAATACTCTTAAGCACCAAAATCTCCTAGAGCTTAAATCTTTTGAATGCGAATGTAAAACAAACAATTATACAATTTGTTACAAATCAATTTAAGGCTCGGAAAATACCCCGAACAATAATTTACAACTCTATTCTTCATTTTATCAGCTTATCCAATTTATTATAGACAATGAGTTATCATTCCATCCACACAATTTGCACACCCAAAAGCGGTGAATAGTTTCAAGAAACACTCATGTCTAGCTCAATAATCCCACAGACAAGTCCATATAGGAGCATGCAAAGTCCATACATAAATCAACAAAAAACAAAAATAAAGCAGTAAAGGATTAGAATTGAACAACGAGGAACCAAAACCATCTCTAGCATTTATTCTTTGCCTGAGATAACCAAAAGATCTCATTTTATTTCTTTCCATTTTTTATACTCCTTAATAGTCAATGCTTTTTTTTGTCTGGTAGAAACAAAGTGTTCTCTCACCTTTAAGTCAGTATCACAGCTTGAACAATCTTAACAAATTTTGTAACAACTTTTACATATTAATCTTGAATATTGTCAACTTTTTAGTTACTTGTCCAATATGAAGAAAACAAAATTTAGAGCATGAAATTCTTCGGGTGGCGTAAACATAAAGTCTCCATGAGTTATGGGTGCGTAATCAAAGACCAAAAAACAAAACCACCTTGCCCCAAAAAATAGGAGGAAGAAAAGGAAACTAAATCATACCCCTCTCATATGTAAATGCTTGAAAAACTAATAGATTAGCAAATGTCTGCATATCCCTCTCGATCATATCGTTCTCACCAGTCATTAACTATATTTAGACACCTTGTCATGCTTGCCTTCTTTATCCACCAGATTGAACCATGCTTTTGGTTCAGATTTGAGACCATTGAGTTACTATCATTTTCCAGATTTACAATTCCAATACATATACAAATGATGAACTCAATGAGTCGAGAACACTCTAACATTTAACTAAAGTGGCAATTGTAGCATCTCTTTCTTCTATGCTAATGACTCGTCTTTCTGAATCATGAGACACCTCCACCACCATGAACTCTCCACAAGTTGGGCTTTTGCATAACAACCTTCTTCCATGGATTCCTTTTTAGAGACCCGGATGCTCCTCAATAGCTTGGCCAACCTTGTGCTTCCTGAAGTGTTGGCATGGTGTTACTCTTGATGCACCACCATTTTAAGGAACCAAAATAACCCCATAGTATCGGATCCTTGATCTAATCTTTTCATAACAGTTGCGACGAGCAAGATCACTAAAACAACCAATGCATTCTTGTCATGTAGCCGTACTAGTTCACATTCACTACCAAACCTAAGGACCAGTAGCACTAATATTAGCATCCCTTGGCAAATCAAAAGAACAACAAGCGACACAGGATCCATGTCTATCAAAGGATCAAAAATTGGTGGATGTAGTATATTTTTAGGGATGAAAACTTTAGCGTTAGGGTTTAGACTTTGGGGTAGCGTGAACCTGATAAACGTTGGCTTCACCTAGTAGCATTAACCAAAAGCTTCTAACTCTCAACTATCAACCTTATAGCATCTCTCGTTTCCTTTGACAATGGACAAAATACATGAGCAGCGAAGAGTATTGCTTTACCCTTGCCAAGGACCAAGAACTTACCTCTCTTTCACAAACAACACCCACTTTGGATCACTCCTAAATAGATCAACTAGAACTTTAGAAATAGCAAAATTCTTGCAAAATAAAATGTATCTAAATTTGGGATAGTGACACAAAAAGCAAGCTACAAAGCTCATTTTCGCTCCATCTTTGCACATTCATCATCACACATAAGCAGCCTCGATCAAGTGGAATTTTCTTCTATTTGTTTCAGCAGTTGAACTCGTGCCTAGCAACCACGGATTATAGAAGCTTTAAAACTAGTATCAATGTTAAACCCAACTTTGTTGCCTCAAATATCACAAGAAGCGATAGTAATTATTGACGCAAGAACTTGTTATTGTAACAGGAACTCACATCTTACATCGGGATATGGAAAAAAGGATAACAAAAAGGCGTACATGCATATATACACTCCCTCTTAGAAGCATCGCTTACATCATCACAAGGCGCCTTCAAATTAAAGTTGGTCCACAAGAAGAATCACATGGTGACAAATGACAAGTTCTAGCACATGCATACATCCCACATTGCTGGTCTTGCCACAGGCTTGTCACGTCTAATATTTCTTGACCCACAACCACATGTCACCAATGCATTCTTTCACTATAAAATGAGGCAATTGGACATTCTCAAAATAATGACTCTAAGAAAATGAATGGCGGAAAGGTTGTAAGCGAGCATGAATCTTGACATGAATAGGAAGTGTACTACAAAGATGTGGTGGGGAATTGAATTTCTCTTACAAGCAGAGTCAAGTCGGTGAAGATAGTTTCAAGGTAAGGAGGGCAATGCCCACTATGACAAAGAGATGGGCAAGAATCACTTTTATAGCCCCTTCTCATAGGGCATTGATCCTGAAGTGTGGGTCCTAATCGTCTAAAAAGCAATTGTTGGAACTAGAAAAAGAGTAACACCTTTCACTACACCAGTGCCTCCCCCAATTCTTCTTCAGCCTACAAGGTTTATTACATGAAAATTTTTCCTCTTCCATCATTGTTTTGTAGCATTCCATAGTTCGATAAGTTGATGCAGCGGCATTTTTGGGTGACAAGTATCATACAAAGTGCACAATTCCCAACATGGCACCTCTCTTTGCGATGATGCACTTAAGGAGACTTTTGCCACATACTTTAGAACATGTCGGTATAGGATCCAAATAACTTTGTCATTCCTCTTGTAAGCAAGTTTACCACAATAGCATGACTCAATCTTTCTTGGCAACAAATTCGCCTCATATAGACCCAAATTGCAAATTTCATGGCAAATATGATTTTCACAACTAAGTTTTTTACATGAAAAAACACCATCTTTTACACTAACTTTTCCATTCACAACCATCTCTCCATAAAGAACAACCTCAATTTTCTTCATACAAAAACAAGAGGCATTGACGAGAACGACAAGCATTACAATGACCAACATAGCAAATCAGATTCTGCTTGGCGGTGGCGTCCGCTCTAGAAGTTTCTCACAACATTGACCACAAGTGAGAGCAGTTTACGATCGAGAACATCTTGAAGTAATTATTTTCTTCCACAGGCGCAACCATGGTGGAACAAAAGCTTTACAAAGAGGGCATAGACGAGGTGGCATTGCGAACACAAATATGAGGACAAAGATTCTCTCTGTTACGATAGCACTAAGAATGAAGGCGAATGACCTATGGCCAAGATAATAATCGATATGCCAAAGGGATCATTGGTCAAAAAATCTGAGCCCTTATGGCATTGACGGCGTTAGGGGTTGTTCGGATCTACACAAGGATGTCATAAACTTGCATTTTAGGGATACCATAAGTGATTGCTTTCGGTTGAGGGCATTCTCGTGATCGATGACATAATGGAGAGGAATATGCTCTAGGCATCGTCATCTGATTTGGCGGTTTGTATCTTGTTTCACAATATTGACATATGCACGTGTAAGGAAAAGAGAAAGTAGTACAACCATGCGTCCAAGGAAGGATAACAGAGGTAGTGCGCGCACAATGTGGGACTGTATAACCACCCTAGACAAGGGGTGCGACCAGACTCTGAAAAAGGTAAGCACACTTTAGCAATTCTCTTTCTCTCTACCGTGCTTTGCATTCCTTCTTCCTCAAGTGAACTAACTTGACCGTCGGAGAGGTTTTCTGGAAAACCACTCGCCAGGTAACTCACCATTATTTTGTTCAAAGTGAATAGGAATTCATTCGGAGCAAAACGAGCTTGGTAGTAAGGCATATGGAAGGTGACGAATATTTTTTGCCCCATACAACATGTATATGCAAGAATAAAAAAAGATAATAAAAAAGTACCTGATCAATCCTAGAAATGAGGAGGCACGATCAGCAAGAAAAGAAAAGAAAAGAAAATAATAGAATTTGATAACCACTTGTTCATTTTCTCACTGGTTTGATCTCTCTCTGTGACCCTGTGGCATTTCTTTCCTTTACATTATAGGTTTCTACTATGCCATCTATATATGTATATTCTCTTCTCTTTTTTATTTATTTATATATATTTGGTTTCTCGAGAGAGAGAAATTGAGAATCTTGAGAAAAGAGAGTTCGATTTTGCAGGCTTATTAGATCATACAGAAAGATGGACTATGAGAGAGGTTCAATTTGAGGTGAATCAACATATAAATTGATTTTTTTTTTTTTAATTTTAAAAATTTAAGAATTGAGTTAAATTTTAAAATAGTGTAAACCAAATTGAATCAAATGTAAAAAATATTTAGTTGATTAATTTCACAATTATATAATAAAAAAATTATTATTTAGATTATCAATTCAATAAAATTCATTTTACTTGTAGAAACATTTCAAAAGAATTTGCAATTATATTTTAAAATTTTAAAATATTCTTCAAACTAGTTTAAATGGAATCCACAATAATACAACAAATTCTTTATATTATACACTATTTACTATAAGAATAGGATTAGTTTTTAATTGTATTATGGGAGATTTAGCCATAAGTCTCTTAGGCCTTTCACTTTTTGTCAAAAGGACAAAATAAATTTCAATACTTGCCAGACTCCCTCATAGCTCTCATTTTTTGTTAAAATGACAAAATTTTACTTTGATTCATAGTAAAATTTTGTTGAATCAAAAAAAATTTTACTCAATTAGAGTAAATTTTGCAATTTTACTAAATGTATAAAAAAGGAAACAAACAAAAATAAGGTTCACGGGAGAATGAGTGGCGAGAGAGAAATAGAGAGAGAGAGAGAGTGAGAGAGAGAAACAAAGTAAAAAAGGCGAGAATAAACTATCGATTTTCAAATCTGAGGTGATAAATCTCATATTTGAGGTCATCAATCTCATATGAGATAGTGGAGACAAACAGGGATTACGAGAGTGATAAGAAGGACGTTTTAAAATACTAGAGACTTTTGAAAATACTTATATAATTCTTGTCCTTTTGACAAGATAATTGCCTCTCGAGAGATTTATGGCCAAATTCTCCTATAAATATTGTTCAATCAAAAACATAGTTTAAATAAAATCAAATAAATAGTACATAAACATGTACATCTTTGTATAGGAGTAATTATCTTGTATTTCTAGAATTTTAAGTTAACAGTATGCCCAACCAATAGTAGCGGATTAAAATTACATAACGCTAAAACAAAGAAAAATGATGAAAAAAAATAATATGATTTCATTAGATAGGTACATAGCCACGTGATTTTTTGACACATAGAATCATTTCTAATTTGTATAGATATAAAAGATAAAAATATCTTGTGAATAATATAAATAAAAGTTTAATCAATATCATAAATAATTAACATTTTAAAAAATCAACTAAGAAACATTTACATACACAATAAACACAAGTAAAAATCCTACCCACTTTAACATTAAAATATTTTAATAATTAATCCTCAAAATTTATATTTATTTTTGCTGTATTTAGTTAGAGAGTTTTGAAGGAGATTAGGAAAGGAAAAGTAAAAAGGTATATGAAATTAAGTGAAATATAAATATGCTTTATTTACTTACATTTTTCTTTTCATTTTTTAAATTCCTTCTCAAATCCTCTAACCAAACACAACGATTGTGAATTTTCAATAATTGTATAATACGTTTGGCAACTTGAAATTTTAATTAAAAGTCAAAAATTACTATAAATTATCCTATCAATCTTTTACATTTTTCTATACATCCTTTTATAAAAAAAACTACAAAATTATTAAAATAATCTATTTCCAAACCAATGTATTCAAAAACTATATGAATGCAAAATTTTAATATGAAGAATCCAATTCTCATTCTCATTTTCAACTAGTGAGTGTTGGGAAGTTGTAATTTTAATAAATTATTTTAGTTTTTGGCTATTTTAATAGGCTAAAATTTTTGTATTTAGAAAAATGATTAGATTTTTTGTAGTTAGATGTGATATTTATGAGAGAAAAAGTAAAATGATTATAGATTTGATGTGACATTTTATTTTATTAAATATTTTAGTCTATTTTGTTTTGTTTTTTTTTGAATTTTAGCCTAAATTAGGTCTTGTTTGGTAGCTCATTATTTTAGTTTAAAAAAAAATCACAAAAAAAAAATTTTGTAAATCAATAACCTATAAAAAAATCAAAGATTCATTTTTCTCTACTTTTTGTAAAAAATCATAAAATTATTCTAAACATACTAATTTTTTTAATCTCATATTTTAATCAAAAAATTAAAAATTATTAAAACAATCTGCTCCTAAACGAGGCCTTAATAGTTTTTGAATGAAATTATCAACACAAAAATATCAATGAGTACCTTAAAACAATTTTCTTACAACATTGCTTAAATTGACAAAATAAAAAATATGATTTTAATTTGTTATGATAAAGCAATTTTCCAAATCACTAATTTTAATCAGTAATGCTATACAAATTAATTGATATATCAATTAATATTATTATTTTAAAAATATGAACTTCATCTATTATTATTATTATTTTTTAAAGCTTTACCGTACATTACATACTGCGAGGTTGTCGAGTCTGCTTCTTTGAGTTGGTCGTAAAGTCATCTCCATCTTCCATGGGTGGTTCATCGTACCATTTCTTGATCATTTTCTCCCATCCTTTGGTGATTCATGAGAGGCGTCATCTTTGATAGTTAAGTCTTGACTTTTATCGACAAATGTCTCTTTCTTTGAAGGATATCACAGGATGGCTAAATTACGGTGTATCTTCGATGCCTATCTTCCTGACTAAATGTCCATAATTTCCATTATATCCTAATAGTGAGTTGCTAGCAAATTTTCTCCATTTATTGAAATTTGGTCTTTGGCGGAAATCTTTAGCCGGCCGGTCTCCTATTGAGAAATCAGGTATCTGGAAATGTAGAGGATCTGTGAGGTACATTTTGTGTTTAATTTGGATTGCACCATATTCCCTTCCACTCGGTAGTTTGCTATCTATCAAAGCTTCCACATCTGGATGATGTTCTTCCATTACGTCTGATCTTGCATGAGCAAGCTTATGTCCAAAGCTATCTGTCGATCTGGATCTGTGAAAATTAATCTAGAGACAAAGCGTAATCTAACAATTTTGGAATTTGTTAGATAGCGTGTTTTGCCCTGATTTCTATCTCCAGCTCGAATATAGCTAGATTTATCGCAAAGGCAAATCTTGAAGTCTAGGTTACCTTGACATCTACCAAAATGCTCGGATCTCTTGTTGCATTTTTTTCTTCTTCTAGCAGTACTCTTCATCTTCATAGGTATAGGTCCATTGATAAGCTAAGCGGGCGATCAACTCTTGCTATGGAGAGGTCTGAAGAAATTGCTAAATAATGACTAGCTCGTTATTTACGCTATCTTGACTAAGGTGTAAATATAGGGTTTTAGGTCTTCCATTACTTGGCTTTTCTCACAAAAAGATCGAATGATAGAATGCCTGAAGAAATATATTCTAGCACTCAATTGGTCAAATTCCTCACTAGTGAGTTGTTTGATTTCTGGACTAGGTAAGGAAGTAGGTGTTTTTTCTGGAGCTAATTTTTAAATTTGGTTGTTTAGGGTTGACGGTCACTCTCAATTGTTTTCTTCGTCTCGGGTGGTCTAGCTCTTCCTTGACTCTTTGCCTTTATCCATAATTTTCTTGAAATTTACGGAAAGGTCTTCTGATGTCTGCACATCTGAAAGGATACGAGAATCTATCGAGGGTTAGAACTACTCTTTGTACTCGCTTCCAAATATCGGCTAAATTTGGAGCTCCTTTGGTAGCAAAATGGTTAGCGATACGCTCAATGTGTCTAGGTAATCTTTAGCTATCGACTAATAAAATGTGGTTCTTATTTGTCTTGGGCATAGTCTTGGTGACTCAAAATCATAAAATCCTTTAAAGCGAAAATATTTGACTAAAGGTTCTACTTACGTCGGTCATGGTAAATACCGAGCTTGGTTCCTTTAGCTACTACATAGAAACAAAACTTTTGACAAAGGTTTATTTTGAATTTTTGAAAAATATATCTTGAGAGAGTTTAGAAATTTGAAAGGCGTTTAAGGAGTGGTTATTTCCAAAGGTTATCTAAAGACCTTTGAGCGGGTCTAACTCAATCCCTATTAAAGGTCTGAATTTGGTTCTGCCTTCTTGAATGGGAAGAGAAAATCCCCCAAAGTTCATGGTCTTGCTGTTCTCCATTATCTGTACAAAAATTAAACTAGTTATCTTCTTTTTTTTTTAAATAAATTTTCCTACTTAACCAATCTGTTAGCCTATTATCACTTCCTTTAATATGTTCAAACTCTACCTTATATCCTTGTCCTACAAAACAATCTAAAAATTTTGTCCATCTTCTAGTACTTAATTTGCGCTCGTTAAGTTTGTTATGAAATCTAACTATGGCTTCAATCTGTCCCTAATTGTAAAAGGCTTGTGCAAGAATAATCTAAATTTATTTATTGCATATACTACTCCTAATATTTCGAAATTTAGGCTGGTCATGGTTGTGTCATTTTCTTTGAATTTTTCAGAACTATATCTACAAATGCGTTCTTTATTTTTACTGTCATATTTACTAGGTTTGGCTAATAATATTGTTCCCCATCCTAATTGACTTGCATCTGTTTCTACAACTATGTATTCTGATTCTAAGGGAAGTTGTAGGTCTGGTAGACTTTTACAAATGTCTTTTATTTTTCTGACTAGAGTTATATCTTGCTGATTGAAATATTTCTGTCCTGTGGGTGTGGTCTTACTATAAAGGGGTCCTATTATTTTACTAAGGTTAGGAATATACATTCATGCATAATTTAAAATTCCTAAAAAAGTTTCTCTTTTTCCTTAAATATTTCCAAAGGGTAACTCTTCTATTCTAAAAATTTATTTTATTTTTGGAAAAACTAAGTTTATGGAATGCTTGTTTGCTTATTAATATTACAAGCTTTGAACCTTTGTAGTATCTGTTGTTTTCTAATTTATTACTGAGTGACCTTAGCTGAAGAGCCCGTATGAGCCGTAGTTAGGCGTTGGAGGGCAAATTGTAGGCAGAAAGGAAAGGTAAAATTAGAAAATAAAAATATACTATGTTGAGCGAGGCTTAGCTTCAGGTGGGAGTACATGTAATGAAAATAAACATTGACTAAAAATAGTTTTTGCCAAAGAAAAAGAATTTTAGAATAAAAGGAGAAACAACCCAAGTAGAAATATTAAGAAATGTTGTCCATATAAAAATTTTAAAAATCAAAAAATTGTATGCCCTTAGAAAAAGAACTTAGAATTAAAATTAAAATTAATCTTGAACTAATACAAGAGTTACAAGATCAAAAATTAAGATATCGGTTTTTTTATCATTAACTTGGCGAGATCTTTAGAAAATTACAATTTAAAAATTTCTCAGATAAATAAACAGCTAACTGTAAAACAAGAAGCCTTAAAATTAGCCATACAACAGCTTGAAGATCTATTAGCATAACTGTAGAATTAATTAGATAATTCTCATTAATTTCAAAATAGTGGTAGACCACTAACTCACTCCCACAAAAATTAATTATCGGGCGGTGTTAGGTTTTAGGGCGACTTAAGTTAGTTTATGCATTTTGCTTATGGTAATAAGTAGTTTTTATTTTTGGACATTTTAGTTATAAATTTCATGTTATAGTAGCTTTTAATAATTTTAAAGTAGGTTTTAATTTTTTGTATGAAAAGAGTAGAATATCTAGATTTAGAACTCAGCAGCCATAACCATCGTCTTAGCATAAATAAAAATAATTTCCGTTGTAATTTTGAAAATAATTTTATACATCAGCTTCATAGTGAACATAATCCTCAGCTAAATAGTATCATAGATTATCAGATTAATTTTGCAGAAAATATTAAAAAGGACATAGATAAAATTAGTAATCTTTTTATTTCATCCATAGATCATCTCCGTAATAATCGCAGTATAATTAAAGATCAAGATAAAAAATTAGACTATATTCAAGATCAGTGCAGTTCTATCCTACAAAAAAGAATAGATTTAAATTTAGAAAAATTTCCCACTAAGCTAGAATTAATTTCAGCTACAAATCAAATAGCTAAACAAATAAAACAAATTAATCAAATTCAAGATAATTTAAAACAGAAATTAGAAATTTTAGAACAACTTGTAAGATCTTAGTTTATGAGTAGTGATAAAAAAGCTAATAGAGATTACCAGACTATTTTAAAACAGGCAGAAGATTTTCATAATAACCCAGAAGGAATCAGTAGCTATCAAGGAATAAATCAATCATATAAAATATTAGTAAGACAAAATAATATAGAAATTTTATTTTTAATTAGATTGTGTGAAAAAATTGAATATTTATCAGAACAACTACATAGCTTAGAAAATTGCTTAGCTTCTTTAGAAAAATTAATATTTCAAAAAGGAAAAGGAGTAGAAGGACCATTTAACAGACCCCAATCTCAGGTAAACGAGGAAGATATAGCCAGATATTTTGAAAAGCTTAAATTACCATGGAAATCAGCCTGTAGAATTTACAGAAAGTAAAAATGTTTAAACAGCTAATAAAAGGTAGTAGTAGTAAAAAACGTAATGAAGATGAAGATATCAAAGTAGAAGAATTTATAGATGTAGAACAACAAACAGAAAAATTTTAAAAAGAAAAGTTAGAATTAATTGCAGCTAAATATGTGTATAAGCTAGGTAAGATTCATAAAAAACAATATTTATTTAAATACTATGGTGAACAGATGATTAGTGTAACTCAAGAAGACGAAAAAATAGAGCTAAATTTAATAGAAAGAAAGCTATAAATCTGCAGTAGATGAACACCTTAAAATGACTCACTTAGGATTAGTAGTGGTAGGAGTTAAGGCGTTAACTAGAGAAAATTTAGGAGCCAAAGTTTTTGTATGTCTTTATGATGATAGATTTAATGATATAGGACAAAGTATTTTAGGCAGCTATGAATTAGATATGAATTCTAAAGGAGGAATAGTTTATTTTACACCAGATTTCTTACTACCAACCCCGACCTTTCATAAAAAGATAAAAATAGGAATAAAGAGTAGAGGATACAAAATGAAAAAAGGAGAAAAGAATTTATTAGTTTGCACAGGATTTTTAGGTTTAGCAGTCTCAGAAAGTAATACTCACTATAGACTTACAAATGATCAGATAGTTAAGTTATTAGGCGCAAAAGGAATAAAGGCACTACCACTAAAAATTTAATTCGAAGATAATCTTGCGACATTAGATTGAAAATTAAGAGACTTTTTAGGACAAAAGAGATTAGCTCCTCAAGACAATTTATTATATCAAGCGTGGATGGAAATTATCTGATAAGATTTACTCAATATACTTATGTAGCACCGAAAAATCCAAAGATGATGAATTTAGTAGTATAGACAAAGAAGAAAATCAAGATAATCATAGTGAAATAAATCGACTTTATATGATGTGAGGAAGAAAAAACCATATCACAAAATAAGATATACAATATTAATGAGATAGATTTAGGAAAATTCACCTAGAAGACATGAACAAGATATTAGATGCTAGATACTTGAATACTTAGCTAGAGGAGATACCCATGATGAAGCGATTAATGGTTTTTAGATCAAGAATTCCATACAAAATATGTAGATGATATCATAGAAGATAAAATACATCGATAAAATATTTAGAATACCGAACAACCTAAGATAGATGATACTTTTTATATGAATCTGAAAGCATAAGCACTAGTAACCCATAACCAAGCGTACAAGATCGTAGAACCAATGCATTATCACGATGGAGGAAGAAGACCATTAGCGATTCGGGGCGAAGTCACGCAGATCCAAATACAAGCTATAGGTTTCATGGAAAGCGTGAACAATTAGATATGAGTATACATTTCTGACACTAATAACCAAGGAACCCTTTTAGACCTAGCAAGATTAGACCCTCGGATATGGCAGAAGTAATAGAAAGATGGGAAAAAGATGCAGCAAAAGCATGGATGACTAGTCCCTATGAATCAACAAACATGTGGGAATATATGGAGACTCCTTTAGGAGATGCAGCTTGGAATATTTATTTAACTTTTAAAGGAAAATATGAAGAAACAATTAAACAGCTTAAAGAATTAGGAAATAACCCAGAATTTCACGGTTTATTAAAGAGATACTTATAGGATATGACCCTTCTAGAAGAAATGACTCCGCTCAAAGTGTAGCATTAACTGAATTAGATCAGATAACATTAGGAAGTTGGAAATATATTGTACCTTTTAGTAAAGAATACTTAGCTATAGCGGACGAGCAGGAAAAGTTTTGATGAAGAAATAGGAAATAAATATTTTAGAAAATTGCAGAAGAACTAGGAAGAAATAGAAAATAAATGGTTAATTTATTGTGCAAGTTTACCGACAAAAATAGCTCTGGGAGAATTAAATATAAGAGGAACTTTAGGAATAGGACCTAGAATAGTTTTACATTTTATAAGCTCGAGAAAAATGTATAGAAGTTAAAATCTGAAAAGACTTGAAAAAAATAAAATTATGGTTTTTATAGCGATTGTAATATATACTCCTCGGCAATATGAAGATAAATATAATAGGTAAAAATACAAAAAATATGAAAAATATAGAAAAGAAAAATATTGAAAGAAAAAATAACGTAAACCATGGAAAAAACAGATATGCATTAGAGAAAGCAGAACCTTAAATAGGACAAAATATAAGAGATTACCCAAAGATGAAAAAAGATAAAAGAAAGCAAAGATATGTTAGGAAACCCAGCAAAAAAATGTAATTGTTTTATATGTGGAGAACAATCATTTTGCAAAAGCACACAAAAAGGCAGAGACCTAGTACTAATAAACAGATAGAAAGACTACATATTATAGAAGATTTAGAAGAAGATATAGTTAGCATAAATAGTAATAATTCAGAAATCTATAGCATAGTTAGCGATTATGAATATCAAATTGAAGCAAATAGTTCAGATAGTGATTAGAAAGTGATCTGAGCGTAGATAATCTTTTAGGACAAATCAACCAAGAAATAGGAATAACTCATTCTCAAGATACTTTCTTTATGATGGAATATAATGGAATCTTGAATGCCAGCATAATTTTCAAATAGGATTAGGATTTGATACTACTAGATGCAGCTATTGTAATTGGTTTCCAGCTAGAGATAAGAGAGCTCAGTGTCTATTATGCAGCATAACCTATTGTATAATCTGTCTCGAAAAATTAAACATGACACATAAAATAACACCCGACAAATAACGAGAGAAGATCATAGTATAGAAAGTGAAAATTACGTCTAACAAATGAGAATTGGAAATACAAGTAAGAGAACTTAAACTTCAAATAAGAGAGATAGAAACTAAGACTAGTTTTGACATAGAATGTTTAGAATTAGAAAATAGGCGGCTTAAGCAATGACTAGAACAATTTCACGGTAAAAACCCTTAAAAGATAAACTAGTTGAAGATCATATGAACTCTTTAGAATTAGTTAACTTAGTTGATTCTCAACCTTTTAGTCAATACTCTCAAGTACAACCGGATAATACATATTTACCTTTTAATTACCCGTTATACCCAAGTCAAATTTAGTTGAGATCTCTTGTGTAATTAAATTTGTAGAAAAACCCTCGATATAGATGCCATGATAGATACAAGAGCTAGTAAATCATATATTGAATATGCGTAGTTCCCCAAGATGGAACCTGACCTTAACAACCCGACTTTAGTCGGCATAGCAAATGGCACTAAGCAGATATACACATTGCATTAATGGCCCATTAGTTTTCATCATCTAGGTTCTCAAGATCAGCACATAGAATGGTTCCTATTACCTCAAGTTTGGATAGGAAATACCCGTCAGAATCATCCTTTCATCTTAGGACTTAATTTCATACTTAGCTTACAAGGTGGCATGTTCATCAGCCAACACAACATCGGTTTCTTCAAGCGAGCGTCATCATACCTGACTTATGCCCTTAGCACCATCGCCCATTCATCAGAGTTGCGTGGGAGGCGTGGTGGTACCATAGGAGTAGATTCCATTCCCGCGAGTTTTTTATTCCCTAGTAAAAATATTTTTCCCGAGCTAGCCCAAACATACATATCTAATGAGATAGCAAATACTTCTTTAGAAAATTTAGATATGGAAAAGTATGAGTTAGAAGAGTTTGATTTTGAAGAAAAATGAGACTATTGGAACCTAGAAGATTTTCAACAAATAGTTAACTTAGAATTAATTTTTTGTTAAAATAGGAAATTAAAGAAAAAAACGTATAGAAGAAACGAAAATGATTTAGGCGAAATAATAAGATTAGCTAAAACAACGAGAGATTTTAGGAGAAACGACCCATGAAATATTGGGAAAGAAATAAAATTTTAGCAGTCTAGATATAAAAATAAAGATTATAGGATTACATCGGCCTGAGATAGACCATCAGCTAGCGAATATAGAAGAATTTAGAACACATATTAAGGAATTACTAGATTTAGGAGTAATTAGACCTAGTAATAGTCGCATAGGGCGTAGCATTTATGGTTAGAAATCATGCGAGAGATAAAAAGAGGAAAAGCTAGAATGGTTATAAATTATAAAAAATTAAATGATAATACAGAAGATAATAAATATAATATACCAGATAAAGACCAACTCATAAATAGAATACAGACATCAAAGATATTTAGCAAATTTGATTGTAAGTCAGGATTTTGGCGGATAAAAATGGAAAAGGAAAGCATACCATAGACAGCATTCTGTTGCCCTCAAGGACATTATGAATGGCTAGTTATGCCTTTTGGATTAAAAAATGCACCTTCCATATTTCAACGTAAAATGGACAGTATATTTAATAAATATAGCTTTATACTAGTATATATAGATGACATATTAGTATTCAGTCCAGATAAAAATAGTCACACAGATCATTTGTATATAACATTAGAAGAATTCATAAATAATGGAATAATAATTAATAAAAAGAAGATGGTATTAAATAAACCTTATATAGAATTTTTAAGAATGGAGCTAGGAGATGGAAAAATAAGGTTACAACCTCATATAGTCAATAAAATTTTAGACTATCCAGATAAATTAGAAGATACAAAACAACTTCAATCTTTTTTAGGAATTTTAAATTATACACGAATGTATATTTCTAACCTTAGTAAAGTAATAGGACCCCTTTATAGTAAGACCACACTCACGGGACATAAATATTTCAATCGACAAGATATAGCTCTAGTCGAGGAAAAATAAAAGACATTTGTAAAGTCTGCGGACCTACAACTTCCTTAGAATCATAATACATAGTTGTGAAAGCAGATGCAAGTCAATTAGGATGGGGAACAATATTATTAGCCAAACCTAGTAAATATGACAGTAAAAATAAAGATCGCATTTGTAGATATAGTTCTGGAAAATTCAAAGTAAATGACACAACCATGACCAACCTAGATTTCCAATTAGGAGTAGTATATGCAATAAATAAATTTAGATTATTCTTGCACAAACCTTTTACAATTAGGACAGATTGTGAAGCCATAGTTAGATTTCATAACAAACTTAACGGCGTAAATTAAGTACTAGAATATGGGCAAAATTTTTAGATTGTATAGTAGGACAAGGATATAAGGTAGAGTTTGAACATATTAAAGAAAGTGATAATAGGCTATGATTGGTTAGCGAGAAAATTTATTTTAAAAAAAAAAAAACAGTTTAATTTTTACGGATAATGGAGAACAACAAGACCATGAACTTTGGGGATTTTCTCTTCCCATTCATGAAAAGCGAACCAAATTGAGACCTTTAACGAGGATTGAGTTAGACCTAGTTCAACGGTGTCTTTTAGATAACCTTTGGAGCAGTCGAGAACCACCCATTCGCGCCTTCGGCCCTAAACTCTTCGTATATATTTTTCAAAAATCCAAAATAAACCTTTGTCAAAAGTTTTTCTTTCTATGTAGTAGCTAAAGGAACCAAGCACAGTATTTACCATGGTAGAAGTAGAACCTTTAGTCAAATATTTTCAGTTTAAAGGATTTTATGATTTTGAGTCAGCCAGTACCTATGCCCGAAGACAAATAGGAACCAGTTACTTTATTAGTCAGATAGCTAAAGATTACCTGGACATATTGAGCAGAATGCCAACCATTCTTGCTACCGATGAGCTCGACTAGCCGGATATTTGGAAGCGATGATGCAGGCGGTAGTAATTCTAACCCTCGAGATAGATTCTCGAATCCTCTCCGGATGTCTGAGACATGAAGGCCTTTCGAAATTTCAAGAAAATTATGGATAAAGGCAAAAGAGTCAGTGAAGAGCTAAACCAGCTCCGAGACGAAGAAAAACAATTGAGAGTGACCGTTCGAACCCTAACCAACCAGCTTAAAAAATTAGCTCCAGAAAAAACACCTAATTCCTTACCTAGCCCAGAAATCAAACAACTCACCAGTGAGGAATTTGATCAATTGAGTGCTAGAATATATTTCTTCAGGCATTTTATCATTCGATCTCTTTGTGAGAAAAGCCAAGTAATGGAAGACATAAAACCCTATATTTACCCCTTATCCGAAGATAGCAGAAATAGCGAGCTAGTCATTATTCAGCAATTTCTTCAGGACCTCTCCATAGCAAGAGTTGACTACCGGCTTAGCTTATCAATGGACTATACCTATGAAGATGAAGAAGCGACCACAGAAGAAGACAAAAGCAACAAGAGATCCAGAGCATTTTTGGTAGATGTCGATTGTAACCTAGACTTGACATTTGCCTTTGCGGATAAATCTAGCTACATTGGTAGTTGGAGATAGAAATCGAGGGCAAAACACGTTATTTAACTCCAAAATTGTTAAATTAAACTTTGTCTCTAGATTAATTTTCACAGATCCAGATCAGACAGATGGCTTTGGACATAAGCTTGCTCATGCAGTACTGTGCGTAATGGAAGAACATCATCCGTATATAGAAGCTTTGATAGATAGCAAACTACTAAAGTAGAAGGGAATATGGTGCAATCCAGCTAAACACAAAATGTACCTCAGAGGAATCTCTACATTCCCAGGATACCCAAGACTTCTCAATAGAAGACCCTGGCCATGCAGAAGATTTCCGCTCAAAGACCAGCTCAATAAATGGAGAAAATTTGCTAGCAACTCACTATTAGCATATAATGGAAATTATGAACATTTAGTCTGTGAAGATAGACATCAGAAGATACATTGTAATTTAGCCATCCTAGGATATCCCTTCAGCAAAGAGACATTTGTCGATGAAAGTCAATACTCTAACTATCAGCATGGCGTCTCTCATGAATCACCGGTGATGGGAGAAAATGATTAAGAATGGTACGTTGAACCACCCATGGGAGATGGTGATGACTTTTACAACCAACTCTCAGCAGCAAACCCGGACGACCTCACAAACAGAATGTACGAGTAAAAAAATAAATAAATAAAAAAAACAAACAAACAAACAAACAGGGACCATTAGATTAATTTTATTAACACATACCATAGTTAGTAGTAGTTACCTTGCATTAATACATCACATATGCAGGAAGAGTTACATTACTGTAATATATTTACACACACAAACACGACCTTGCTCTTCTTTCGTCTCGGTGACCCACCTTCAATCTGTCAGAAGAATTCGCTCCATTTTCTTTCGATACAAAACCTCCAAAAAAAAGGTACAACAGACCGTTACAATCTTTGTGAGTGTAGGGAAAGCTTCAATGGTCTCTTTCTCTTTTGGTTTCTCTCTGGATTTTTGGTGTTGATGTTGTGTGAGAGAGGCAAACGAGCAGTTAACAGATCTAATTTTATTTGTGTTGATTTATTTGTATCTCAGATCGAAATCGTCCGGATCATGGTAAATTGAGCAGACAATAGCCGGAATCTGGCCGGAAGACCGCGATTTTGACCGGAATTTCGGCCGGTACACCGGAGTTTTTGGTCGCAAAAGCGTACCTCAGGTGAATCCAATTTGACTTATTTCTCATCTGTAACAGTACACAAATGCATCCTTATTTCTTATATAGAAATCTACATTTATGTGTATATGTGGCTGATTCTGATTTTCTTTTTCTTTCTTTTTTGTCACAGAAATCTGGGTTTTTTTTTTGCGTGTGTCGATTTGTAGATTTGGATATCTGGGCAATTGTTGTTCTTGGAATCGTCACTGTTTAGAAACAGGAACTAATTGAAGATTTGTATCAATTTATTTTGTATTTTGGTTTTTCATGGCCGCTCCCCGGGGACCTAGGCCGGGCAATGCCCCGCCTAATTACAACCCTAGTTCTCTTGCTGATGGCATGCAAAACCTACAAATAAATCGGCCCGTTGGACAGCCACCGTCTGTGCCCAATTCCGGTGGCACTAGGCACCGTCCCCCTTATGGACAGCAACCACCACCTTTCTCTTCATTAGCTCCTGGGGCATCACCAATGACCCGTCCTGGAGCCACCCACCTGGTGTCTTTCCAAGGTCTTCAGTTCCTGCTGGTGGTCCTCCACAAGCAACATTGTCCCCAAATGTAGTGCCTAATAGACCCTCTGGCCCTCCTCCTGTTAATCAACCCCCGTCGCCTTTTGGAGTAAGGCCTCCGCTTCCTGGTTCCTTGCCCTCTTCCATGAGCAGTTCTAGTGTGCCTCCTTCTGGGCCACCTGGTGTTTTCCCATCTTCGGGGCAAGTGGGACCGCCTAGTTCTCAACCTTTTGGATCTTATCCTTTGACAAGAGGACCAGTTATGCCGCCATCAAGCACTACTGGACCCATTAGTAATGGACCTCCTGCATTTGGATCAGGTGCATTGCAAGGTGGACCCCCTTTCCCTTCAGCTGGCAGCTCATCATCACAACCACCACCACCAGCAGTTGGACCTGCACCACCTGCAATATTGTCTACTGCACCTCATCCGGCTTCGAACATGCTTTCACACCTTGGTAGTCGACCTATTGGTGCACCACCGGGTCATATGCAGCCAGCTGCACCATTTTCAGCACCATCACAAGGTGTGCCGCCCCCTCCAGGTTCCTCGCCATTTTCAGGACCACCTCAAGGTGTATCTCCACCTTTGGGTTCTCCATATGGTGCACAGGCATGGCCAATGCAACCCCATCAGGTGAGTGTTTAAAAGCCTTAATTTTTCTCCTTTTTGAATTATTTATTTGATATGAACTGTTGTACTGAGAATTCTGCTGTGGTTAAGTTGATTGAAAGGGTTTATCCACTGAGCAGTCATTATGTTTTGGAATCAAATTTATTTCTTTTGCTGTTTCTCATTCTTCTTGTTTTTATAAATGAATGAATAAAGGATATATGGTTTATTTCTATTATCAATACAGCTCCATTTTGCTTTCTTCCTGAACACATTTGAAGTTTAAATAGGATGGCTATTCACATCAACCCCAAAAACCTTAGGGCCCTGCACTAGGGAGGACTGTTATCATTTTGCTGTTTGTTTTTGGTTATGGAAGTTTTGAGTGGGATGATGGAGGGTTTTCAAGTTGGGCATATGGATGGCTCCTTTGCAAGTTTTATGTTGATGAAACTATATCATAGTTTTGGGACAAATGTAGTGTACCAAGGCTCTGCTTGGATGTGTTTTTGTTTTCTTTGTTTTCATTTTATTTGTGTTTTGAGAAATAAAAACAATGAAAAGTTAAAAAGCACCATTGTTTCTGAAGGGATTAATGCTTTTCTCTAGTGAGTGAGTTTATTTGTTTTCTTTGAAAACCCATAGTTATTAATCCCATATCAGCCAGTGTATTGTTTTTATCATTGGTCCGATGTGCACTAGTACCGATGCATTTCGGCATACCGTTTCAGATTTGTTGCTACACTATAGTTTAAGCTACTCACACTTCATTTCTTGTCCTTCATACTCTCACAAGAAGAGTGTGAGACTCCAAAAGTCAAGTGTGAATATCATTACCTAAATATTATATATTGATCTATTATTCTAAATTCACAAGCCTTTAAGAAAAAGTTAATAACTCTAGATGTATTAATTATGTAATATGATTGATTTATATACTTGATTAATTCATTCATATCATGACATGCAAGACTTCAAGCCTATTAGTATTTTTGTGCAAAACAATAAATACAGTCATAACCTTTATATAAAGTTATATACAATTCTTAAATATGGTTTAACATATGAGTAAACAAAAGAGTTGTGTGAGAGAGAATCATGCCTAAAGAAACTATCCATCCAGCCTTATTAAAAATGTCAGAATGATATGAAATTTGCTTTTGATACAATGACTAATGGAGGTGTTCAATTGAACTAATAAATAAAAATTTCAAAGCATGTTGTACTGGTATGGCCTGGACATAACACTGTAGAATAGCCGAAATCAGGATGTAACAGTTGGGATTCGCTGCAATAACCTGAAAATTCAAGCTAGGCAAACACAGGCTTAATAATACTGTTTTTGGCTGGAACATATACCAGGCCGTACCGTGCGTAACTAATTTGATAACCATGGCTCCTTTGTTGGGCTGTATTATTTTGCTTGGTGATGTTGGTTTGATTAACATTTCTTTTTTCAGTGTGGGAGTACCAGATTCTGTCGATATAATATGTGGCCTTGTAGTTTTTCCTGTTCACTTTCATTTTGTATCTGCAATCTGAATTTGGTGATTTGTTTAGGTGGCTCCACCTCCACCTATTCCTCGTTCTGCCCAACAGACCAGAATGTTTGGGATGCCACCGCAACCTCCGAATCAATCTATGGCTACTATATAGCCTGCTATGGGTCTCATGGGAACATCAATGGCAGGCCGAAAATCGATCCCAACCAAATCCGCCCCATACCAAATTCCTCAGTGATTATACATGAAACTCGTCAGGGAAACCAGGCCAACCCCCCTCCGGTATTTTTTTTGACTGTTAATCTGAACTTTAAAAGAAGGAATTAATTTGTTTGAATTGAAATCTGTTACTTACTTTTAGTTATAACTTTGCACCTTTATCTGTTAAAATTTCCTTTTTCTTCATCATTTCCCCCCTCATTTTGTTCTACATTTTCCCCCCACAAATTAATGCAACAATGTGATGCACACCGATGATGCCATGGTGAGATATAAACTACTACATGACTTGAAAATATTTATATTCTGATGCACATCATGATGTGATAAACATTTACTATTTTACAGTAATAGATTCTTCACTGTTTTTTCTTTTCTGATTACTTGCTTTTTGATCCTTTTTTTTTTTTTATGTTCTTTATTTTGGAAGCCCACTACAAGTGATTATATTGTCAAGGACACTGGCAATTGCAGTCCACGCTACTTGAGGTGTACTATCAATCAGGTAATAATTAAATATCTGATATCCTTGTCCTTGCTCTCGTTTCTTCTTTTTTTTTTTTTAATTAATGTGTATAAACTCTTTTCTATTTTTTCTTCTCTTTCCCGTCTGTGTATGTGTGTAGGTGCTGCAATTTTTTGTTACAGTCTCAAATTATTGGTTGCCTATTTTACCAGAGCTTAGTTCAGCTGATTAGAAATTTTTTTTTTTTTTTTGACAGATCCCATGCACTGTTGATCTTTTGACCTCTTCTGGAATGCAGTTGGCTTTGATGGTCCAACCCATGGCCCTTCCTCATCCATCTGAGGAACCCATCCAAGTAATGCTTTCGTCTTTTTTTTGTTTGATCTTCCTATTGATGTTTTCTCATAGTAAATAGATCTATTTGTTTTGTTTATTTTTCTTCTTAGTCCGTCCTTCTTTCTTTCATGTTTGAAAGAACATTGTTTTTTCCTTTGTCAGCCAGTGAATTGTGAAATCAGAAATATTTAACAAGATTAAGCATCATCATGGATGTTCAAGTTACTGCTGCATGCTTATTGTATTACCGTGCTATTTTGAGAGAGTTCTCTTTTTCAAGCCTTTTGGCTCATTGGGATACAAGGATTATAAATTGTCATCTATTTGTTGTCATATTTTTGTATGTATTTGGTTCCAGAAAGTAGGAATAGCAGAGCAGGCGGGGCGGGCGGGCAGGATCACCCTCCCCCTCCCCGATCCCCAATGGTAAGAATGTCCCCGTCCCCGGCCCCGATCCCCGATGGGGAACCTATTACCGTCCCTATCGCCGTCCCTGTCCCCGTCCCCTAACGGGAATCGGGTTTCCCCGACCTCGAAAATTCCCCGGATCAAAAAAAACAAAAACAATAGGAACAACAATAACGATTCAATTCTACAACAACATCCTCAACATCAACATCATCAACAACAATATTATCAAACAACATCAACAACACACAAATCTGAGTAGAGAGAGAGAGAGAGAGTGATCCATCTGCTAAGATCTGGCGTGGCAGAGGGAACGTCATCGTCGTCGGAGGTCTCGGAGGAGAAGGAGGTGGTGCTCGTCGGAGGAGAAGGAGGAGGAAGAGGAGGTGGCACTCGTCGGAGGAGGAGGAGGAGGAGAAGGGACTCTAGATCTGGTGATGATGGCGGCAGATTCATTGCCAACGAAGCGCAAGTGTGGCAACAGAGGAGATCTTGGCTTGGAAGGAAAGCGAAGGTCTCTATTTCGCCCATCTGCACGTCCGCCATTGATCTTCATCACAAGAACTACCAGAGAGAGAGAGAGGGAGAGAAGTGACACAAAATAACCTAAACATATAATATATATATCTGAGGATTAGTCGGGGCGGTAGGAGGGAACCTATCCCCGTCACGGCAAAACTATCGAGGATTTAATTTTCAATACCATCCCCGGCCCCATGAGGCTAATTTTCAGGGAAAACCCATTCCAATCGAGGTCAGGGGGTCGGGTCTCCAACGGGCCAGATTTAAATTGTCATCCCTACCAGAAAGCACTCCAAAGTGGTATGTAGCGCCTAGCTAATAGTATAAGTAACCTTTGCTACTGCTACAAAGAGATGAGTATAGTATAGGTTCAAGTGTCATGATTGAAGAAGTCAGAAGTTTGAATTTCTTTGTCAGAACTATGACACTGTCTTATTTAATCACATTGTATGTGGAAAATTGATTATAATTGGTTATATTTCTAATTTTCCAATCTTAGTTGTAGCCTGAAATGTAGCAAATGAAATCAAGGTGGGTATTTATTATTAATATTTACTTAGAAGTTAATATAAAATTCAAAATCCTAACAAAATTTTTTATTGGTATCATCAGATCACAAATCACAAAAACCTCTAAAATTTAACACTCAAATTGAAACATGTGTCAGTTAAAATTTAGGAGTTTGCAACTAAATATAAAATAATTGAATCCTATGACCTATGAAGCATGGACACGGCAAAATCAGCGTCGTTGCAATGTTGGACACAAGGACATGTACGGGACATGCCATCGGCCGTGCCCCTTTAATTTAATTTAATTTTTTTTTTGTAGGGGACAAGCCCGGGATGCGTGTTCAGATCTAGGCACGACATGAGACACGGCAAGGAGAGAGAGACAAAGGAGAGAGAGTGTGAAGGAAGAAAGTGAAGAGACAAACCTGTCGTGCGATTGAAGACATCCAATTGATCGATCGAACATCCAGTCGTCGACAATCTGTATCCCTTCGACTTCACGACTTCCGCCGTAAGCATCTCTCTCTCTCTCTCGCTTTCTCTCTCGCTCGTGTCGTCTTCTCTCTCTCGTTTGCGTCTCTCGTCACGCTTGTGTCTCTCGTCTTCTCTCTCTCTTGCTTGCGTCTCTGTCTCTCTCGCTAACTCTGTCCCTCTCGCCTTCTTTCTTATCTTATATATATAAATATATAAGCCCCGTTTGTTTTCAGAGGTAGAATGGAGGGGATTCATAGTGAGGGGATTAAGTAAAATTGTGTTTGTTTTGATGATAGTTGTTAGTGTAGGAATTGTTAAATTATTTTTATATAAAATAATAAAACAAATAAAAAAATATAAAAAATTAAACATTAATATTTCAAAAAAAATTCTCAATATATAAAAAAAAAAAAAATTTCTAATCCTCTTACTATTTTTCTAATACCATCTCTACTTCCTCCATCTCAATCCCCCCTTCCAATCTCCATCTATATTACCTTCTCCATCCTAATCTCCTCCCCAACTCTACAAACAAACACAACACTAAATAACCCCACCTCCATCCTAATCCCCTCCCATCTATTTAACCCCAAAACAAACGGGGCCATATATATGTATTAGTATATATAAGATAATATTAATAAGATAATATTATTTTATAAGTATATATAACATATTATATACTATTTTTAATAAAAAAACACATATATATAAAATAAAATAAAAAATTATCAGGAACACATAATTTAAAAAATATAATAAATAAATAAAATAATTAACGTATATTAAAATAAAAATATTTATAAAAAAAATTTGTCGTGTCCCCTGTTGTGTCCCGTGTCCGTGCTTCATAGCCTATGACTTGTTGACCACTACCCTAATGATGTTGTAATGTCCCTACTTGAGAATCATTTTTCATCCAGTAAATGTCGCTACTTTAAAAGCCATTAGTCAATAGTAACACTGCCACTGTGGTTGCTGAGAGTGGTGGACTTGGTAAAGGTATAATGAGGTGGCCAGCTTTATTGATAAAAGAAGTTGAACCTGTCAGTTTGGCTCTGGGTTCCATTTGAATGAAGTGGCTGCCATTAGATATGAGCTGGTCCTCTCGTGCATGTCAGCCTCATCTTATATGTTCAAAATTCTGTTTATAATAACTGCATTTGGCGTCCATACACGTGTGCATATGTGTACACTAATTTATCATTATTGATAGATGTATGTGTATGTAATAGTTGTCACAGCCTATGGAAAGGATTTTTTTTTTTTTTTTCATTTCTTTTCGCATGCAACCAGCAGAAACTTCTTTTTTGGATTTATTTGTGGTGCGGGGAAGATTTTTATAGAGAGGTTTTAGTGGCTATTTTAAAAACCAAGGGTTTTCATTTCTTTGCTTATGGTATCTTGAGGTTTTTGTTTCTTTAAATCTCCTCTCGTTAGGGAGATTTAGAGTTGTAATGCCTACTTTTTCTCCTTATGGGAATTACTGGATTTGTTGACAACATAAGGAAGAAGGATTAAGTCTTGTCTTTTCAACTATACTTATTTCTTTGATTCTTTCATGATTTGATTGTTGTTAGGGTGTTTATTTTTAGGTTTTGTTCTTTTCCTTTTTCTGAGATAGTAGGATTTGAATCACACGTCAGGTATTTTATGGTAATGAGAACATCACCATAGAGCCACGAAAAATATGGGGTAAATGTGTTTCAATTGATCATGTTATTCACCCTTTCTCACCTCATCCCTTTGCTTTTTCTTTTGTGTGTGCTCCTTTTTTTTTTTTTTTTGGGGGGGGGGGGGGTGGGTATGTTGGTATTTATACTTTTTCTTACCCTTGGGAGTTTCCCTTTCTTTTATGCTGCTGGGAATTTAAGGCTGTGTAGAAAATGACATTGCATGTGTGTGCACAAACACACATGACAACTATAATAACATTTTTTTTTTTAGTTCACGGTGTTAAAAGAATATGTAATTAAGATTTTTTGTTCCTTTTTTTTTTGGATAAGTAATCTGTAGTTAAGACATTTCTTTAGTAGTATGTTCCCCGTTGTCATAAAACCTGGTTGCAACATGGTTACTATAATCAAATCTCATGATCATACCACAGTATTGAATGCATCTGCTGGGTGGGTCAGTTCTTGTGTTCAGCTTTTAGTATTGGGCAAAAAGGGGCAGGAACTGGGATTTGGTTATTTGATTGATTCTGAAAACGTTATTTTTGTTGTTCTTTCTTTCTTTTTATCTCTCTTTAGTAATAGAAATGGTTGAGATTGGGCAGCGTGTTGGAAAGCATTGCAACTTAATATGAATTTCAGCATTTAAATTTGGATTATTTTTCATCATCTTTTATCTTGCTTTTCTATTCATTTTTATTTTTAATACAGTTTGATTTGACCTTTATTAAGCAATACATGTGAATTAAGAATGCAGACACTACTAAGAAGGTGGCGATGTCAGGTGTAAGGTAATAGTGTCGGACATCGACACTCTTTGGACACTCTTAGGACATGTGTCCAATACTCTTCAAAACGTGTCCTATTTTTTAAAGACCCGAAGACTCTTTGGACACTTGAAGGGTGTAGGAAATTAATGTATTGATATTATTGATTGATATTCAATTTTCCCATTTTACAAGACCAAATGACACTCCTTATATAGGAGATATTACAAACATTATCATAACCCATTAAACCCATTATATACCACTTACATATTATATATTTCCACTATCTACCACTATATATTTCCACTATCTACCACTATCATATTATACACATTATATATGTCCACTACATTGCCACTATCAGATTATATACATTAACAGCCCCCCTCAAACTCAAGGAGGTTAGGAACTAACCAACTTGAGTTTGGAAAATAACAAAGCAGGAAAATAATCGACAAATAAAATAAAAGTGGATAGGAGAACCTTTGTATGGTAAGTGTCGAGCCCCGTATGGTTATAAGCGGAACCGATGTAGAAAGGATTTATGGGGTCATGTCGGACCGTTGTAGAATCTGATTCTGAGGTCATGTCGGACCAATGTAGAATCTGATTTCTGGGGTCATGTCGGACCGTTAAGCGATTATGTCTGAGGTCATGTCGGACCGTTGTAGAAAAAGAACCAAATCAATGTCGGAGCAGTTTAGAGTCTTATCGGACCCGTATAGGAGCTAACGAGAATCAAAGTCGGGGCCGATTCTGAGTCTTATCGGACCCTTATAGGAGCTAACTTAATTAATGTCTGAAGTCTTATCGGACCCTTATAGGAGCTACTTAGGAATCAATGTCGGGACGATTTCTGAGTCTTATCGGACCCATATAAAGCTAACGGAATCAAAGTCGGGGCGATTCTGAGTCTTATCGGACCCATATAGGAGCTAAGGAATCAATGTGGAGACGATTCTGAGTCTTATCGGACCCATATAAAGCTAACTTAATCAAAGTCGGAGACGATTCTGAGTCTTATCGGACCCATATAAAACTAAGGAATCAATGTCGGAACAGTTTACAGAGTCTTGTCGGACCCATAAAAGTCGCACCCTCAAAAGGCGTGCCCAATCTTATCAAAAGGCGTGCCATCAAAAGGCGTGTCATTAAAAGACGTGCCATCAAAAGACGTGCCCGACAGCCATTAAAAGTCGAGCCATCAAAAGGCGCGCCGATTTGTCGTCTGGCGTTGAGGCGCGTGATCTGGCGTGTACGCGCCTTATTTAAACCAAGGCGAGGCTGCCGCTGATGCATAACAAATCAGCTGAAAAAACTTTTCGTTCTCTCTGTAACACTTCTGAGAGAGATACTCTGTAACACGCTACAACCAACCCTGAATATGGCCTTTTCTTCCCGTTCAGCTACCCAGAACATAGCCTCTTCGTCCCGTAGTCTCTCTCTTTCCCGACCTTAACGAGGCCACAAGAGAGATAGCCGGGGCAGTTGCCCTTGAACCTCAACCAAGTGCCCCTGGATTTACGCCGTTGAACTTTCCAATGTTGTCAGTTGAGCAGATAATAGGCTTCGATCGATGTGAACCAATCATTATACTCACGAAGTCATGTGTTGAGACAATGATGGCGGTCAACAACTGTCGCCGGCGAGTAGAACAAATGAGGTCTGCGGTAAAAAGCCAGCAGCTCTGCTCGAGCATGTATCTGGATGCGGCGAGATATGTGTCTTTGAAAGGCGAAAACAAGGAAGCGGAAGGCCACCGTGATGCTTAGATTTGGAGGGCCGCCATATGTGACGGTTGAGAACAGCGGGAAGTGAACGTGCTTTCGTCGTGGGAAACACGAGGCGATACGGCAAGGGACTCCCAAGACAAAGGCAAAAAGAAGAGAACAGCTGAAGAGGCAAAGAAGTGAGGCCGGTTGTTTTTTTTTTTTTTTTTTTTTTTTTGTGATCGGGGTTGATCCCCGAGATGAATAAAATAAGGTAAGGTTTGGTGTGCAAATTGATATGGTAGGAATGAGATTTGAAAAAAATAGGTGGATGTTGATAGATTAAACAAAGAGGAAGATATGATGAGGGTGGGTGGCACAAGCTGATCTGATTCATCTCTGCCACCACTCTCTGATGCAGCCTGATGGTTGAAATCATGAACCCTGATCTAAATAGCAAGCAATCTGCATACCCACCTCCTCCATTTCCTCTGAGAAAATTTGATTCAGGCCAATTGTAGACTAACCCATATAGCAAGATCATGAGAAGAAGCGAACTAACATTCCTCATTGCATAAAGAACTCCCCTGAATCCATTGGAGCTTATGTTGGACTTGCCACCATTGCGGGATTCATATGGTGGTTTGTTTTTGCTGATAGTGGGCCTAAATTACCATATGTTGAATTGGTCGGAATGCTTGATCCACCAAGAGAAGAAGTAAGAAATGCTATACTTTCATGCATGACAGCTGGCATATGTGTTATAGTGGTCACAGGGGATAACAAGAATCACTGTGTCAAAAGATAGGTGCTTTCGATCACATGGGAGATTTTGGTGGACACTCTTACACTGCTTCTGAGTTTGAAGAGCTTCCAGCACTACAAAAAACAATGGCATTACAACGCATGACACTGTTCACCCGGGTTGAGCCATCTCATAAAAGGATGCTGGTTGAAGCATTACAACACCAAAACACCAAAATGAAGTGGTTGCAATGACTGGCGATGGAGTAAATGATGCACCTGCACTAAAGAAAGCTGACATAGGAATTGCCATGGGATCAGGCACAGCAGTTACCAAGAGTGCTTCAGATATGGTTTTGGCAGATGACAATTTTGCTACAATTGTTGCTGCCGTTGCAGAGGGAAAGTAAAGGGTGAGAGAAGTGTACCCACCATAGCCATCCTGAGCATAACCTTGCCCCTGTGCATTATAGCCAGAAGCTGGTACTGTAACTTGTATTATCAGCTGGGGCTTGAGGGACCACCAGGGGCTTGCTGCTGCTGAGTCTGCTGGCTATAGTAATCATAACCACCTCCCTGAGAGGTCTGCTGATTTTGTGCACCAGTTGTCTGATCCCAGTTAGTGGCATAACCACCTGATGTTGGTTGAGGAGGATACCCAGGGTATGGTGGCTGAGGTGGTGAAGAAGAGTGAAGGTATGTGTAGAAAATTCCGGCGGGCAGCGAAGGCAAAGTTATCGGCCGGCTGCCCGCCGGTGAGAAAGAAATACAGGCCTAAATCTTATGGCTCTGATACCATGTAGGAAATTAATGTATTGATATTATTGATTGATATTCAATTTCCCCATTTTACAAGACCAAATGACACTCCTTATATAGGAGATATTACAAACATCATCATAACCCATTAAACCCATTATATACCACTTACATATTATATATTTTCACTATCTACCACTATATATTTCCACTATCTACCACTATCATATTATACACATTATATATGTCCACTACATTGCCACTATCAGATTATATACATTAACAAAGGGCACACGTATCAATTGCTTAAAACACGTGTCAATCGTTTAAACATGTGTCAATCGATTAGACACATATGAAAATTATAAGTTTGAACAAAACAACTTAAGATACAATAATAAAACAAAATCTATATAAATTTATAGAAATTAGTGTCATATTCCATTTTTCATTATCTTTAAATGATATATTTATATACATAACATATGATAAATATATAAAATTATATATTTCATGCATGTCCTTCACGTGTCGTGTCCTGCATTTTTTGAAAATTAGCGTGTCGGCGTATCCGTGTCTGTGTTCATGCTTCTTAGCATGTGAATAAAAGACCTTTTAAAGTTCAAATGAAAAATAAAATATATCATTTTGGCTCTACAATATCTCTTACACATGGCATGTGTTACTCTATAGGTTGTGGATTTTGGCGAAAGCGGTCCTGTTCGATGTTCTCGTTGCAAAGGCTATATAAATCCATTTGTGAAGTTTATTGATCAGGGAAGACGTTTTATCTGTAACTTCTGTGGTGAGTACAAATGATACCTTCTATTTTTTAGCCTGCTTGTCCATGTGGTACTTCATTACAATTTAGTTACTCTTTCGTATACTACATTGTTTTTATTCTTCTTGAGATTCTCTTTGTTAGCGCTAATTTGGTCTGACTGGGGGAATAATAAGCTAAATTCTTTGGTCATTTTACAATGCCAAATGTGTCAGATTTTGGAATTTGATACCTATCATTGAGTGGCTGTATTTATTCTTAGGTGATAAGAATTTTAGTTGTCATTTATTCAATCATTGAAGCAAGGAGATTATGCAGTTATTCATTCCTGTAGTTGTGGGCACTAGTCAAAATGTATTGTCAAATAAATAATATTAGTCCAATTAACATGTGATTTTTTTTTAAAATTTATTTAATTTTTTTCTTCTGTTGCATTGTGAAATATGTACTGCAACTGTTGAGGTTCTGAATCGGCCACACATGTCATTTGTTTTTCAGGATTTACGGATGAAACTCCCCGTGACTACCACTGCAATTTAGGTCCAGATGGTAGGCGTAGAGATGCTGAGGAAAGGCCTGAGTTATGTAGAGGAACAGTTGAATTTGTTGCTACCAAGGAGTACATGGTTAGTAACATAAGGTTTGCAGGTTATGCACGCGGAGTTTGAGCTCTAATAGTGCTGTTTTGCAAGTTTTTGCCGACCCTTCTTATGAGTGTGAATATAGGTTTCAGTCTAGTTGATTATTTGTCAGACAACTTGGACTGATTCTTTTAGCTTAAATTGCCGTGATATTAGCTGCCTATTTTGTTGCAAATTCATTATATTGATTTTTTGGGAGAACTGGTGTTACTTCTCTCCCTTTCCTTGCCTTCTTTGTGGTAGGTACATGATAACTAATTCTTCACAACTTCTCTTATTACCAGGTGCGCGACCCGATGCCTGCTGTGTTTTTCTTTCTTATTGATGTATCCATGAATGCCATACAGACTGGTGCAACTGCAGCAGCTTGCAGTGCAATCAACCAAGTTATTGCGGATCTTCCTGTAAGTCATATTTCTTTTGCAGTATGTGGTAACATGTTATTTGCCCACTTGTGTGAGTGCATTGGTCTAATCTCTATTAGATTCAGCTAGCATTTTATATGATCCATGCACATATTGTGCCCAAAAAAAACAAAAAAATTGGGAAAGAAAAAAGGAGACCTATGCACTTATTGCCTTTAGGCCTGCAATTTTGTTCTGCTAGAGTTTTTTTAAATTGTTATATGTAGGTCTTTCCCTTTCGTTGGTAAGAAACAAAAAGTCCTTTTTTAAATTTTTTTTTTTTATAATTAGAATAGTCTCTGATGTAGATTGTCCCAGATTTTTCTTGCCAGCACCTGTTTGCTTGGGTGAATGGTAGTTTTCTGATAAGTCTCTATCTATTAGAGAGATCTTCCTTGGCGGAATCCATCACCTTGGCATCCTTGCATTGTAGATAGGTGATGGTGGAATTTGGTGTGTCTAGATTGTAATTTTATTATATTACTGCTTAGTAAGATTCATACATGTGTCTGCTAGAGTGACTTTCTTATATGTTTCATTCTCTATTTAATTTTCTTTCCAGTTCTGATCTTTTTTTTTTGTGTGGTAATTTTATTATATTACTGCTTAGTAAGATTCATACATGTGTCTGCTAGAGTTTGACTTTCTTATATGTTTCGTACTCTATTTTAATTTTCTTTCCAGTTCTGATCCTTTTTTTTTTTTTTTTTTTTTGTGGATAAATAATAATTTTATTAGACCAGAAGCATCAAGAAGATGCTAAAGAATACAAAACTGAAACCCCTAAAAAAGAGAAAACACCTAACCAATCACATCATGTATAAAATCCAAAAAAGAAAACAAATCTGGGTCCACTTGCCCAGAAACCCAGCCACACAAAACTTGAAGAAAACGATTTTCTAGCCAAGACATGGACCAAGTAACTTCCTGAAAAATACAACGATTCCTTTCTAACCAAAGCAACCATATTAAGCACAAAGGGGCCAAAGCCCAAACCTTCTGTTGCCTCTTCCCAACCCGATTCCCTCCCCAACTCCAGAGAACCTCTGTCACCCCCTTCTGCTGCACCCACAAAACACCAAAAGTAGAAAAAACAAGCGCCCACAAACGAGAAGCCATCGGACACTGAATAAGAAGTTGATCCACTGACTCCGCATCACCTCAGCACATATCAATAGTAAGAATCTGACCATAAGCCGCTGTCCGCTCAAAGAAAGCGACTTTGGATGGAACACCTGTAACCCAAATCCAACGCAAGGGAAAACATCCTTGCCCCTCCTTATTACATGCACCTCATATAGGAAACTCAATAAATCAACCAACTAACCAATTTCCCAATCCTGAACCTGTCGGCGTAAAACAAGATCCCAAACCATCCCACCCCCATTTCTAGTTCTGATCCATTTTTTATTCACTACCAGCACCCTACTGCTGTTATTGAAGAACATTTTACTCATTGATGTGGTGACGATTTCTTGCAGGAGGGTCCTCGAACAATGGTAGGTGTTGCTACATTTGACTCGACAATCCATTTCTACAATCTGAAACGTGCTCTACAGCAGGTCCGTATTCTTTTACAAAAGGTTCATGTGTCCCAAATTTTCAGTTCTTCAGTTGGAAACTAGTTACTTTGCTTTATAGCATTTGATTCTTTCTTCCTCATCTTCTTCTTTGAATTTTTATTTGTTTATTTGTCACAAACAAAGATACTTCATTATGGAGAACTGAAAATCACAATGTTATTATTCTTCTATGTCTTAGCTAATCAGCTATGATGTGCATCGATGAAGATGGTTTGTTTGATAACCTCATTAACTGCTTCAATTTAAAACTGTTCATTGGAGCTTCTGTTTAGTGCATTTGATGATGCACAACCAATATGGTTATTACAAGGGTTTCAATTTAAGTTGAATATGTTCACTGAATGCTGAATATGCTCAATGGAAGGTGGTTTTAAATTTTAATTTTAATAGACAAACTTTTGTTCATAATTTGATTTTTGAAATTCATTACTTAATTTTTCAGTGTTAATAATTCAGTGGTAAAATTTTATAGCATTTGATTTTAAGTTTTATCAGACAACTTCATACTCTTGTGCTTTTGGGAACAATTAGTACTAACACCTGCATGCTTTATTTTCTTCCCTCCCAGCTGCATCTGGGGTGATTTTTTTTTGTTTTTTTTATATGCAATTTTTGGCTATTTGATGGTATATATGTTTGATCTTGTTGTCTGTGTATTGAGGATACTCCTAACCTAACATCAGGTTCATAGTATCTGATCTTGTGAGGCTGAAAATAAAGTAGAAATTATAACAAAAAATTGGCTTGAAGCAAAATTTGTGTGGATGCTTATTTTTTTTTTATCTTGAATCTACATTCACAGCCATTGATGCTCATAGTTCCTGATGTACAAGATGTTTACACTCCTCTCCAAACTGATGTTATTGTTCAACTTTCTGAGGTCAGTTTATTTTCTTTCTTATTTTTTTTTTTCTGTTTTTTCTGGTAGTAGAGCTGTTTGCAATTGCATGGAATTAATTTTGAGCAAATTATTTTATAATTGTTATTTTTATTCCTCAAAGGAACTTTTAAGTAATTTGGTTGGTTGTTTCGAGGTTTCAGTGCCGTCAACATTTGGTGCTGTTGCTGGAAAATATCCCAACAATGTTCCAGAATAACAGAACTTCTGATTCAGCCTTTGGTGCAGCTGTCAAGGTTTGTTAATTTCTTTATGGTTGACAGTTATATATGACTAATTCAGTATGTGTATGTTGAAATTTGTATCTTTTTGTTACTACTTTAGGCTGCCTTCTTGGCAATGAAGAGTACTGGAGGAAAACTTCTAGTATTTCAGTCAGGCAAGTCCTTGAACTTTTTATCATCTAACTTTTGCGGGTTTGGCCTAAACAACTATGAAATTGTTAGTCCTATCCGTTTTATGTTGCTAAGTTTTTCTCAAATCATATTTTGCTTCTTTTCTGTTTTCTCTTGTCATTATTAATTTCAAAAAACACTAACCAGGCATATAATTGCAAAGAAATCCTCTAATTTTGATTACTCTATTGATACTAGTTTTTGTGAATTTAGAAACAGGAATACATGTTTAATCATTTTTATGATGTTAAAAGCTATTTGTTGCATTTATGGATTATCTCCTTTATATTTATATATAAGTACTAAAATACTTTTTCTCTACTTGTTAATCATTTTCCTAATTATAATTTTATTAACCAAGACACCCTCTCCTCACCTAAGCATTTCCATGCCTCAATAGGGATACCATCTGGTTTTATAGCCTTGCTTGATTTCATCTTCTTTTGTGCAACTTCTACCTCAAACTTCCTTATTCTACGAAAAAACTTGTGTTCTCTAGTTTCATCAGGGCTATCAGATTTGCTTAATCTCCTCATCCTTCACTAACACTCTAAAATCCTCACTTTTATACAATTAACCTATTAAAGTCTCTTGTTTTTCTTTCTCTGAACTTGGCAAGTTTGTATAAAAAATTTCCTTCTATCTTATTGTTTAATCTACTATAAAGATCTTCTAGGCTTTTCATTTAGCATCTCTAACTGCCCTTTATTTATAAAAATATATTTGGGGTATTTAAAAGTTACACTATAATCCAAATTTCATTTGTTGGGGTTTCTTGGAACTTAATAAACCAAATTATGTCATTAGAATATGTGCTTTGGGCTTGACATTCATTGAGAGTATGTGTTCTTATGCTCTTAGGTTGAAGCTAGGTAATGGATAAGTTTCTTACATTGCTGATTTCTCTCTTTCTACATACCTGTTATTGTCAATTTCCATTGTTGTGGTGCTCTTCACTTGGCATGTGAAGCTACTTATCCATTATATTGGTCATTCTCTTTTGTAGTACAATTTGGTTCGCCCATAGTCTATTACAGATATGTTGACAGAACTGATGGGTCTGAATTTGATTTTTGTTCTATGTTGTGTACAGTCTTGCCATCAGTTGGGATTGGAGCCCTTTCTGCTAGAGAGGCTGAAGGAAGAACCAATATCTCTGCCGGGGAGAAGGTTTGCTTATCTGATATATATCTGTTCCTTTCTTCTGTATGTCCTTGGGTGTTTATTGGTGCATTGTCCTTCCTTTTTCAACTTGAGGTGGATGGTGAACTAGGTGACCACAGGCTTCTTGTGCAAACTCAAGGAGGTGGTCTCCCTTTCTATATTGGTTGAACATCTGAAGCTCTCCATTCCGTGGATATAGCTCATATTAATTAGTACTAAGTATAGGCATCAGATATCTGGGTATTTCTCGCTTTTTCCAAATTATTTCTTTCCTTCTTTTTCTGTGTCTAGAAGAGTGAAGAGAAAAAGGGTGGTTACGGTAATCAATATGGAACTGTTTCTGATTGAAAAATTGCCTCAACCACCAATCTAGGGGAGTTGTTCAACCTTGCAAATTTCAAATGTAGATAATGTAAACGCAGTTGTATATCATGGATGGTTGCTAGTAGCAAGAATCTGTAGTTATTATGATGAGTTTTCCCTGAATTGAAGATTCGAGTTTAGTATTATGACTATTCTGCTTGCGTTACACTATTTTTGGTGAAATGCAGCTTTAGCAGTTCTTGTTTTTGGTACTTGTGCCTTCTATCAATATGGTCACCTGGCAAGGCTTTTGAGAGAATGCATCAAATCCGATGAACAATTAATCAATACCTTTTTTATTTTATTTTATAATAAATAATTTTGAAATGCGTGGTGAATTGATAGAAACTCTCTTTCCTTGAGAGCTTGTATTGTTTGTCAATAGCTTGGAAATGAGACTCTCTCTCTCTCTCTAAATGACCAGCCTAATTTTTCTCTTTTCTAATTTTCTTATTTTTTCCCTACTATTTTTTTGTAGTACTTGTTGATTTTCATTAATTCATGTACATCTGTATCCTTCAAGATGTAGATTGGAAAATAAAGATAAACTAGTTCAACATAGCTATGAGATTCTGGCTTTATAATATAGTGTCTGTGGTATGTGTTATGCTTTTATGCTACATTTGGTTGCTTAATCGTACCATATTAATATAAATACATGTGACTAAGGGAGAGAATCCTAATTTTTAGTATCTCACATTAGCCATACACAGTCTCTCTCTTCTCTTCCATCATTCTTTTTTTCCATCTCCTTGCTGTAAGTTTAACTATTATGTTTGTTGTTGAATTTTAGGAGGCCCATAAATTATTCCAACCAGCTGACAAAATTTTAAAGACATTGGCTGTTGAACTTGCAGAGTACCAGGTGGAGTTTGACTGATTTGTTTTTTCCTATTCGATATAGTTCTGAAATTTCCCCATGGTGTTTATTGGGACTTATGATGGATCCATAATTTTTCTGTGATTCAATCTCACTGTTTTCAGGTCTGTGTTGATGTATTTATTACTACCCAATCTTATGTAGACATTGCTTCAATCTCTGTTATCCCAAGAACTACTGGAGGGCAGGTATTCATTATTGACTATTTATTCTTCGAGAGTTTTCATCTTAGTTCTGAATTGATAGTCACAGTTCTGTCCCAAGAATTGTTGATTTGTTGTTGAAAAGCATAATTGTTGCATTTTGATTTCTTTTAAATGATTAGTTTGCAAAGCTGTCTATGTATGCAAATATATGGCATCTAGGTATGTTTGTCTTATATGCTACTCTCATTTGAAAAGAGACTGCAAGTTGGATGTGGCTTGCTTATGCGAAAATCTGCAACATACTCCTAAATAGCTTGGTGAAAGTTGCAGTAGCACAGTGTGCAGGATCCATTGATGGTGTTTTTAATTATTTTATTCAAAGTTGCATTTTGAACTGTTCTCTTCTTGACAAACTGATCTTTTAAGTAACAATTTGTTAACTTCAAATGACATCAAGCACAATGTATCAATAATAAGTTATTGGCATTAGCATTTGCCCATGCTCGTTTTAGTTTATTTTTTATATTGCTCCTGTGCTTGTAGTTTTATTTTTCCAAAGTTCTGAGGTACTTTCATTAGACATTAGACAGCCACCAAATCCACAGGGTAAATCAGAAAACTTCAAATTTAAACAAAGAACCTACTGTAGGCATGCCTACCTAAAATTCACTAGTTTTCTTAGAAAGAAATGGTGAAATAAGATATGAAGGCCCCATTTGGTGTTGTGGTGAGTTTACATTAGAAGATCTTTACGGTTGCTTGAAGTGGTTCATGGTTTCTTTAGCTGTATCTATGAAGTACGTTGACTTTTAGTGGTATTGCACAGAAAGTACTCTTCAATGAAGCAGTGATGAGATGCTTTGGCGAGAGAGCAAATCAACCTCTTCTTGAATTGTGTAACCAAATAGCACATACTTCTTTACTGCAGCCTCTTGTCTGCATAGTTCTTAATTGAAAAGCACGTCACTAAAAGTCATAGTACCACCAACTGGGTCCAAACTCTCTTTGCTAATGATTGTGTTAACAATGTCCTCTAATCTAGTTCTGTTGGAAATCTCTACAAGCTTGTAATCCTTCCCAAGATTTTTGTTTGTCCTTTTTATTCACTCATCTTGCTGTCTAGTTCTTTCAATATGAGTGGTAAACTCTGTTCTAATTTTTCTAGCCACGGGAAAATTGGAATCAAGTTCTTTCTGCCTTCTGCTACCTTATTTTTACAGGGGAGCATGTTTTCTTTTTTTTCTTTTTTTTTTTATAAATGTCATGCATTGCAAATGCTTCTCTGGTGAACTACTGGAACCAGACTTAATTTGACCACGAATTAAGCATCTTTTTTCCCCAAACAAGTGAAATATAACATAATCCATAAACATGATGATGAAATGAACTAGATGCTGCAACACTAGATGGTAAATCCTCATTAAATTTTCCTTTCATGCATGAATATCTTAAGGTGTGGGTATTTCTGTTGGATAGCTTGATATACACTGTTGGGCCAATTTCGTAACAACTTAAGCCTTTGGGACAATTGGTGATTTAGCATGGTATTGTTTTTTTTTTTGTGGGGGGTGGGGGGTTTGCATTTGGTCCCCATTTGCATTATTTATATTTTCGTTTGCATTCTTTCTTCTCTCTTTGCAAAACGGGATTGCATGTGAAGGAGGGTGTTGGATAGCTTGATATAATTTGTTGGGTCCATTTCCTAACAACTTAAGTGTTGGGGACAACAATTGGTGATTTATTTCACCCTTTCTTCCAGGTGTATTATTATTACCCTTTCTCTGCTCTTTCTGATCCTGCTAAACTTTACAATGACCTTCGATGGAACATCACAAGGCCCCAAGGTTTTGAGGCCGTCATGCGTGTAAGATGTAGCCAGGTGAGTTTCTGATAGTACTGCTTTTTTGGCCATTGATCTGTATTATAGTTAAAGTGTACCTCTGGTATATTTTTAAAACACTGCACTGTACTCTCTGGAAAAAAAATTATATTATTTTTCTTCTTTTTAGGGTATTCAAGTTCAAGAATACTCTGGAAACTTCTGTAAGCGCATTCCGACAGATGTTGACCTACCTGCGGTTAGTACATATTTTATGACATGCTATCCTCCATTACTGTTTAAGTGGTGTAAAACCATGGAAATTTTTTTATCTATGCTGAGGATGAAAATTTGATTAAAATTTCAGGCATATTCTACATTTTGCTTTGAGATAGTGGTATGTTATATACTCTATACAATGCTGTGAGATAGTGAAAATTGATGTGAGCTGGAATGTGAAATTCAGATAAAATGCAGCTGGTTCTTGGCATATGTAACTGCTAATAAGAAGCTGGAGAACTAGGGCCCCTTAGTTGGTTTTGTGAAACGAAGTCCCACATCCCTAAGTACATAAAGTAATGTTAAGCATATAAGCGTGAGGGCACCCTCACCTCAATAGCTAGCTTTGGGGGTTGAGTTCTACCCAAACCGTGTAAGATGGTATCAGTGTCAGAGTACTCAGGGATGGGTAGGGTGCATGTCCTTGGCCTGCACATAGGCATGAGGGAGGTTGAGAAGTGAAGGCATATAAGCGTGAGGGCACCCTCACCTCAATAGCTAGCATTTGGGATTGAGTTCTATCTCAATATCTGGAGGGGTTAATCACACAATAATTGCATCATCTATCTTGATCCTGATATGACAATCCTTGAATGGAAATTTAAATAACCTCCCAGTTTCTAATGGAGATGAGATTGTGGAATGGGCATAGTGGGTTCAATCCTGACTTTAGTGTCTCTCTCCTGTGTTCAATTATCCATGTTAACTTCCTGTGTGTTACATTTAGTTACTACTATACTCTCTCTCCAAAGAATATTGTAAATGGCTTTAATAGTGCACATCATTTAGGGAAGTGAGAGGCGGAAAAATGCATTTCAAGGTGGACAGGATGGGTACTCATTTAGAATGGCAGTTCAAATAAGGAAAATCTATTGCAAGTATGTTACTACCCATGAGGGTATGGCTTGAAGCTATTCTGTAACAATCCTAGTTGAAGTTATTGAAGTACACTGAGAACCTACTACCCTTTAAAGCTCTTTCCACATTTTCTATTTTACCAGACACTTTTCAATGGTGCTCTAAGGCCATATTTGATTCACAGATAAAGGGACGGGATAGGAGTATTTTAATGGGGATAAAATTATCCTACTTTTGGCTCACATTTTGTGACGTGGAATAATTTATACTGGGGGTCCTTTTCTCCTGCATATGCAGGACTATTTTGAGCCAAGGGAGATTGGCAAGTGACAACTTATCCTGGGACAAGACTTTCATTGCAAAAATACTAAAATACCCTCCTCAAGATAAGTTATCCCATTATTTTATCCCCAAACCAAAAAATTCCATTTATTTTTCAGTCACAATTGATGGCTCCTATAATATCCTATCCTATCCTATGTCGAATAGTTATATTTGATTGTGATTGTGTGATCCCATTTTGAAACAAAAGCTCGTAATGTTGTTATGGAAGGTCTTAATACTGACCAAAAACTAGCGTGGTCTTGGCATTATTGTTGTCCAAATGTATGGCAATTTAGTCATGTGTCATTAAAAACCTTATAGGACCTAGTACCGACCGATACTTTCACGCTCTTCAGTAAATTTAAAGACTCATATAAGCAGTAATGGGCGGTGTGGATCAATTTCAATGTGGCACCCTTTTTATGAGAAAATACTGTTCTCTTGTTTGGTGTCTTTCCTTGGTGTTCATCTTGCTTAAAATTAGTTGGTTTTACTGTTGCTTTTTTCATTACTTTTTTTTTTTTTTTTTTTTTTTCTCTTTAATTGCTGTTGCATAATTGCTGATCGGGATTTAGTTGGTTTTGCTTTATTCACTAGTAAGGAAATTGTTCCCCTCCTAATCAGCTTTGCCCTCATACAGATTGACTCTGACAAAACTTTAATGGTTACTTTGAAACATGATGACAAACTGCAGGATGGCTCAGAATGTGCTTTTCAGGTAAAATTATTTCCATTTATTTACCTATGGCAATCTGTATCCAGCTTTCATATATTCATACCGGCTCTTTTTATTGAACTTCTTGTATTCTTTGTATTGTATGAGAAAACATCAGGTCTCAATTTTTTTAATTTTTTAATTTTTTTTTTGTGCATCCAGTGTGCTCTTCTTTACACAACTGTGTATGGTCAGCGAAGAATACGAGTTTCTACCTTATCTTTGCCATGCACAAGTCTGCTAAGTAATCTGTTCCGCTCAGCTGACTTAGACACCCAATTTGCTTGTTTCTTGAAGCAAGGTAGTTGATTATGATATTTATTGCTTTTTTGGCTTCTTTAATTGTGATAACTCTTGTTTAGTCAATGCGTCCAAATGTATTTTTTCTACCCAGACTTATTTAAAATAAGTTACTTTGTTTTCTTAGGTTTTCTGTGGCAATTCTGGGCCAACTATATTTTCTTTTTCCAGTGTTAATCTTTTTTAAGGAAAACAAATACTAATTGCGATATCTTATTTTACCAATCTGTAGTGGCAAGTGAAGTTCCTTCAGTCCACTTCCACAAGTCAGGAACAAGTGACAACCCTTTGCATCAACATTCTGCACTCATATAGGAATTTTTGTGCCACAGTATCATCATCTGGACAACTCATCCTTCCAGAGGCACTTAAACTTCTCCCTTTATACACCCTTGGTATGTTACTTGATGCTTATAAATTATTTTCATCAATTCAGCTTTTGCTTGCCTTGAGTATGGAATTAATCAAAATTCCCACCCTTTATGCATGAATAGTTTGATAATTTGGAATATATATTTACTTTTTTTAAACGTTCTGTTTTCAGCTTTGGTTAAAAGTACAGGTTTACGAACTGATGGGCGAATAGATGATAGATCCTTTTGGATAAGTTATGTTTCTTCTCTTTGTACTTCTATGGCAATCCCACTGGTCTACCCCAGGATGATGGCCATTCATGACCTTAACTCGAAGGTATTAATAGCCTTGTATCTGTGTGTCTATGCTCTACTGTTGTTTTTATGTGATCCTAATATTCTTGGTGTTGGTACTGCCAAATTGACAGGATATCAATGAATCTCTTTTACTTCCTTCTATCCCGCTTTCCAGTGAACATGTGTGTGATGATGGAGTCTATCTTCTCGAGAATGGGGAGGACTGTTTAGTATATGTTGGGAACTCTGTGGATCCTAATATCATGCAACAATTGTTTGGCATTTCATCGCTTGATGAAGTTCCAGCTCAGGTAGTCTAATTTTTATCGTGGAGTACACAATTTGTGTCTAATAAATAGCATCAATTCTTGGTTGGGAACAACATGCATACGAGTTTGAGACCCAATTTTTTTACACCCAAACTTGATCAATGGTGGGTGATTATTTGTTTAGGATTTGCCACAAGTCAAACCCCATATAGAATTGACAAGTAACTTGATGGCCAGAAGATGTATTTAATTTAAATTCTTGTGTTGCTATTTCATCCAAAGAACTTAAAATAGTCTACTTATGTGTAAACTCTGGTCGATTGAGCATCCTAATCTTATCCATATGTGTTACAAGCTAGTCATTTTATCTGTAATACCTCAAATTTAGTACCTGCTGCACTGCCAAATGTAACTACCAAAGTCTTGATGCTCAGATTCATTTTTCCTTCTTCATTTCAAATATGTTGTAGTTTCTTCTGTAAATTTGTTTTGCATGGTTGCTTCGTTGATGAAAAATGGAAATTCCTTTTATTAAATTTGTGCGCTAGATTTATTCGTCTGCTGGGATGCCTGTGATGTTATTTTTCAATTTACAATTTTTTTTCCCCCCCCCCCTTCAGTTTTTACTTCAGCTATATGACAATCCACTGTCAAAGAAGCTAAATGATGTTGTAAATGAGATAAGGCGCCAAAGATGCTCCTACCTGCGGTATGGCTGGTGTCATAGAAAATTGTGGTTTTGTATATTCTTTAAAATATAGTTTTGATTCGGTTTCAGATTGCTTGATCTATCTTATTTGACTTAATTGTTTACTAAAATTTGCATTTTCATTTCGTTGCAGCTTAAAATTGTGCAAGAAAGGAGATTCATCAGGTCAGTGCATCAGAACAATCCTTCAAAATAATTTAAGGCTGAATCATATTGATTTCTGGACAACCACTCCCCATATTAAATAAACCAGAATTTAATTGACACCAAGTGTCCACTCTACATATGAATGAATCATAACTTAATCGAAAGCAATTGAATTTTTTCTTCTTCAATACCTGTTTTTCTTTTATCAGTGTTTATTGTTTGAAGTGTCGAGGCAATATTTGCAATGATAGGTAGCGGTTTTGATGGTTGCATATCTTTTATTTTTTCCTAGTAAAAGGAGCTGTTCCCCAATGCATCCAAAGGGTTGGGGTTTGAAGGCAACATGTCAGCATTGTGTCTGAAATAAAATTAAGTTATGGAGGCTCTCAAATAATTGATATTCTTGCTGGAATGTTATTTCTTAATTTTTTTAGTATATATCAATCCCAAGCAACTACTTTGAATTTTCAAAATGTGGTGATCCTCCTTTACATTGACCATCGCTGCTCATAAAATCATATCAAAGCACATTTTAATGAAAATCTCAAATACTAGAATCTACAAGCATCCTCTATCAGCTGTTATGTTATGCAAATTTTTCTTTTTCTGGAAATAACTTGTTATATGTTTCTTTTGTTATTACTGTTCTTAAAAAAATAAAAAAAAAATGTTTTTGGCAACATACTACATTTCTGTAACTAGTAATTAGGAAACATTAGATCTGTTACTTTTTCAGAGAATACAATAATTTATTTATTTACTAGAAGGTTAGTTAGGAGGGAGCCTAATGTTTATAATTGTGAACATCTCTGTACGTCATCAAACACCTGCCCTGGCATGTTGGTTGGAACTTATCTGACATGTCAATGTGCGACATAGGTGATGCTGGGGTTGGTTTGTGTTGTCAATACCAGTTTAGTGTTTGGAATTGTGTATATTGATGGGGCGTGGAAGTTTGATCATTCGAAGAGCACATATGTTATACCTGCAAGCCAAAAAAACTATTTTCATAGTAATGATTTGATTTGTACCTAAGGAGAAAAATGTCAGTGGTAAATGGGTTATTTTCGTTTGATCTGACATTCAAGTACATGTCTACATGAAGCATTTTATTACTCAACTCAAAATGGCTGTGAAAAAATTCCTTGTAGAATTTCTGTTTTGCGTGTCTTTTACTTGGTTCATGTTTGATTTGTTTGCAGGGATGTTATTCTACTCTTATATGGTAGAAGACAAGACTCCCAATGGTCTCTCATATGTAGAGTTTCTGGTACATATACACCGGCAAATTCAAAGTAAAATGCCTTGATCGATGGTGTCTGTGTATGTGTGTTCAGTTTGATCAACAGTTGTGGATAGCCTCTTTTTCTCGGGGGGACATACTTGGGGATCAAGGCTAAGTTAGAAAATTGTGATTCTGGTATTCCCCATGAGCGGCCCTGTGAATCAATTTTTTGGTGGCAAGCAGATGAGCACAGTTTTGCAATAAGATGTGGTTTGTTAGATTTAGTGTGTAGCTATAAACTATTTGAGAACCGTCCAGCGTGATTATAAAAATGTAAATCATACTCCTTATAAATATATATGTATGTATGATGCCTTTCTAATTATTCTTTTCTTCTCCCTTTTTGGTTTCTTGTTTACCGTAAAACAGGGAAAGGAAGTGTATACAAGTCTGTTTTTAGTCAATAAGTTTTGTATTTTTATGATGGAATTTTACTCTCTCTCTCTCTCTCTCTCTCTCGCCATATATGTGTGTGTGTGAATTGAATAATTCATAATTTATGAATTTGTTAATGGTTCATAGTTGTGTAGGTGATGAACAAACCTGAACTTGGATGATACGAACAAACAAATTTTGAAGTGATTCTTAATTGATAAATCTTTATCTTGTGTTTAAATCTTAAAAATAAAGGTAACATTTTATTGATTTAATTATGTTATTTTGTAAATCTTCTTGTGTAATTGTTATACATGAGAGAATATTATGTCACTTTTTAATTTTAGCCGTTTGGAAAATGGTTGGCATGGGTAGATTAGAGCTTGCTGATTGTATAATGACGAATTATTTTTTGGGAGAAATTACATATAGGAGGGAGTTGGGAAAAAAAATAACTCACATACAAAGGTGCAAGTGAAGTGATATTTATACTTCACAGTTTTTCATTTGCATCTCATTACACATTTGCACTCTCATGTGTGGGTAATTTTTTTTTCATTCTTCCACCTGCATATGGTTCTTTCAAATTTTTATCCATTTTATGGCACATTTGTTCGGACAATAAGGATTTGTTTGGAGACTAAATATTTTAGTCAAAATGTCATTATAAATTGTTACATTGCAATCTATTTTCTGTATATCTTTTTATAAAAAAAAAAAATTAACATATTATTAAAATAGTATGCTGCCAAACGTGGTCTTAAGAGTCCTAAAAGCAAAGTGCAAGGCCCAAATCAACTGTGATGAGCTCAATTGTTTCCTTGAAAAACAACACAATTGACAAAGGCATCCTCTTCTCTCTCTAATCAATTCACTCTCTAATCAATTCAATTTGAAGACGAAGATGAAGACGATTGAATCATTTGTTAGTCATTGAGAGATAAAACGATTCATTCAGGTTAAAACGATTTTCTTTCTGGGGATAGATAGAGAGTGGTGCTACTTGGTATAGCTTTTCGAAAGATATTATAACTTATTTTAATTTGCGAGTTTATAGTGTAGTTACTATTTATAATTTATTAGGCAAAAATAGTTTAAAGGGTGGTTTGGAATGATCTAAATAAGTGTACTTTTTGACTTTTTATGAAATATGAATTGGGTATGAGTTGGGTTTGAAGTGATATGTTAGAGAAGTGATGTGACTTAAATAAGATAGTGACTTTTTGACTTTTTTAGATCATGCCAAACAATGCTTGAATAAGTTAAAAAAAGAAAAATGCTAGGAATCTCAAATAATTTATTAAATGTTTTACCAAACATGTGTGAGACTCACACACATGTGGATTTGTGTGGTCTCATACCCATGTGAAAAATTTGATAAAATATTTAATAGATTATTTAAAGTTCATAGTATTTTTTAAAAAAAATTAATTATTTGAAAATTAAGAAAAGAGTATTTTTAATTTTTACATGTTGATTATCAGTTTTTAATTTGAGAAAAATTTCACCAAACCGGACAAGTATATTATATGGGTAAGAAGAATCTATTCTATTTCTATATATGAATGTTTAAAACAGAACAAAATTGTATATATTTTTTAATTTATTCCTTTCTGTTAATCTCTATGACAACTAATGCAGCAGTTTGTCATTCACATTGCCTTTTTTTTTTTTTTTTAAAGTAATATTAGGGGTATTAAATTTTTTATTAAATAAATAATTAAATGTTTCATATGAGTGTGAGATTCACAAAAAAAAAAAAAAAAAAAATAGACCCCACACTCATATGAAACATTTGATCATTTGTTTGATAAAAAATTTAAGACTTATATTATTTTCCTTTTTTCCATGTTTCTTTTTGTTAAAAATCAATTTTTTTCTTCTATTACAACAGTTGATTTAATATTTTCAATTTTTGAAATCACTAAAAATCATAAAATTCCTGCAAAAATACACAGAAGAGGTTATATATGATGGGAAAGGCTATAATATACACCTCTTAAAAGTATATATCATATACGCCTTATAATTATAGGAAAAAAAATATATAATTTTATAGTTTCTGAGTCATAATTAAAAAAAATTAAATACAAAAAAATATAACTAAATACCTTAAATAATGTCATAATTAAAGAAAAAAAATTAATCATAATTAAAAAAAAATAACATTACTAAAAATATATATAATATGAATATGTATAATAAAAGAACAATATTATATGTACTAACTAATATATTAATAGATGATATGACATAATTTTAAAAATTTTAAATATTTATAATTTATATAATAAGTGAAGTCAATAATAATAATATAATATTAATTAATATATTAATTGATACATTCAGCATCAACAATAATAAAATTTTTCTATATATATAGGTATATAACAAATGAACGTGTAATTGACATGGCATTACATCACAATCATAGGTGTCGACAAATGTCACTGCGTCACTTCCAACTGTCCAACCAAAACGCAAAGTCATGTGGTGCCCCATTTTCATCATCATCATCGTCGTCATCATCATCACCATCGTCGATTTCATCTTTCTTTACATATATTTTAGGTAAAAAAAAGTTATGAATCATAAAAAAAAATTTATAAAAATAATTATAAAAGAATTATAATTTTTGAATTATTTTAATTAGTGTATTATTTTAAATGTAATCTAAAGTTTAGTTTGGGATAATTTATATAATCAATCTTTTTATCTTTTTATTTTTTTTTTCATCACATCACCTCTCTACTTTTTTAAACATCTTTTCGTAAAAAGACAAAAAATACACTTTTTTAAGACACTTCAAACTAATCCTAAATATCATCAAATTTTCATTATTATTTTCATAAAACAATTTTCATGATACTAAACATGGCTGTTTTATGTAATATATATGGGGAATACACGTATGTATATGAAAAATATGATTGTTGGAAGCATAAGCTATCCCTGTCAATCCGGCATTCACTCTCCCCACCCAGACTATCCAACACTAACTTCTTATTATATTACTAAAAAAAAAAAATAAAGAAAATTAGTAGTCTGTGTTGAGGAATGAAATAAATAACATTCCATCCTTTCCAACAACAAAAAAAGATTCAATCCCAGATTTGCATACATAAATATACATATATCACGATCACAATTTTGAGATCTCTATGTAATCTCTCTCTCTCTCTCTCTCTCTCTCTCTCTCTCTCTCTGTGGGAACTTGTTTTGTCCGTCCAAGACACATTGGCTCATTCGTGGGACAATTCAACTCCGTCTTTGTTGTTCTCTCTCTGTCTTTCTCTCGTATACATTTTAACTCCAACCCAATTCAATCGGCGAATCTGTGTTTCTTTGTTATCTAATCTATGGATTTTCAACTGAGTTCTAGCTCCGTCTCTCCTCAACTCAAGGTAATTTCTTGCTTCTTTTTCAGTGCTCTAATCAAATATTTACATTTCTACCATCATCTCAACTCTTTCTTTTTCTTTCCGTTTTTTTCTTTTTTTTTTTTTTTTTTTGGAATTAGTAATATGTTAACTTGAGCTCAAATGCACCTTTTTTGGGTCAGTATTACATTTGTGTAATTTTATCTGACACGTATGGTTATTTGGATTTGTGCCTTCTTTTTCTGCTTATTCTCATTGATTTCTTTGGTTTTTGCAGTTAGTGATTATATTTTGTGTATAGAATAGTTAGTTGCCTTGCCTTTCATTACCCAGATTTCTTTCTAAACTAATAGTATTTGCTCTGAATCAGCTCAGGAGTTTTATGTTGTTTCCCCCTCGCCCAGGACCAAAACATGTACAGCCTTGGTGCAGGGGAAATTTCAGCCACAGTTGGACACCTGCTTCAAGATGCAATACTTATAAATACCATACTCAATAACTAATTATGTTGTACCAATAAAAGAATGGAAAGCAAGGTTTTAAATAACAGTGTCGCGATATGTATTGGTATTGGTGTTGCAGTCATGTATCGGCCAATATCAGACATTATCAACAGATATATTGATGAATAATGGTATCAAAAGTCCAAAATCCTGGTACCCAACGATCAACACTATACATAACAGCTAATATTTAAAACCCTGGTGGAAAGTACACAGAAGATTTTAAAAAAATTAGAGAAAAAAGTTTTCTACAAGGTTAGAAGCAAGATCTGACCTTGGGAGTTGTTAGAATAGTAGAGAGAGAGAGAGAGAGAGAGAGAAAAAAAAAAAAAAAAAAAAAAGAGGAAATAATATGTATTGTATTGAATGATTGTATTGAATGAATTGTCCTATACAATAAAAGACCTGTATATATAGGCTAAGAAAAGGTATTCTACTAGAAATCTAACTATGAAAAAGAGTATCCTATAAGATACTTAACTATGACAATATCTAATATATCTAGGAAATCAATACCTAATATATATAGGAATATATACCATATATACGTTAACCTCTCCCCTTAAATTCAAGGAGGATAACCATCTTGAGTTTGGAGAGAGAAACTAAAATATAAAATAAAACTAAATAAAATAAAAGGTAAATAGATTGCAAAATCCGAACGGGAGTGCAAAGGCGCTTGAAATAGATCATAGGCCAGAACTAAAGCCGAGAGACAGTTTATGGTCGTGTCGGACCATTGTAGGAACTGGCTTAAACTAATGTCAGGACAATTTAAGGTCGTGCCGAACCGATATAGAAACTGGTTGAAACTAATGCCGAGAGACAGTTTAAGGTCATGCCGGACCATTGTAGAGATTGGATGTTGAACCAGTAAGCGTGGCACACACATAACTTATGACGTGGTGCTGAACGATGATGGCAACAGATGACTAAGTGCGCCAAGAGGCGGCTTGGATGGTGCACCAGGAAGCGAGTTTGGTGGTGCGCCAAAGGAAATGGCTTGGATTGTGCAGCAAAAGAGGCGGCTAGGTGGTTTGCATGGTGTATAACCATATTCACCATGATATAGGTATAATATCCCCCCTCAAACTCAAATAGGTTGAAGAAAGAAACCAATTTGAGGTTGAAGCAAAGGGAAAGATAGAGGGGAGAAAAAAAAAATGTATTACGAGTAAAAAACAAAAAAACAAAAACAAAAATATGATAGAGATATTTAGGGTAGGAATAAACTAGCAGGTAGAGGAAGCGATACTGAAAGAAAAACATGACAGCGATATAGGTTAAGATCTGGTGGGCAGCCAAGGCGAGGCTGCCGCCCGCCGATGAAGCGAAATTACTAAGTTCTTAACCTAGCTATAATGCCATGTTAGAATAGTAGAGAGAGAGAAAAAAGAAAATAATATGTATTAAATTGAATGATTGTATTGAATGAATTGTCCTATACAATAAAAAATCTGCATATATAGGCTGAAAGGGTATCTTACTAGAAAACTAACTATGAGAAAGAGTATCCTATAAGATACCTAACTATGGCAATACCTAATATATCTAAGAAATTAATACCTAATATATGTAGGAATATATACCATATATACATTAACAAGAGTAATGAAAATTTCCTCCCTCGCTTCTTTGCAAATAGATGTTTCATATTAATAATTTGATTTTTTTTTTTTTTTTCAGACCATTGGTTAGAGGTCTTAACATAGTGAAGCTGTTTGCATTTTATGTATTTTCAAATCCCATCACCATGATATTTTTTACTCCATTCCCGACTTGCCGATGTGCAGGAGACTTGGCAGCATACGATCCTTCTGTCATTTCAAAGCCTTGGAGTAGTTTTTGGTCGCTTGAGTATTGCTCCCTTATTTGTATTTGCAACCATTGGCACAGAGAATATCGAATCTGTCGACAGGATACATGAGCTCTTTTCCTTTGTATTTTGGACTCTGACCATCATTCCTTTATTGAAGTATGCCTTAATAGTATTGAGGGCTGATTATGCTGGAGAGGGTAATCATATTTCCTTTTGAACTAAAATATTATATTTTTCTTTTTGCTAAGTGAGCTACAGTATTACGTTAATCAAATGGTGTCTTGAAGCATTATTATCTTTAATGAATTATTGCAGGTGGTATTTTTGCATTATACTCCTTACTATGTAGGCATGCCAAAGTGGGTCTGCTTCCAAATGATAAAAATACCAATGACATTATGCGCTTTGAGGAGCAAACCCCTTCCAATATTGAGGTGGAATCAAGGGCTAGAAGGGCCATTGAAAAACATAAAAGTAGTCACTATTTGATGTTGGTCATTGCTCTGTTTGGTTCTTGCATGACAGTTGGTGATGGAATTCTTACACCAGCTTTATCTGGTTTGTTGTTCTGTATCATCTGCTTTATATAGACAGTGATAACTTGATTTATTTTTCTTTTTCCATTGTATTACATACTATTATTTTCAAATTTTGCTGGATTTACTTGTTTCTCTGTCCTTTTATGCTTCAGTACTGTCGGCTTCATCAGGCCTTGGAAGATCATTGGCAGATATTTCATATCAATGTAAGCATTAGTAATAGATGTGGATAAAGAACTACTTTTCTCTCACATAATTAGTGCTATAAATTGTCACCGTAAAGTTGAAATTTTTTTTTTTCTTTTTGTGTGTCTGGTTCTTATCAGATTCCTCTTCGGAAAGAACGAGGAACACCTTAGAAAAGGATTTCAAAAAATGTAAGTTCTTTACAATGAAAGTAGATGCCTATGACTAGATATCTTGTCCAGCAGTCTTATTCTTCTTTCATAATTTTAATCTACTCTATTTTTGCCAGTTTTTCCGGACCTTTGCATAACATCATGTGAATGAGTCCCAAGAAAAAATTGGGGCCTTGGTGAGGCTCAACTTTTATTCCATGCATTTTCAGTGAATTTCACTCCTACGAGAAGAATGAGAGATAGTCACAATGAAGTCGACATTTTGCATTGCATTTGGAGATTAGTGTATGAACATGCATTAAAGTCTTATACACTTTATCATCTTTTTCGTCATTAACATATCACGATAAATGATTAGCAGTTTTTTTATGGAATTTTAAAACCATATCTCTTTAAAGCTATTTTTTCCATTTCAATAAATCAAGGCAATTACCCAATATTATGTCTTTTGGTACTCCAGTGAGTGAAAGTTTATCTATCATTTGGAATGGGCGTTCTTGTTTAAACTGGCTTGCCTCATCACCTCTATAGTTGCAGTAACAGGAAAACTTTTGGGATTTCAAGGAATAGTGGGATTTTTTTTTGTCTTTTACCATTATTTGCAGTGACATATCGACTATTTATGACTAAATTCTACAAAATTACTGTTTTCCTTTACATACAGCAGAAAATATATTGAAATGATTTCATTTCCATTGGATGTTAAAGCGTGTGGTTCATCCATAATATAGTTGCAGTAACAGGATGAGTCTTGAGATTTCAAGGAACAGTAGGATTTCATTTTTACCATCAATTGCAGAGACATATTGACTACGCAAGGACTAACTCTATGTTTTCGTTCGCATAAATTCTACAAAATTACTGTTTTCCTTTACATACAGCAGAAAATATATTGAAATGATTTCATTTCCATTGGATGTTAAAGCATGTGGTTCATCCATAATATAGTTGCAGTAACAGGATGAGTCTTGAGATTTCAAGGAACAGTAGGATTTTGTTTTTACCATCAATTGCAGAGACATATTGACTACGCAAGGACTGACTCTATGTTTTTGTTGGCATACAACAGAAAATGTATTGAAATGATTTCATTTCGATGGGATGTACAAGCATGCTTCATCCATAATAAATACTCTGTTGTAAGAGAATTGAGTTCAAAATAAGGAATCTTTTTCATCTGACAGTGTTCATGCTTGCAGTGATTCAAAGCTACATCATTCAGTCTTTTTATTTTTTATGCTAAATGTTTTTGGTGAGTTATCATCAACTTAGCATTCATGACTCTTTATTCTGTTCTGTCAATGGATCTCTGATCTTCAGTAAAGCAACTTTATATCACAAAATGTGCACAGTGCCTGCCCAAATCTTCTGCTCTTAAAACAGAGGACATATGTATTTAAGATGTATTCATCTGCTGGTAGTATTTTCTTATTTTCTAAAAATAGAGCTTCAGAACTGAATAAGTTGAAGTTTGAACTCAGTGGATGAATTTCATTTTCTGAGTGACACGAAAGTTTTAACTTGGATTTTATTTCATCATTTTTCTTGTAGATTTTTATTTTAGATTTCTATGACTGATTTTCTATTTCTGACCTGCTCATCCCTTGGAATGCTACTTGTTTCAGATGTACCGGTTCCTGCTGCATGTGTTATATTGATTTGCCTTTTCACTCTGCAACACTATGGGAGCCATAAAATTGGCTTTATGTTTGCTCCAGTTGTCATTATATGGCTCTTATTCATCAGTGGAGTGGGTCTATATAATATCTGTCATTATGACCCCCAAATCATCTATGCTATCTCTCCAACATATATGTACAGATTCATGAGAAGAATTAGCCCTGGAAGTTGGGGATTACTAGGCAGTATTCTCCTTTGTGCAGCAGGTTGGTTAGTATGTAGTAACATTCACGTTCCTTGGTTTAGTTTCTTGTCGTCTCTGATTACGCAGATATTTTGGAAATTTCTGTTTGTTCTGACCAATTCTCATGAAAATGTAATTTTGTAGGATCAGAAGCAATGTTTGCAGATCTAGGTCATTTCTCGAAGAGATCTATCACGGTAATCAAAATGCACATTCATCACCGTCTTTCAATTTTAATTATGAATTTTCATATGATGTCTTTGCTGCAGGTTACTTTTGTCTGCCTAATATATCCAGCCCTTGTTTTGTGTTACGCTGGTCAAGCAGCTTTTATCTCCAAGAACTTGGGTGTTTCTAAGGATGTTTTTCATCTCAGTGAATCTGTACCCAATAGTAAGTAGTTTTCTTGCTTTATATTTTATTTTTGGGTGGGTCCCTCATCTTGATGTCATATGGTCATGGGCATGGCAAGTTCAGGATCTATTCGCCACATCTTCAGGGTGTTATCGCTATTTGCCTCAGCTGTAGGAAGCCAAGCAACAATTACTGCCAGTTTCTCCATTATAAACCAGTGCCTGGCACTTGGTTGCTTTCCTAGAGTTAAAGTTATCCATACATCAGATAAGATACACGGGCAAGTATACATTCCAGATGTCAACTGGATATTGATGCTTTTCAGCATAGCAATCACCATTGGTTTCCGTAACATTTCACTGATTGGAAATGCAACAGGTATGTTTGTGTACTGACATATTTTATTTTCATTTCTTGTTTCTTGAAGCACTGAACCACCTTTGAGATTTGACAATTATACTCCACTAGGAGCATTCAGGAAGCATGTAATCTATAATATGTAATGAATAAGTTTGTGATGATAAAAGAATAAACTAGACTGAGAACAATGTTAGTGCATGACAAAAATTTAATCAAAAAGCACATTTTGTTGATGCTTCTCAAGCATAGCAAAATAGGGTTGCATGTGAGGGAGGGTATTGGATAGCTTTATGTACAAGTTGGGCTCATTTCTTAACTGATTAAGCTTTGGGGATAAATGGTGATCTAACAAATCCAATTGTCAATTTGGCAAAAAAATATTGGTGGAAAGAGAAAAAAAAAATTGTGAAGGCTGCAAGAATACCTATTTTTACATGAGATATATTAGTCAATCCTGATTATATTTATGGATGAGTTGGTAACTATAAAACCAGAAGTGATGAAGTAAAGTAATTAACAGTGAAAAGCAACATTGAATGGCTATGTCTAATAAATACTTTTTGTCTTCTTTGCAGGTTTAGCTATAATTTTTGCAATGCTAGTTACAACTTGTTTCATGTCACTTGTAATTGCGCTGTACTGGGAGAAGAGCTTATTTCTATCCGCGTGCTTTCTAGTGTTCTTTGGCTCAATTGAGATCATATATCTATCAGCTTGTTTGTTAAATTTTCCCAAGGGAGCTTGGTATTTAGTTGTCCATTTGGTGATTTTCATGACAATCATGCTTGCCTGGCACTATGGCACGCTGAAGAAGTATCAATTTGATTTCGAGAACAAGTTATCATTGGATTGGCTCACAGAACTTAGCCCGGGTCTAGGAGTGGCCCGGGTACCTGGAATTGGCTTCATCTACACTGACATTGTCACCGGAATCCCAGCTTTCTTCTCCCATTTTATTACAAATCTTCCTGCATTTCATCAGGTGCTGATCTTCGTCACCTTCAAGTCTTTGCCTGTCCCTTACATCCCTGCATGCCAGAGGTATCTTATAGGCAGGGTTGGGCCCAAAGAATACAAGGTGTATCGTTGCATTGTAAGGTACGGGTATTGTGATCGTGTAAGGGACACAGATGATTTTGAGGAGCATATTATTTGTTCCATTGGTGAATTCATTTCCAGGGAGGAAAACGATTTTGAAGCCTCGACTTCGCCTGAAGGAAAGATGATCGTTGTTGGAAGCCAAATGGCAGATGGAAATGCTTTGATTCCTCTAGATGGGACTGTATCAAATATGGGTTCTTCTGCAAGCTTGGGAAAGAGTGAGATTCGGACAAGTCCATTGTATGACCACCCATCAGGAAGTGTCTCTATTCCAATCAGGAGGAAAAAAGTTCGATTTGTATTGCCTCCAAATAGTCCTCCAATGAGGCATTCTGTTAGGGAGGAACTCCAAGAACTAGTAGATGCCCGGGAAAGTGGGACTGCGTATTTCTTGGGACAATCACATTTGACAGTGCGCAGTGGTTCAAATTTTCTAAAGAAATTCTTGATCATGACTTATGTTTTTCTGGATAAAAACTGTCGAGAGCCCCCTGTGGCATTGAACATCCCTCATGCTGCTCTTGTAGAGGTTGGTATGGTCTACATAATATAAACTATGTACTGGGACATAAATTGTCTTTCTCGCACTTTAGTATTATTGTAACATACTATAATTTTAATGATAAAAGCAAATTCCATATAAGTTGCACAAATGCACCTACTCTTCGACATTTAAAGAAGCTGTGTACCTTCTCTCAATGTCAATGAAGAATGCCTTTGGGTGGAAGGCATTGAAATATCCTGATAAGGACTAAGGCAAGAGTTAACTTATAACACACTTACAATCTTTACGCTGGTGATGAATGATGTGGCGGATGACAAAATTACTCGATCTGATTATATTTGTTTCAATCTAATTTTAATAAAAAAAAGTTTGGGAGAGCATTGATAAAGTAAGGTAAAGTATAGAGGTAGATAAGTTAAAACTGTCAAAGTCAGGATAAAGTAAAAAATCATATTGTTAAAATAGTTGAACTTAAAGTCAAGAATTCACGTGTGGAATCCGAAAAAACCCAACCCATTGCCATCCCTATATGGCGGCACGAATTTGATGATAGGCACAATTTTCACTAATTTACCCTAGTTGAGTAAATATGTGAATGGTTTGATGTTCTTCATTTGAAAATGAAAGTAAATAGTATCCTTCACTTGATTATAACAAGAAAAATGTTTAAAAATTTAAATATTTTATCAAATATTTTACCAAATGTCTCACATAAATGTAGGACCATATAACAACTATGCAAATGCTTTGATGTTCTTTATGTGAAAATGCAAATAAAAAGTATCCATTCTCTTAATTATCAAACCTAGACTAGATGTAATCCTAAAAACATTATAAATAAAAAAAATATTTACATCGAAGTCAAGCAACCAAACCGAATAAAAAATTAAAAATTAAAAAATTACTGCTAATGCTTAAAAGGAACCATATATAGACTGAATTATCCTATTGGACCAATTCTTTCAAAATGATGGAGAACCCAAAATAAGAATTCATTCTATGTATTTTTTTTTCAGTTGTGCATAATAATAACTCATAATAAATCTGTGCATGACTCTATAAACCATCACAATAAATGTACATTGATTATTTTGTTTTAAACCATTTTAAAACTTAAAAATGTAGGCAAAATGGAAGGAAAAAGAAAGAAGCCCAAAGTCATCCATTGAAAGAAAAAAGTAAAAATAAAGGGTATACTGTTGTGAGCTATAAGTAATTCAGCAACACAACCATATTGCCTTTACTATCAAAGTGAGATTAGTGCCAACTACAAAATATTTACCAACCATTGTCACTCACTGAGTAGAGATATTGACACCTAAAATTCTACATGCTAAACTATTCTGTCTCACAGAGATAGGTAGTTGGGCCTACATCCAATGTGAGAAGGGGAATACTTTTGAAATTCGGATCTTCCAGAATAATTTTTCGTAGAGTAACCTTAATGTAACTTTTTAAATGTTTGCGATTTAATTATACAAAAGTTGACGGTATAATAGTACAAAAGTAGTGTAAAATTTTATGTATCCCTAGCATTGTTGGTCACACGAGCAAGGTTATGCCATAAAAATTATTCACTCAAAGTAACCTTCTTAAGCAAATTATTCAAGTATGAGAAAAAGTTTTATACACCATTCACTCTTCGTTTTGGCTTTCTACTGTTTCACTCAACACAAGCTGTAGAGTTTGTAACCAAAATAGTTTTCAATTATACAACCGAGAACAGCCCAGTTTCTGTTCTTGTTTTTGAGCAAGAGAAAATCACATCACGTTGCAATACAATTAGTTAGAAACCATGCTTTCAGTTTCATTCACAAAACCATCTCCGGTCCATTCTTTGTCAGACTGCAAACCTTTCCTGACAGCTTTCCTCTGTCGAATCGCTTCTTGTTGCCTCCGTACCAAATCTGTGTGGGTTGTGAAATATTCAAGAGAAATCCTGGGAAAAGAAAAGAATACAAATGTTAGATAAACAACAAATCCTTCAATTTGTTAATAATTTCCACATTAAAAAAGTTAATTGTTAAATAAACAAAAATACCCTCTGAAATCTTCTATTGATGAAAAATTGTGCATCTTCATGAAATCCTGCAACTCGGAGCAAAGTTTCTTAACATGACTGTACCCATGCATCATAACGCCCGTGCATACCTACAAACAAAATGACATTATATACTTGGCACATTAATATGTAAAAGATACCATTTCATGGGAACTTGAAAGGCTGCTTTTTCTTGACAAAGATGTCAAGTGTCTTGAGGTACACTACGGAAATTTCAGATATCTTTTGATTGGACTTAATTCTATCTTGATGTCCCCGTTGCGGTTTTTCCCCCTCCACATGCAATGATTACCACAGCCCACCGCAGATGGGGGGGCCTTGAATTTGCTCAGGTAACTGCCGAATTTACCCACCTATTAGTATGACTCATACCACCCACTCAGCTATATGCACAAATGGGTCCTAAATTCTTTTTAAAAATTAAAATAAAACTCTAATTGCTACAACAGACTCATTTTTCTTAACCATACCATGAAACGTGGTTATAAAAACAGAAACTCCTAACAATGTGTTACCTAACTTTTACAACGTAGGAAACAATAGAGAAGAAAGAAAACAAACAGGTGACATTCCCCAAAACCCAAAAGAAAAAAGGAAAAAGGAAAAAAGGGGAAAAAGTGCAATGTACCAGATGGAGAAAGCCTAAATCTTGAACAAGAAAACTCTGTTGACCCTAATACTCTTGGGTCAGACCAACTAAAGCAACCTATCCAACATCCCGTCATACCCAAATTCCAAAAGAGAGAGAGTTCTGTTCAATCCTAATCTTTTCCGGTAAAACAAAAAATTCATCAAACCCAAGCATTGCTTTCCAAGTGAGCTATTTCACATGTTCAGAATTGCTAAGACTTGTAAAATAGAACATGGCAGTTTTCGATCAACACCATAAAACTAAAAGCATTTAACATGGGTTTTGTAAAAGAAACCATTGCAAAAAATATGATACAAGCCCCTATAGAAAGCCAACATTTACCTGCTACAGATAAATAAGAAAACAATCACAACAATTAATGGAAATGAAACAGCATCACAACAGTCCAACCTGAACTGTATTTGCTCCAAGAAGAATAAATTCAGCAGCATCACCACCTGTCTCGACACCTCCAATACCAGAAAGGGAATAATCCTTATCTCCGAATTCTGCCTTCATCATTTGCGCAATACTCATCACTTTTGCAAGCGCAATAGGATGGACTGCCTTGCAAGAATAGCCCCCAGGAGTTGAGTATCTGAAATTAACTTTAGTATGTAAATCCTTGTGGGATGAATAAGTCAATGCAAAAAAGTCACAAAGGTTGGGCAAAAATGCTAACCCCTCAACACAAGGCTCTGGACGCAAGGTATTGAGGTTGATTCCCATGACACTCATGATTGTGTTTATGGCAGATATCCCCTCGCATCCTGATCTCAGAGCCACCCTAGCTGGCTATAACAAAAGAAGCATTGACACTAGCAGAATAAGAAAAGCAACCTATACATTACTGCGTATTAGTGAGCAATGCACAATGTAAATTGCATTTATCTGAAGGAAAAAAAGAAATTGATCACGCACACACACAGATTGGACCCAAAAAAAAAAACTTTGCTTTACATAATTCATTGATCACCTCTGTTTTGTTTGATGCATTAGAAGTAGAAATTCTGTAAGTTACCATGGCTATTGATCAGGAAGCTTCACAACACTTCACAAACCCACGTTTTGGAAAAGAAAAAATCAAACAAAAATGAAAGGAGAGGAGAAAAAGAAACTAAAACACTTAATGATTGGCATTTGGTCAACTAACACAACACATTCTGATAATTCACTCTATTTTCGTTTGGGAACAACACTTTTTAGTCTAAAAGTCGAAAAGTCATTAAAAAAGCCAAAAAGCCAACAAATTATACAAAACAGTCAAAGATTCCATTTTATATCTATTTTTTTCACATTTTTTTGTAAAAAACTAAAAAGTCATCCCAAACCTACTATTTTTTTTTTTTTACCTCATATTTTAGTCAAAAAACCAAAAAGTTACTAAAATAACATGTTCCCAAACGAGACAAATTGCCATCAAGGAATAAATAAAGTTATAAAATAACCAATGAGGAAAAGAAACAAGATAAAAAGCAAACCTGTGTAATGTCAGTAATGTTTGGAGTCATTTTTGCCCAAACAGGGACAGTGGCTTTTGCATTAATCCACCCACAAACTTCCTCTAAAAGTGCACAATCTTGCCCAACTGCAGCGCCCATTTTTCGCTCCGGCATACCATGAGGACATGAGAAATTGATTTCAATAGCATCCTAACCAACAATGTGAAAATCTTACATGAAGAAAGCTACTACGCATATTTATATATATACACACACACACTACAGGAACTTAGGTAGTGAGAAGCATGAGCTTACAATTCCAGTTTGCTCAACTCGGTCAATAAGTTCCTCCCATGCAGCTTTGTCATACTCCTCCATGATAGAAGCAATAAGTACCCTGTCAGGATACTCTTCTTTTAATTGCTTGAATTCTTTAAGCATGGTTTCAAGAGGTCGATCACTTATGAGCTCAATATTTTCCCAACCAATAATTTGTCCTTTGGCTGAGCCATTTGCTCCTGCTCTTAGCCGAGCATATCGAGGAGTAACATTTATAACTTTTGAAGCATCCAATGACACCTACCAATTATTGTTCAAGATTAAGTGCTTAACGTTCAATATAGATGAATAATATGAATAATCTTCATTCACGAAATACCACTTTGCCTTCTGGGCAGGAAAATGAAAAAATGAAATGAAATGAGCAGAAGTACCCCTTTGCCTTCATTTTAGTATAGATGAGTATCTAAACTCCCACAGAAAAACTATATGGAGATGTGAAGTAAGGTTTGCAGGCTATGCTATTTTACATCTATTATGGCAATCATGGATTTCTTAAAAAGATAGAAAAGGACCCTTATCAGTTTCCTTCCATCCAAAACACTTGTTTTCCAACTCTCCTTATGAGAACTACAACTAACAAATAATGGGTAGTCAACTTTATCTCAATGGGACACTTACCAATCAGTCCTATTAACTAAACTTATTTACCTACAGGTCCTGATTAATAAATTTATTACTGTAAATTCATTTATAAAAACAAGAGAGATTAATAAATTTATCAATAAGACTTAATGGGTAATAAGTCCTAAAAGTAGGACCTATTGGTAATTTACCATATTATATCAATTTTTAAAATATATATACATATCTATATATATAACTGTTTTTATTGGCTATATATATATATATATGAAAATTAAAAACCAATATGGCATACAATGGCTGTCCTACCTTGGCCCGACGCAGGCAATGGCCCCAATTCAATTCAACTTTTGGCAAAGGAATGTAACGCAAATATTATTTTGCCTATTAAAAATTAGGCAATTCAAAGATAAGTTGCTCCCACTGAATACGTTGGTGCCCCAAGTGGACCTTTTTACCCCTGTGGTTATTAGGTTATGGTTTTAAGTTTTAACACTACTTGTGCCCTCCAAGTTTCACTTTTTTCCCATTTCTTTGATCTCTCTCATCCTATGAAGCACGTATACTTTTAAATGAGAGTTGTATCCGTATCTTACCAATATTAAATACTAATTCTCCTCGGATACATACCCAATACTTCCTAAACATATCCAATACTTAATATTAATTTTCTAAAATTTTGAGAAGTATCAGATACTTTTCAGACACTCTAGGTCACATATTGTAATCATTTTTGTATAGTATTAGAATATAACTTTGGCATAATAACCTTGAGGTTATGGGTTTAAGTATTGGAACGACTACTTTGTGTATTATGCCAAAGGTTAGGTGTGTACTCAATCTTTTTCCTCCCAAACACATATTAATGTGTACTATTTAAGCATTGTTTTTTATTAGAATATAATGGTTACAATGACTACAAGAATCATTTTTCATTGTATTAGCTAATATGCACACACACAGTTTACTTAGCAAAATCTAGTTTACAAAAAAATAAAATAAAATAAAATAAGAACTCAACAAATGTAAAGCTACATTACCAATTCAAAATTAAACCAACTACAATTAAATATCTTTTAAACATTACTCTTTTCACATTTTTAATTGCAAAATTACTAATTAAGCTTGTATACTCTAATTTATCTACCCTACCTTCTCCCAAGAACATTCATATACAAACCTTCTTTCTTTTTTTCAATGGTTCTTTTCTTCTTTTTTTTTTTGATAAATTTTTTTTTCAATGGTTCTTATTTTAATTTCTAATAATATAATGGACTAAGATAATAGGGACCCCTATTTTGATCCCAATTTTAGGGGCCTAAGGAAGAGGCCTTTCTTGGCCTTGAGCTTGCATACATGTGTGTCATGTTCATATTCATACTTTGTAGAAAGTAAAGATAAATAAAAATATATAATGATTACTAAAATTGAATTTCAACAATTAAATAAGTAAATTTGCATACAATACTTTTCCATATAACACATTAGTGTGAAAGGAAAAGACACAAGGGCCAATCTAAATAGTTTAGACTTAATATTGAAACCAAGGTTTTAAAAAGTGGCCGCAACCATTACGTAATGCCGTTACGTAACGGTTGCGGTAGTACCGCCACCCGTTACGGCCGCTTTTGCAGTGTGATTGAGATTCATAGGTATGTCGGCCGTAGCAGTCGTAACGGTGCCGTAACGGCCTGTTACACACCGTTACGTAACGGTTCCGAATTGCTTCTTTCGAAAAAAAAAAAAGAAAAAAAAAAGTTGAAAATGGGGGAATAGAGATAGAGAGAGAGAAGAGGAAAGATGAAGAACATGTTATTGATTTGTTGGAGCTGTAAGACCTATGCTATTCTATTCAGCTACTATCACTCAACCATTTTGTTTGTGTGTGTCTATTTATATATTGTTTGAAAATAATAATAATAAGTGTGGTCATTATCTATTTGGCTTGATTAAAATATATATATATATATATTTAGGCTTTTATTTATTTTTTTACTTTTGTCATTATTTATCTTATATATAATAGTTAGTGATTGATTTTTTGTATAATATAAAGTCATTAATTATTAAAATAAAATGTAAAAAACTCAGTTTATAATGATTTAAAAATATGAAATATATTGGATCAAACTTAAAAATTTATAAAAGTTGATCAATATTTATTTTAAAACCCAATAAATATGATCATGGAAAAAAAATGTACGCATCGGTAAGTTTTTTTCAAATTGTGCGAAAAATAAAAAAATTCACGGTTTCGGTTACCGCAACCATTACGCTACGGCCTTTACACCCCGCAACCGCGCCACCGCCACCGTTACGGCGACCGCAACCGCTTTTCAAAACCTTGATTGAAACGAATTTTGATAAGACTCACTGAAAAACAAAAGTAAACTAACTACTATCTCTTAAACTAATATATAATACAATATTATAGATTTATAATTTTTTTTTTCCAATGTATCCTGAACTACTCAAATCTTATTTTTTAACTTTTGCCGTATGATCGCATTGGACACTGGCTTTTAAACTAACAACTAATTCCTAAGAATAGTTTCTCACCATTTTTGGAACTCATGTATAATAAACCAAACCATATTAAGCCTTATGTTCCAATCAAGTAGAGCTGGTTACACGAATTCTTTTTCACCATTCTACTATATCAAGAGCTATATGTTCAGTTAAATAAATAAATAAATTCATATCCTTTTTCACTACCGCATATCCAATGTTAGCTTAGGTCTCCCCATCCCCTAACAACTCCATTTATGGTGATTATATCACTCTTCTTTAACATTAACACTCCTCTTGGATCGAGAGGGAGGTGATAAAAGAAATAATTATGGTTTCTCACCTAGGTGAGAAAAAAAAAAAATGATTAGGTTTCTCACCATTATGTTTAGATGAATCAAAGAGAAGAGAATGTGATTTTTCACTTATCTTGTATGGATAGAGTAGTAAGAGAAAGGAAAAGAAAGGACTTGCTTGGTTTGTATTTCGAGATACAATTTTTGAGAAAAATTTTCAAAATTTTGTTTGGTTCAAATTTTTTAAAATTTTTTTCCAAAATCACTCTCTCTCTTACATGTCAATCAATCACTTTTTTTCTGTCCTCTCTCCTCAATCACTTTTGCTCCCGCACAGATTTACTCAACTACAACAAAATATCAAATCATTTCAAACTTCTAAACTCCAAAACTATTTTCAAAATATACGACCAAACAAATCCAAAAAAAAAAAATCTAAACTCTCCCCCCAAATTTTTCTTTTTTAAAATTTATCTCAAAACACAAACCTAACACAGTATTTTATTTCATTTTACCAAAACAATATTCTATATTAATAAGCTATGTTTTTCATAAAGATAGTTTTGGTATTTTAAATAAATTTCATTAAACTCAATTCTTTTCTCATCAAATCTCACCACTTTCGGTGAGAAACAAAATATAAGTTTAGTGAGAGTCCATATCTCACAAATTTTCATCATTTCTCACATTACTTAACCATCCAAACAAACAAGTGAAGGGTTCCCAATTTCCACCATTTCTTTTTATTTTCTCACCAAACTCCGCCATTCAAACAGATTGTAATTTATTTTGGATATACATAATAGCATTTGTTGTATTGATCATGTAAAGATGTGACAAAAATTATGAAATTCGCTATTGAAAAAAAGAAAAGAAAAACAACAACAACAACAACAAAAAACAAAAAAGAGTAAAGCTAAAATGAAAAGGGAAAAAGAATGAAAAGCTCACCGTTTTGGCGATGACAGCACCCCAACCTTCATCGAAGGCCTTCTTCATAACAGTGTAATTGGTCCCGGGAGGACCCGACCCGATGACAAACGGATTCGGCATCCTCAACCCATTAACCGTGACGCTGAGATCAGGGTGAGTTGGAGACTCCGAAGCAAAAACCCTGAAACGGACTCTCTCAGCACAGCGTCCAAAACCCAGTGGCCGACACTGGAGCCATGATGCATCTTTACCTCCGATCTGACTAGTAAAGCTCAGTGACGCCATGACTACTACTGACTATGATGGATGATGACGGGTGTGAAGAGAAGACAAGTTAGGAATGAATGAATATGTGGGGATCTCGATAAGCTGTGTGTGCTGGAGAGGAAGAAAGAAAATGGAAGGGGTGAATGAAGAAGATGATACGTATATAAGTAGACAATTAGGATGATTAGGATTGAATTTTTGGAATCTGAGCGAAATAAAAGTCATAGCTTAAGATCGGATCGGATCGAATCGGATAAACAGAGAGACACAAAAGAAGAAATTAATTTTGACTCTTTTTGGTGGCCGGCCGTTGGACATGGGCCGCCCGCAGGGGTTGGCGTCGAACTTTTAATTCGTCATTCGTTTGTCAAATTGACAGATTAGAGAAAATCAATTCACATTCATCTGTTAATTTGGTAAATGTGAATTGAACAGGTTGACGGTTTAGCGGATGGATGTGAATCGATTTGACAATTTAAAATTTTATAAATTTTCAACATAATTCAACTTGTACACTTTCTTAAAAAAATAAAATAAAAATATTACAGTTAATGACTTAAAAAAATATTACAATAACTGCATGCTTCATCCAAAGTAAGAATGTTTGAAACTTTAAAATATCACAATCACTGCATGCCTCATCCACATACTACAATCACAACATGTCTCATCAACATGAAGTATTACAATCTGTGATTCTTAAAATATAAAAACAATTCAAATATGTGATTCTTAAAATATAGAAACAATTTAAACCACCAAAACCATAAGCAGAGCAGTAGTAGAGATTATATGTGATTCTTAAAATATAAAAACAATACAAACCACCAAAACCATGAGCAGAGCAGTAGTAGAGATTATATGTCTCTGTATTGTTACATCTATATCTGTTTTTGAAAACAAAAACCAACCAGCATATATCATATTTTTTATTTATTATTTTTAGAGATAGATTTAAAAATCAAAAAATATAGATAAATGATACGTTTATTTTTTTCAATTCAAAAAAGATATTCAAGTTAAAGTTTTTTTTTAACAGACTATTTAAACTCTTTTTTAATTGAAAACACAAACAGAATATTTAAATAAACTGAAAACGCAAAGTTTTATAAATTATTAGGAGTGTTCGCGATTAGCGGTTCAGTTGCGGCTAAAGAAATCTCAAATCCGCCATCCGTCCGCCAGATTGATGAATTGGAGAAAATCAATCTGCAACCGTCCGCTCGTCATCACGCATCCGTCCAAAATGTAGCGGATTAGTTCGATTGGTTTTGACGGATCGGTATATCCGCTGCTCACCCCTATGGGCTGGTATTTTGCATTAGCTGGCTGACTTCTCAGCTTGAGTATGTTTTTTCATAAGAGAATTACACCGTTCTTATAGCTTGGGACTTACCTCATACTGGTTTTTAATTTTTTAATTGTTACATATTTAATTTTGTTTTAAATGAAGATAATTAAATATACTATTAATTAATTTTAAGGGTAAAGTTGTCAATTTGATAAAATATAAATTAATTTGACACAAATAAATGTCAAAAAGATATTTTTGAATTTTTGAAAAATATTTCTACTCACCAAAGATAAAATTATGTAAAATTAATAAATTTTGTACATATTAATTTATTTATTTATTTTACCAAATTAATTTTTATTATGTATTTGGATGATGATCATGTAATAAGTAGTTATTTTTATTTTCATTAAATTAGTTTTTATTTTTTTAAAAGTCAAATATAACAATAATTTTGATATCATTACTAAACCAATCCAGTAAGTCTTCGTTTGCTATTAGTTTTTTTAGCTGACTTTTTTGTGTTGGGACTTTTTTAGCCTCGTTTAGTGTAGTTTTTTTTGAATTTTTTGACTTTTGTGAGAGAACAAGTGTAATGATTATGATTTAGATGTGATATTTTGTCTTATTAGCTTATGTAACTAATTTTGTCTTTTTGAAAATCTAAAAAAATTCAAAACTAAAAACATTTTATATATTAAATATATCAATTACACATTAAAAACCTAAGAACTACCCATTATATGATCATCATCTAAACATATAATAAAAATTAATTTGGTAAAATAAATTAATTAATTAATGTGTAAAAGATTTATCAATTTTATATAATTTTATTTTTGGTTGGTAGAAACAATTTTTAAAAATTCAAAAATACTTTTTTGACATTTATTTTTGTCAAATTCATTTATATTTTATCAAATTGACGATTTTGCCCTTAAAATTGGGCAATGGTATTTTTAATTGTTCTTATTTAAAACAAGATTCAAAATTTAAGGTCAAATATGTTACAATAAAAAAGTCAATGACCAAAATAACACAAGTCCCAAACTATATGGACCGTTAGTGTAATTTGCCATTTTTTCATTTTATTAGAATAAAAAATAAAATATAGGATTGAGGATTTTTCTCTGATACAAAAATCACGATTTTCATGTATCGTATCTATAATTTTTATAATTATTCCATATTCTGATTGATTATAATTTAATAATGATTGGATTATGATTTATTGGGTGTGTATTATATGTCTTACTTATAATTTTTTATTATGATTTATTATAGTATTAATTATAACTTGATTATGATTCATCGTGATTTTAGTAATGACTTATTGTGGGACATGGGATTACTGTTGTGTCTCAATTTGAGATTTATTATGGGTTTATTTTTATAATTCAAACTATTCATTTTGTAGGATTCGTTGAGTACTTCATGCCTACCAAAAATTATATTAATCAGATATCAATAATTATGTGATCGGATTGTATATTTTTTATGCTTTTTCTCAAAAGGAAAACTTATTGTTTATTTTTTTATGATAAATGTAATTCGATCATATAGTTATTGATATTCAATTAATTTGGTTTTTAGTAAGTATGAAGTACTCAACGAACCCTACAAAAATTAACGATTTGAATCATAAAAATAAGTTTATAATAAACCTCAAATTGAGACACAACAATTACTGATTCATAATTTATTGTGATATTAATTATGATTCAAAGAAAAATTAATTATTCCAATGTCGTATTTGTTATAATTTTTTTTTAATTACGATAAAAAGTAATTTAATTATGACATTTATAATAATTAATATTATAAATATCATAATTAAAAACATGCAGAAAGTTCAGAGGCTATTTTTGTAATGGCCTAGATCCCTAATTTGATTTAGGGCGAATTATATTAATGGTTCTTATAATTTAGAACTTGTATTATTTTGATTTTTGACTTTTTAATTGTGATATATTTGAAAATGAATTTTGAATCTTGTTTCAAATAAGAACAAATGAAGATACAATTGCTCAATTTCAAGGGTAAAGTCATCAATTTGATAAAATAAATACCAATTTGAAAAAAATAAATGTCAAAAAAATATTTTAAAATTTTAAAAAATTATTTCTACTCGCCATAGATAAAATTATGTAAAATTGATAATTTTTTTACACATTTATTTAATTTTTTTTACCAAATTAATTTTTGTTATGTGTTTGGTTGATGATCATGTAATATGCGGTTGTTTTTATTTTCATTAAATTAGTTTCTATTTTTCCGAAAGTCAAATATAGCGACAACATTAATATCATTATTAAACCAATCCATTTAACAAAAAATTCAAAACTAAAAACATTTCATATATTAAATGTATCGATTATATATTAAAAACCTAACAACCACTTATTACATGATCATTATTCAAACATATAATATAAATTAATTTGGTAAAATAAATAAATAAATAAATGTGCAAAAGATTTATCAACTTTATATAATTTTATCTTTGGTGGGCGGAAATAATTTTTTAAAATTAAAAAACATTTTTTTGACATTTATTTTTGTTAAATTAGTTTATATTTTATCAAATTGATGATTTTGCTTTTGAAATTGAACAATGGTATCTTCAATTGTCCTTATTTAGATCAATATTTAAAATTTAGGATCAAATCTATCTATCTATATATATTATATAAGGAAAAGAGGGTTTCTAACCTATAAGCTTTGTGGGAGCTCCAATATCCCAATCTTAATTTTCTAATTTTTTGATTAAAAAAAAAAAAGACCTTAACATTTATTGGCTTCTCTCAACCCACATGCCTTTTTAACTTCTCTCATACCTACTACTACACCATTTTCAACTTCTTCCATATATTATGGTTAGTAATGAGATTGTTAAATTATTTTTATAAAAAATCTAAAAATAATAATTTGTATATTAAAAAAATATCTAAAGTAAATAAAAATTCTTATTAAATCTATATATATATATATATCTATCTATCTATACTATATATTAAGTAAAAGGGAATTTTTAACCCCAAGTCTTGTGGGAGCTCTAATCTCCCAATCTAAATTTCCTGATTTAAAAAAAAAAAAACCTTAGCATTTATTAACTTTTTACAACCTTTAAGTCTTACTCTCATAATAACACTTTAATGCATTAAGAACAAGCATAAATTTTTTTTTTTTTGAAATCCAACACATATGAATTCCTTGAAAAGTCCCAACGCATATGATTATTATCCCTCATAATAACATTTTAATGTATTAACAACAAGTATAAAAAAAATTTCTTTAAAAGTCCAACACATATGATTATTATCAAAATATTAAATTTTAATATAATATAATAAAAAAAAAGAGGACATTTAATTCCTTGAAAAGTCCAACACATATGATTATTATCAAAATATTAAATTTAAACTTTAATATAATATATATAAAAAAAAAGACATTGAAAAAAAAAAAAGACATTTAAAAATCACAATTCACATATATAGATAATTGTAAATATATTAAGAAAAATGGAGTTTCTAAACCCCAAGTCTTGTGGGAGCTCCATTCTCTCAATCTTAATTTTCTAAATTTTTGATTTAAAAAAAAGAAAACCTCAGCATTTATTGATTTAGTCAAAATTCCCTGATCAGCATTTATTAATTTTTTCCAATCCACATGTCTGCATTTATTGATTTGGTCAAAATCTCTGATTAACGTTTAAAATCTCCTCATACAAATAATTATAGATACAGCCTGTGTATAGTTACTGCAGTAGCCTTTTTAATTTTTCCTGTACACTATGGTTAGTGATAAGATTGTTAAATTATTTTTATAAAAAATCTTAAAAAATATAATTTATATATTAAAAAAATTAAAACAAATATAAATATCTATAATTATCCCGTGCATAGCACGGGTGATAAGCTAGTATATATATATTTATATATTAAGGAAAAGGGTCTTTTAAAACCCAAGGCTTGTGGAACTTCTAACATGCCAATCCTAATTTCTTGATTTTTTAACATTTTTTTAAAAAAAGAATTGACTTGGTGATTGGTGATTGGTTCAAATATTGTAATAATTACACTATTGATTACAATAAACACTTAGTTTATAATAATTACACTTATTAAATGAATAACGCAATAAATGAAATCCTAATTTTCTTACTTTTTGCATCCCCAATAGACCCATGTAATTATTGTGTAAATGCCTCTTAAATAAATAAATAAACACTTATTAAATTCTTTCAAACTCCTCGGTCAAACCCCATGTATTTAATTTATATATTATGTAATTATTGTGTAAATGCCTCTTAAATAAATAACTAAACACTTATTAAATTATTTCAAACTCCTCGGTCAAACCCCATGTATTGAATTTATATATTAAAAAATCATAATTTCCTAATTTTTTAATATATTTTTTTTAAAAATTGACTTGGTGATTGGTAATTGGTTCAAAGATTGTAATAATTATACTATTGATTACAATAAACACTTAATTTATAATAATTACACTTATTAAATGAATAACGCAATAAATGAAATCCTAATTTCTTTACTTTTTGCATCCCCAAGAGACCCATGTAATTATTGTGTAAATGCCTCTTAAATAAATAAATAAACACTTATTAAATTATTTCAAACTCCTCGGTCAAACCCCATGTATTTAATTTATATATTAAAAAAATGAAAACAAATATAAATATCTATAATTATCCCGTGCATAGCACGGGTGATAGGCTAGTATCTATATATTAAGGAAAAGGGTCTTTTAAAACCCAAGGCTTGTGGAAGCTCCAACATGCTCATCCTAATTTCCTGATTTTTTAATATTTTTTTTTTTAAAAATTGACTTGGTGATTGGTGATTGGTTTATAATAATTACACTATTGACACGCAATAAATGAAATCCTAATTTCCTTACTTTTTGTATCCCCAAGAGACCCATGTAATTATGGTGTAAATGCCTCTTAATTTTTTTCCCTCTTAATTTTTTTGTTTTGTTTTTTGAAAAAAAAATAAATAAACACTTATTAAATTCTTTCAAACTCTTCGGTCAAACCCCATGTATTTAATTTATATATTAAAAAAAATTAAAACAAATATAACGCAATAAATGAAATCCTAATTTCCTTACTTTTTGCATCCCCAAGAGACCCATGTAATTATGGTGTAAATGCCTCTTAATTTTTTTGTTTTGTTTTTTGAAAAAAAAAATAAACACTTATTAAATTCTTTCAAACTTCTCGGTCAAACCCCATATATTTAATTTATATATTAAAAAAAATTAAAACAAATATAAATATCTATAATTATCCCGTGCATAGCACGGGTGATAGGCTAGTATTATATAAGGAAAAGAGAGTTTCTAACCTATAAGCTTTGTGGGAGCTCCAATATCCCAATCTTAATTTTCTAATTTTTTGATTAAAAAAAAAGACCTTAACATTTATTGACTTCTCTCAACCCACAAGCCTTTTTAACTTCTCTCATACCTATTGCTACACCATTTTCAACTTCTTCCATATATTATGATTAGTAATGAGATTGTTAAATTATTTTTATAAAAAATCTAAAAATAATAATTTGTATATTAAAAAAATATCCAAAGTAAATAAAAATTCTTATTAAATCTATCTATATATATATATATATATTATACAAATAAAAGGAGGTTTCTAACCACAAGTCTTGTGATAGTTTTAATATCTCAAATTAAAATTTCTATTTTTTTTATTTTAAATTATTAAAAAAACCTTCTATAGCTCTCATTCAAGTAATAAAAAAATAAAAAAATAAATTAAATAAATAATATCTCTTTATTTATGGCTTTCAAATGGAAAATATATCAAATATATAAAATAAAAAATAGAAAGTATACTAATTCATTTCAAAATTTAAATTTGGAAGGCACTAAATATGAAAAACATCCCATTAATTTAAATTTACAATTATAATGATTTATCTAATAATATATAATTTTTAAATAATGATATATTCCATGATTTATTTATATATCTATATACTATTATAACTACAAAATATTGTCATTTCATTAAGGTTGAAAGTTGTAATTCTTTTTCCTTATTTTTTTTTTATTTTGTTTAATTTTTTGTTAATACGTGTTACAATATGATTGCTCTATAAATTAATTTTATATTCTTAAAATAGAATTTCAAATTTGGATTCTTACTTAAATTATGTTACTATAATTGGAATGAGATCAATATTCATTTTTTAAATTTTACGTCCTTTATTAAATTATAAAATAAAATTTCAAATTTAAATTCTTCTTCGAATTATATTACTACAATTAGAATGAGATTAATATTCCCATGTGTCATAATGATATGTTATAATATTATTGGTCTAAATATAATTTGTTTTAAATACATGTGTTCAAATTATTAATCGCTATTAATTTTTTTTTCTTTTTTGGTTTTAAATTTTATTAAAAAAAATATATATCCTTCTAAAATATAAGGACTTGAACAATAATTTTTTATTTTGACAAAATAACAAAACATAACTTTTTTAGTACTTACCAAACATGGTGGATTTTGTTAGATTTTTTTATTTATTTATCTCAATTGTTAATTAAAGAAATTAAAATAAAGAATAAAGATATCTTTAACTCAAATTGTTAAAAAGTTACTGTGCTAAAATAAATTAGAAAGAAACGTTAATTTTTTTTTATTATTATTAAAAGTGATAGTTCGTTAAATTTTTTTTATTTAAAAAAGAAGAAGAAGAGAGGGTTATAAGTGATAATTTATTGTTAATTTAGAATTATTTTCAAATTAAATGAAAATACCGTATTAAATTTTCTTCTTACCTTTTTTTATTCAAATATTTTTATTTTGTAAGAAATTAATTTTTAAATTAAAAAGAATTTCTAAAAAATCATATTTAAATTATTTATGCCATTATAAAGAGTAAATTTTTTTAATAGCAACTTAGTGGTAGTTTGAGAAGTGCAAAATAAGTATACTTTTTTACTTTTTATGAAAATATGTACAGAAAAATAGAGATGTGATGTGGCTCAAAAAAGATAATTAAATATACTTTTTTACTTTTACGAAAAATTGTGTAAAAAAGTAAACATGTAATGTGACCCAAAAAAGATAAAAAAATAAAGGGCAAATTACCAACACCTCCCTCGAGGTTTGACTAAAATACGGATTCTCCCATGAGGTTTGGGAAATTGCAAATTGCTCCCTAAGGTTTATATTTACATAACAAATGAGGAGGCAATTTGTTATGCAAATATAAATCTCAGGAGGTGCGATGTAATTTCTTAAAACTCATGGGGGAATCCGTATTTTAGTCAAACCTCGAGGGAGGTGTTGGTAATTTGCCCCCCCAAAAAAAGAGAGAGCTAATATGACACTTCTCAAACAACTCTATATTCGATGATCCCTTTCCAAAATGTGTATTTTTTAAAATATTTCAAGAAAAATTATATTGAAAATTTTAAATATATTGCTTTTTCTTTTGTTCATTAATATTATATTTTTAATTAATTTTATTTATTATTTTAAAAAATAAATTAGCAAATAATTTATATATTCAATTTTGTTTTAGTTGCTCAGGTTATTTGGTGTTTCTGCCTAAGTTCACTCAAATTTAATTTGAGTTTTTAATTTCTATATATATTCTCACTTAATTAAAAACCATATTGTTCAATCTTTACAAATTTTATGCCCAACTCAAGTTGTTTAGGTTGAACTTACCTAAGTTTGCAATTTTGAAAGTTACATGATTAAATAATGTGACAAATCAAAAAATAATAAATAAATTGTGATAAAATTGTGAGACTTAAATTATAAATTTCAACTTCTTTATTTTCATAATTTGCATATAAAAATTTAACAATTATATTATTTTGTATAAAAATATATTATTAATTTTTTTACATGCTGTGCATAGCACAGGTTACCATTAGTGTGTTACAATTGAAAAGTTAAGAACTAAAATGATACGAGTCTTAAATTATAGAGACGATTAGTATAATTCATCCTTTGATTTATTTTGTTTTGTTTTGGAGGGAAAAGTTTATGGGTTATTTTGAGAAGTGGATTAAAAACTACTTACCAACTTTTAACACACTTTCTTCTTTCATAAAAAACTAAAAAAAAATCAAAAAATAACTTTTAATCATCTTCATAGAACAATCCACTTATTCTGAAAATGCTTCTTTTATGCTATTTTTGAGCTATGCCTTGCTATTAGGCTTTGATGATTTCACCGATTGGCCGTCACACTATCGCTGTTGGACGGTTCATTCGGATGAAGAACTTGAGGGCTTATTAGAGGTATTAGGGTCACAGAAATGATACATTCCTTTAATTTGGAAGTTTTAATAAAAAAGCATTAATGATATAAAAAAAAATTAAAAATTAAGATCAAAACATTGCATCATATGGGATCCACTCTAAATCTTTTTTCTAAGGGGCCATATGATAAACAAAGAATGGGTTTAATAAGAATTAAAATGTGTTGGGTCTCACACTTCCTACAATGAAAGTTTATTTATGATTATGTTTGGTTTATAAATTTAAAGAGAGATTTGCAAAAAAAAATGTGAAATTAAGTGAAATGTGAGTATATTTTATTCACATTTATTATCTTTTTTTTTTCTTCTTTTTTTTTTTTTTTTTTTTTTGTCTTTAAATCTTTTTCCAAATCCTTAAACCAAACCCAACATATTCCAACCCTCCCATGCCCTGCCTGATTTGGATTCGAATGGATTTAACACGCTCTCATTTGTATGGATTTGTACTGAGAAACAAATTAAAATCTTTTTGTTTCTACTTTTATTTCTTTTAAGAATAAATACATGCATGAATTACACTAATAATTCCTATAATTTAGAGTTTGTGTCATTTTAATTCTTAACTTTTTAATTGTGACACATTTGACTCTGAATTTTAAATTTTGCTCCAAATAAGGATAATTGAATATACCATTACTTAATTTCAATGACAAAATCATCAACTTAATAAAATATAAATTAATTTGACAAAAATAAATGTCAAAAAAATATTTTTGAATTTTAAAAAATTATTTCTACTTACTAAAGATAAAATTATGTAAATTTGATAAATCTTTTAGACATTTATTTATTTTACTAAATTAATGTTTTTATTTTCATTAAATTAGTTTCTATTTTTTTAAAAGTCAAATATGACAATAACTTTGATATCATTATTAAATCAATCCAAAATTAAAAACATTTCATATATTAAGGGTTATTTTGAAAAGTTGGTTAAAAATTAACTTTTTTGATTTTTTTTAAAAACGTGTAAAAAAAATAGAGAGATGATGTGACATAAAATAGGCTAAAAGCTTTTAGCCATGTTTTCAAAATAGCCCTAAATATACTAATTACACATTAAAATCCTAATAATCACCCATTATATGATCATCATCCAAACATATAATAAAAATTAATTTGACCAAAAAAAAAAAAAATCTCTAAAAGATTTATCAATTTTACATATTCCCTCTATCCCAAAATAATAGTCCATTTTGGAAAATTTAACTTTTTTTGATAATACAATTATTGCATTTAAAAAAAATTAATTTTTCAAAATTACCCTTTGATAGTACATTTTTTTGAGAATATCAATTATCATAATTGTACTTTTTGTGTTGTTAATGAATTTAAAAGAAATACAAAATAAGAAATTTATATTATTTTAATCTTTGATTTTTGAAAATGGACTAATATTTTGGGACAATGAAAAATAGAATAAGGGACTAATATTTTGGGAGAGAGAGATTTTATCTTTGGTGGATATAAATAATTTTTAAAAATATTTTTTTGACATTTGTTTTTGTCAAAATAGTTTATATTTTATCAAATTGACGACTTTGCCATTGAAATTAAGTAATGATATCTTCAATTATTCTTATTTGAAACAAAATTTAAAATTTAGGATCAAATGTGTCATAATTAAAAAGTTAAAAATCAAAATGACAGGAGTTCCAAACTATAGGGTCTGTTAGTGTAATTCGCCCTAACTACATTTTACTATTTTTAACATATTTTATTATTCTTAACACATTAGGGCATCTACAACGGTGTATCAATTTTTTCACTAAATTTGAGTACAAATTTGAGAAAAAGCTCTTTTTGATATCAAATATTCCAACAGAGGGTTTTGCGGTTTCGTCAAACCATCGGGCAAACGTCCGACCGGTTGATCGGGCAGTGCAAATTTTTCACAATTTTTCTTCTTGAGGTGGTCATCCGAGGGGTTCAACTTGGCAGTTGGTCGGCCAATGTAATTTTATCACAAGCTTTTGCCTTGAGGTGGTCATCCAGAAGGACACCCGGGAGTGAAAATCTAACGACAATGAACAGTAATTTGATAAAAGGCATATTGGTCTTCAGTTTGATTAAAGAAAAGTGAAATCTTAAATTTGATGTTGATTTGATGAAACTATTGGAGTTGAAAAAGGAACCATTTTTCATCAAATTTAAATTTGATGATAAATTTTATACATGATTGGAGATGATCTTAGTGATGAGTAGTAATGGAATTTTTTTTTTAACATATTAGTGGTGGTGGTGGTGTGAAAATTCATTTTTTATGAGTTATATTTAGATAGTAAAATTTTATTGTTCAATATTCAAATACAATAAAATTTAAGGCTAGTTTGGCATGTATTAAATAAGTCAAAAAGTTAAAAAGTCACTATCTTATTTAAGTCACATCATCTTATTTAAATCACATCACCTCTTTAACACATCACATCAAAGCCAACCCAAACCCATCAATAAGTCAAAAAGTACACTTTTTTAAGACATCCCAAACCAACCCTTGGTATGTTAACAAAATTTAGCGTTTGGTTTAGTTTTAAAATTATTATTTGAGTGTAGAATTATATTTTGAGTTTGTGAGTTTTGGAATTATGATTTGAAAAGAGAAAATTTGTTTGGTAATGAGATTTGAATTGAATTTTGATTTTTTGAAATGAGTTTTAAAATAAGAAAAGTTGTTTGTTTATGAGTTTTGAAAAGAGTTTTCAAATCTTAATTAAAAAATTTATAATTCATAACTAAACGCACAACTCAAAACTCTATTAAAAATTCTATTCAAAACTCATAACCAAACTCTTTTTAAAATTCAATTCAAAAAAATAATTATTGAAAAAAATAATTTTTTATTTGAAAATTTAAAAAAATTCTGAATTTTTTTTATTTAAAATATTAAAAAAATATATTATTTTTTGTTAAAAAAAATATTCAGCTAGTACTTTAAAATTACTTTTGATTGTATATCTAGTTATAATTTTTTTTAATTGTTTTGTTTATTTTTTATTTTTAGAAATTATTGTGACAAATTAAATTTTTTTGGTTAATTTTAAATAAATGGCCAAATAATTTGTCTTTTTGGTCTAACAAAAATAATTTCTATATTTAAAACATATCAAAAACATATATATATATATATATATATATGTTTCAAATAATAGGTGCCAATTGCAAAAAAAAAAAAAAAAAACTTTGTTCCGATCAACTGGCAGGACGTCCGGGAGGATGTCTGGGCGGACGACCATGTACACCCAAAAATTCAAAAAATGTCCGGAAAGATGTCTGGACGGACGGCTGGGTAGACCAAAAATTAAAAAACTCTTTGATTTACTAAACATGTTTTCAAAATGTGTTTTGAAATGTGATTTGAAATCATATTTTGAAAATTCTAATCAAACAGAGAGTTGAAATATGACGATGGAATCATGGTTTGAGAGGCAAACCAAACATTAGTATGTTAATGTTTAACATTTCATTGTTGTCATATATTTCTATTTTAAGATTTCTAATGCTAATGATAATAATGAAAATGAAAATAGTAGTGGTGGAATTTCGTTTTCTAAATGTTAAATCCAAAGTAAAATTTTACTTTTAATATTTTCAGTGATGATTGTAACATTAATAATGAGTGTGGTGTTGAGTGGTGATAATGGTGAAAATTTTATTTTTAAATGCTAAATTTAGACAATAAAAATTCACTATCATTAACATTATTTGTATAGTAAAATTTTACTATGCATTTCTTTTTTTATAATTTTATAAGCAACATGAATCTTATTTGATATATCTTATAATAAGAATATTTCAAAAATTTTAATTTTATTAATTTTATAAAAAATTAATAGCTACATTAAAAATTATGAAATTTTAAAATTTAATAAATGAACATAAAATAATGAGTATTTGTTGTGCGTTTCGTCCTGGATGCTATAAATGAAATTTGTTGATCCTTTTAACAATAATGGAGTTGTCACCAAATTGCCCAAAAAATAAAAGGATTAAATATATAAATGGTCATTAAATTATGTGCAGGAAAATGATTGATTACATAAGCCAGACGACCTCCCAAGTAGCTGGCATCGCCCTTCTCAATCAATGTATTTATAATTATAATTAATTTATAAATGAATTTAATAAAAAAATTTTTTTTATACAAAATGAACAATTTTTATAAAATAAAATAATCAAAATATTGAAACGAATTTATAACTATCATATTAAATGTTACAAATAATTATTTAAAAAAAGTTAAAAAAATTATTATAAACAAAAAAAATTTTTATTTTAAAATTTTTAATTAGAAATTAATTTTACTAAAAAATATATATTTATATTTTTCAATATAAGTATAGACACTAGCGCTCCAACTTCGTAGGTATCTTAATACATATATATTTTTTATTTGTGTATAAGTTTTAATATATTTATAAATTAATTATAATTATTTTACTTCAATTTTGATTGACTTGACAATCGAATATAATTCTTAATCCAGTCTCTTTTTCAATTCGGTTTTGATTCATTCCCCGAATCCGGGGGCCCCGAATCCCCCACAATTTCCATTTCAAGTAAAAAAAAAAAAAAAAAAAAAAAGAAGAAGAAAACAGAAAAAAAAAAAAAGTTGCCAAAAATGAAAATTAGGGAGATTAGGGGGAGTTTTTTTAGGGGAATTTTTCATTTTCCTTTTCAATTAGTTCAATGATCTAAATTTTAAATCATTAATAACAATCACTAGTGGGGATGCTTTCAAGCGTAGCATAGCCAAACAAAAGCCAAAGACCAGGAAGCTCATGATGTTCTCATTTGTGTCATCGGCATAATTTAGAGGGTATTATTAATGTGTAATTTAATATTGTGTTTGGTTGAAAAATTTGGTGAGAGAAATAAAAAAGAAAAAAGAAATGTAATTTCACTTTTTGTTTGATTATAGGGTAAATTACAAACACACTTCTCGAGATTTACTTAAAGTACAAATTACCTCTTGTGGTTCTAGAAATTATATTATGTCCCCTAAGGTTTCTAATTTCATAACAAATAGATCATTTTATTAATAAATCATCAAGTTAATTAATAGTTTTTAATAATGTTAAAATTTTATTTTAATTAATAATTCAGATAATTTTATTATTGTATAGGTGAACAGTTAGAAATTTTATTTTTTCAATTAATTCTGTTAAATAAAATTTTTTGATAGGGAAGTATTTGTAATTTTTCAAACCACAGGAGGTAATTCGTATTTTAAACAAATCTCAAATGGTGTATTTGTAATTTACCCTTGATTATAATAAAAACATAGGGGAATGAAAAGTGAGAGGGAAATGCAATCTTATATTTTGTCTTTTGGATTCACTTAGGTTATTTTTTTCTCTATTTCTCAACTCAACCAAATATATTGTGAAATTCAAATTTTATTAATTCTTTCTTATTTTCTTTTTATTTCCCTTTATATTTTTCTCATAAAATCTTCCGATCAAATACAGTCTAAGAGGTTGCTTTGGAGGGTTTACCATTCTTTTTTTTGGAATGAATAACTTCAATTACTCAGAATTGAAATCAAGGCACCTTACAAGAGTCATAAGATGCTGGGAAACCCAGTCCAACAGTAAGGAATGACGAAGACATGCTCGAGCAATTCAATTGGCGGCTCCATTAGCTACTCTAGGACACCAATTGAAAGACAAATCACATCATCCAGCCATCATTCGAATGTCACCTATACTGGCACTCAACTTCCACGGAAGGGCGCCTTCAAATACACAGAGGTGAATTACATTCTTGCTATCTCATTCCACATGAGCAAGGTTGAGAGAAAGAGCCATTGCACAAGCTTGACAAACCGCAATGGCTGTGCAATGGCTTCACTTTGAGTCACCAAACTCAATATAATTCTAAAGGCCATGTGTCAATAAAAATTCTGTTGGGCCTGCATCGACAACAACCAAGCAATAACCTTAAACTAGACAATAAAAAAAGAACAATCAAGCAATTGTTGAAGTGGTTCAAATGCCTCAAAAGTATGAAGATTTTTTTGGATCAATTGATGGTAACAGTTACAAAGCAAACAAAAAGTAATTCCAAGATGAAATTACTAAAGTTCACAACAATTTACAAGGATTTGAATTGTGGAAGAAACTACTCCTAAACTAAGAATGCTACTCCTAGATTATGCTAAGTCTAAAATTAAGTTGTTTGTGTTGTTGATGATGTCCTCTCTCTTTGTAAATTTCTGACCTTTATACTTCTTCTTTGCCATGCCCCCATGATTTCCTTAATCTGCAACTACTGCCGTGTAACTGCTTCCTAGCTTCTAGGCCTTCTAATCACATTAAACCTTCACTTCTATCTATTGAGATGCTTCCTCTTTAAGTTGTCACACACCTCTCAGTCTTTTGGACCTTCCATCGATAGAGAAAGAAACTTCTACCTTGCACTTTCCTCTTTCTGCAAGTCACCCACTAAGCCCATAACTTAGTCAGTAACTGCTCTATCACCAGCGTTGTTTAATACACATTTATCAATCTCTCTCATATCGCTTACCCTCTTTCACAACTATTGAACCCTCATTTGATTTTGCCACATGTCGTATCCCAACTGGTCCACCTATCAACATGAACCAACAAAAATGGGTGCAAACCATGCCCTCATTGTTTAAGTTAAATAAATATCAAGTGCTTTCAACTTAAACAAACCTGCTTATTTTGGACCAAAAAAAAAAAAAAAAAAAAAAAGAGAGAGACTTGCTCTGCCTTTATATGAAATGTATTGCCACTTAACAACTTCCTTTGAAAGTCTCCCACATGGTCGGATAGTATCTCTTAAGATATTTCCCATTTATATTTCTCTTATGTGGTTGCCCCTCCAAAAATTTCAATTCATATGCACTTCCCTTAAGGACCTTATGGATCCTAAAAGGGCTTTCCCAATTTGGTGACCACTTACCAAACTCAGGATCTTTTGTTCCCAATGGCAAGATAGTCTTCCACACTAAATCACCTTCCCCAAAAAGTTTTAACTTGACATTCTTGTTATAAACTCTCTCAACCTTCTTTTTCTGAGCCATCAAACAATCAAAGGTATCAATCCTTTTGCACTCTACATCTTGCAACTCCATAAACATGGTCTCTACATACTCATTGACAGGAATATCATAATGCTTAGCCACTCTACTAGACTTTACTGTTACCTCTAAAGGTAGAACTGCAGCATGATCATAAACTAACTCATAAGGAGATGCTTGAATACTATCCCTCTTTGAATTCCTGTAGGCCCACAAAATCTCAGATAATAACTCATGCCAATCCCTTGGATTGCCTTCTATCACTTTACTTAGTGTCACTTTGATTGGTTTGTTTGATGACTCTGCTTGCCCATTTTCTTGGGCATAATATGGAGATGAGTTTAACATTTAAATGCCATACTCTTTGGCAAATCCCATTACTTCATCACCATTGAATACTGTCCCTCGATTGACAGTGATTGTTTCTCGCAAACCAAACCTATGCACTATGTGCTTCTTAATAAAATTAACTACATGAGATTGATTCACTACTTTTAATGGGATTGTCTCTATCCACTTAGTAAAATAATTTGTAGCCACTAGTATGAATGCATGTTGTTTTGATGATGGAAGAAATATCTGGCCAATCAGATCCATTGCCCAACCTCTAAATGGCCAAGGTTTGACAATTGAATGCAAGTCCCTAGCTAGCACTTTTTGCACACTACCATGCTTTTGGCACTATTAGCACCCCTTTGCATAATCAATACAATCTTTCCTTATAGAGGGCCAAAAATACCCATGCCTTTTGATCAACCACCTTATCTTCTCACCAAAATGCCCTCATGGACTTCTGCCATGATTTGCATCTATTCTAACCCTCCAATACATAACAATGTCAACCCATCTTGGGTTCTTCTGAACAAGTCATCTCCTATAATGACATAATTCATAGCTTGATATTTTATCCTTCTATCTACTTTTGCTTATGGGTCACTCAAATACTTGATCAAAGGTGACCTCCAATCATCTTTTAACACTTCTAAAGCCAATATTGCCAAGCCTTGCAACTGTCGACACCTAACACAAGGCATTGTCCTCTTCTGAATCCTAACTATTCTTTCTTGGAAACCCTCTGGAATTCTCAAACCAGAGGCCGCCTAGGCCATCTTGTTGGCCTTCTTATTCTTAAGCCTGAACATGTGTTCAAACTCTACTGTCTCAATGCTGCAACACTTATTCTAAATTCTCTCAAAGCACTACACTATTGCACTTATATTGACCTAACACCTGCCTTATCACCAATTGAGAATCCCCAAACACTTTCAAATGTAGAATTCTTAGACTCCTTGCCAACTCCAGGCCAATAATCAAAGCTTCATACTCTGCCTGATTATTTGACAGCATTTGGGTTTTATCCAACTGGTATGAGGATTGAAATACCTATCGTTGGGGTGAAACTAACACCACCCTAGCTCCAACACCCTTTTCAATTTTGGAACCATCAAACATTAATTTTCATGGCTCTTTTTCAACTGAGAATACCTTTTACAAATCTACCTTGACAAGGTTACATGGATGCTCAGCTAAAAAATCTGCCAGTGCCTGGCCTCTCATAGATTTTTGAGGTACATACCTAAAGCAATATTCAATTAAGGCCAATAACCATTTTCCCTACCTTTCTCTCAAAACTGGCCTAGACAACATGTATTTTATTACATTAGTCTAAGCAATCACATTAACCTTTGTAGTTAGCATGTAATGCCTCAGTTTGATGGCTACAAAATACAAGGCCAAACACAACTTTTCAACAGAACTATACCTAGTCTCTGCCTCATTCAATTTCTTACTTAGGTAATACATAGCTTGCTCACAACCCTCCTCGTTATCCTGAGCCAATAAGTACCCAATTAACTGTTCTCCTGCTGAAATATACAGCTTTAAAGGTTTCCCTTTAATGGATGGCATCAGGACAAGACTGGAGGTTTAGATAAGTAATCCTTGATTACATCAAATGCCCTTTGATGTTCATTTTCCCATCTAAAGTCTTTAACAGACCTTAACTTTAACAAATGAGAAAAAGCCAAAGTTTTTCCTGCTAAATTGGCAATGAATCTCCTTAAAAAATTTATTCGCCTAAGGAAACTCCATAACTCCTTCTTATTAGATGGGGGTTGGGCTGCTTTAATAGCTTTAGCCTTATTTGTGTCCACTTCTATCCCCTTCTGGAGGACCAAAAAACCCAAAAAATTACTTGCATACACCCTAAAAGCACACTTCAAGGAGTTCATTTTTAGCTAGTATTTCCTCATCCTTTGGAACACCTGTCGAAGGTGGTCCAAATGCTCATCAAATTCATCAGACTTAATGGCCACATCATCAATATATACCTCCAAAAAATTTCCCAATTAGATCATGAAAGATAAAATTTATAGCCCTCTGATAGGTGGCCCTGCATTCTTAAGCCCAAAAGGCATCACTACTCATTCAAAGGTTCCTGAAGCCCTTAGGTACCTAAATGCAGTCTTATGAACATCATCTGGCCTAAGAAAGATCTGATTATACCCAGCATGGCCATCCAGGAATGATAAGATTTTATGCTTTGCAGCTGAATCTATTAACATGTTTGTAACTGGCATGGGATACTCATCTTTAGGTGTGGCAATATTCAAGTTCCTAAAATCAATACACACTCTAATTTTGTCATTCTTCTTAAGAACTGGAACTATATTTGATAGCCATTCCTCATACCTGGATATTCTAATAAAACCAGCTTTTAGAAGTCTCTTAATTTCATTCTTCACCATAAGAGTAACCTCATTTGTCATTCTCCTAGGAGGTTGTTTATGTGGCACATAGTTTGACTTTCTTGGAAGTTTATGCTCAACCAAGGACCTATCTAATCCTTGCATCTCATCATAACTCCAAGCAAAACAATCAGAGTAATCTAAAATCAAGCCAACCAGCTGATTTTACATTCATTAGATAATAAAGCATTTACATGAATAGGCCTCATCTCCTAGATTAAACTCCTCTAAAGGGTTCTACACATCAGCTTTAAGATCATCAAGCTTTGCAAGAGTTACTTTTGGATTTTCATATTGCACCTCTTTATAGTCTAGAGGGCTATGATCTTCCACACATTCTGCCCAAAAATAGTAGGGCAACATACCACCTAACCTTCTCTTTAAAAATACTTTTAATTACATTAGAATTAGATTCACTCTCACTGTTCTTCATTTTCATTGGTAATGTCTTCAATTAGCGCCCCATCTACAAGCTTGGTCTGCAAGACACTTGGCTTGGCCACTTCTTGGCTCATCTGTCGAAACCCTTCCTCAACAAACTTTTGGAATTGACCATAGTTTAGTCCAATCCCCCTTGATTTCAACTCTTTATTTTCTAGCACAACAGGGTTGAATTCTTCAGTATATAGCATAGCCTCTACATTGTGGATATCAGTCTTGAATGGATTTACCTTTGCCTAGAAAACCTCTATGCCTTGCCCTTTCTGGCCTTCTATTGTTAAGAAAATTGAAGCCTGATGAAGGGAAGAAGGCACACAACCATTGGAATCAATCCAATCCCTTCCAAGCAACAGGTTATAATTTGAGGTGGAGTCAATCACAAAAAATGTTACTCTCATAACTCTGGCTCCCACTTGTAATTGCAAGGCAATTACCTCCCTTATGTCAGATGACCCTCTTGAAAAATCACTCATGGATACATCATAATGGATTAAGTCATCAATTGTTTTCCCAATCACACTCAGAATCCTGGTGGGCAGAATGTTCACAATGGCTCCATTATCAATCAACACCTTAGTTAGAGGACAACCATTCAAGTGAGCACTCACATACAAAGGCCCCAAGTGCCTTATCATTTCTTGTTCGGGTGACTGGAGTACCACCTTTTCACTATTACTGGTTTTAACTACCTGAATAGACTTGCTAGCCCCTCTAGACTCACTTACCTCTGTCATCATTATAGCAGGCTCTGACAGATCTTCTATATCACCTTCTAGTTGTTCTAACTACCCAGGTTTTGCCTCAAACCTTTTTGGTAAATCCAAAATCATGTTATAATTAGGGTTTGCATGCAGAGAACCAAACCTGATTGTATCCAATCTTTTCCCAAAGTCCCCAGAACTTTCAGACTTTGTATCTTTCTTACTGTTGATAAGAACCTTCTCTGACCTTCCTGCTATCACTGCATTCCCATCAATCATCACCTCATCTTCCTTACTCTCTTCATCAGAAAGGACAGCATTAGATATTTCCTCTAACTATCTCATGAGGAGAATCTTTTTAGGTATTTTATCCACCACCTTCTCTATCTTGCTTGACTCATCACTTTCTTCCTTCTCTTTCTCTCTTAGCCAAATCAAATTGTTTTGATCATCTCTCTTTGGATTATCACCCTCTTTTGTTGAGAACATGACATGAAACTTTCTCTGCTCTCTTCTCACTTGAGTCCTAGTTAGACCCTTAGGCTTTCACCCTGACAAAGGAAACTTTGGATGTATCACACCCTGCCAACCAACATAGTTAGGCACTGGTGGCTTCACCATCCTTAGTTGCACTGGAGGATAAGCTTGTGGAAACCTCACCCTTGACCATGAAACTGCCCTAGCCTGAAAAACCTCTGCCCCTGGCCAATAAATGACCTTTGAAAAGGTCTCGGCACAAATGCTGGTCTCTAAACATGACTAGGGCTACTAGATGGCCTTTGATCTTTTCACTGCCTTACTTTAACTTTGACCCCTTCTATACTATGAAGAGAAGGATACCCAAGTTTCCACCTAAACAAAAATGGACCATCCTACTCACCGTATGACTTGTTGACAGGCCCAAAGATCCCAGGGTCCTACCCATCAAACAACAGTTTATCTCTATTGAAAATCTAAAGGTCACCTCCACCTAAAGTATTAAACCTTAAGCCATCATCCTTCATAGTCTCCTTCAACGTGTCAACCAAAATTGCTTGCAATTTTTCCTTTTCAGTCCCACATCTTGAGCACATAGACTTATCATCATCTATTACTTTCTTTTACTTTTCTTGCTTCTCCTTGTGAATCTTCTCCAAGTCAGATAACAAAATAGTTGGGTTTGGTGCCTTCCTTGTAATACTAGCTGACACCATATAGATTGGTGCAATTTCTAGAAAGGGATTGTTGTCCATTGTCATAACTCATTTCTCCTTCTATGCATATTTTTGCAGTCCCTTCTGTATCAAGTCATGCACACAATTTCTAAAAGTTACACAATTGTTGGTAGAATGTTTAAAAGTATTATGTAATTTACAATATTCTTTTCCCACTTTGTCTTGTTCTTTTGGAATTACATGTCCACAGGATAATGTTAAAAATTTATTAGCCAATAACTCATCAAAAATGGCATCAGCTTTAGACAAATCAAAAGAATACTGCCTAAATGTAGGATTTGTATTTCTTTTGACTGCCTGAGTTGCTGTCATGTTCACTGGTTTGTCCACTTTCCTAAAAGTCCCACAAACCACTAGTGTTTTGCTAACTACTTGAGCTACGTTAACATCAACTTCTGCTTCTACATTAACCTCTTGGAAATAAGTCCTATAGAAATTTGCATTCCTATGCCTTTCCTCTCTAAGTATTGAATCATATCTTGTTGCCCTAAATGACAACTCAAACAAATCTCTAAACTCTATCCCCTTCTTTCTCAATTCAAACTCGAACCCATTATGGGTCATTCTCACAATCTCAACTTTAGGCATATATATTCGACACCTATTTTTTGTCCTTTTAAATCTGTTAATGAACTGCTCTACACTCTCAAAAAATTTCTGCCTCATTTTAGACAGATCAACCAAGGTTACCTCAGGCTTAGTCCTATAGAACTAGGCATGAAACTAGTTTTCTATCTCTACCCAAGTATGGATTGAATTAGCAGGCAAGTTAATGAAACATGTAAAAGCAGTTCTAGACAAGGAATATGGAAACAACCTCATTTTAAGTATGTCATTATTTCCTACCTCTCCACGTTGTAAAATAAACCTCCCTATGTGTTCAATTGTTGATTGATTTTCCTCACCATGAAACAAAGAAAACTCAAGCACTCTATAATTTCTAAGAAAAGGTTCCTCATCTACCCATTGTAGGTATGGATTCCTAAATCTAGGCCTTTCAGGCCTTCTCATTCCTGGACCATAAAGGTCTTGAACAATTTAAATAATTTGGTCCCTTTGATCAACATGCTTAAAAGCATTTTGCCCCTCGTACCCATAGTTGTTTTCAAAAGGCTCATGCTTGTCGACATGTAAAGGGGGTGTTAGACCTCTTGGCCTCGGGCCATTACCAAATGGTTCATGATACAAGTTAGGTCTATGCATCTCAGGATATGCACCCATATTCCCAAAATTATTAATCCTTTGATTTCCATAACCTATATTCCGAACAACATTTTGATTCTCAAACCCTTGAATATAATTTTCAAAAGCCACATTGTTTCTTGGCCTTATGTTAGGGTAACCATTAATGTAACGCCCCCAAAATAATTACAATAACCCATCCACAATATCAATAACTGACAACAACAATAAAGTAATTATCCCCCATTAAATCCAATTGAGTTTACAAAAGTGTGACATATGCAATTATACATTCATAAGTCTATTCCTGAATCTATAGCATATATCACAGCATGAGATAAGGGCTGAAAATAAAATAAATAATAAATGCCCTAAAGGCTTACAACTTTCCAAGACAATGCTTTCTTACAACAAAAGTGAAGTTTAAGTACAATACACATAAAGCCCTTGGCTTATACAAAAATGAATAAAACAAAATAAAGCCCTTGCTCCAAGTCCTCCTAAGTTATTGCCTTGGCGGAGGCATATCATCAGCACCTGAAATGTTCTTTCCACATAGGGTGAGCCAAAGCCCAGTAGAAATAATTCAACACAGTATATGAATCTTAACAAATCTATAAGGTGAAGGCACATGCGATGCTCGTGCCAAAACATTTTTATGTCTCTTTCCAAAAAAACATGCAATGCTAAGTGAATATCTCGATTCATAAATCGTTTCATTTTCAATAGAAAATAGGGCAATGAATCACACTCTAGGAATTTCAAAACAATTACAACCTTTCTCGGAAATTTCGTCCAGAGGAAACCGTAAATCGGGACCCATGTAAACATAAGCTATACAAGCACAACTATTGCCATTTCACGAAAATTTCATCTGCGAGATCGGCACCCATGTATACGCGTGGTTTTCGGGACTTGCACCTTGGACACTCAAGCCAACTTAGTTCAACAATATAATTCCTATTTCCCAATTTCCCAATTTTTCTCAAAACGATAAACATTTTCAATGTATAAATATGAGATAATGCTCAATGCAAATAAATAAGAAAATAGTTTCAATTCTCATAATTTACATACGATTTCTACAACACTCATAGATATTCTCCACCGATAGCCCAAGACAGATATTTTTTAAACAGATAATTTATATTCCACAAAGATACATTTTTCAAATTTTAAGAGGTGAGTGATAATACACATCCAACTCTACTATCCTCATCAATACCAATCCAATTTCATAATTTCAACATCAATTTCACTATTTATGCAAAACCAACATTTGAGGCATTTAGGACAAAATTCTTACTCTTTTCAAAATCAACCCCAAGTATCAAAATCAACCATTTCCACCAAACTCAACATTGTTTTCAACATCAAAATCATTTCCGAGAACCTATTTGAAAAACCCCTCTTTTGACTTCTATCCAAAACCCTAGACTTGTTCCAAATCTTTCAAATTCGCAATATGGTTTAGAAATGACAACTAACTAAGTTAAAGCTTATAAAAAGTGTGGAAAGTATCCCTACCTCAAGTTAGAAGCCAAGCATGAGCAAGGTTAAAACTTCAATGGAGTTGAAAATGAACTTTGCTCCGATCAAATGGAAACTCTATGTGAGCTTTACCTTTTTAACAAAGGGGCTAGGGTGTAGAGATCAATGGATGATGGTGTATTTGAGGGTTGAATATGAGTTTTAGAGAGAGAGAGTGAGAGATATTAGGGTTTTGAAATGTTTAGAGAGAGAGAGAGATAAAAATGTGACTCAAAGTGGGCTGTTTACGAACTAATATACGCACAGTTCGCTCAATCACAAGATGTGTCACTCGAGCAACTAGACACAATAAGTTGTTCTGCTTGAGTGCAATAAGTGTCGCTCGAGCGCAGAATACAAACTCCTAGTAGTTTTACAGACAGAGGTCATTGCTCGAGCACAAGAATGCAAAATCTTAGTATTTTTGTAGACCTGCAAAAATACTGGATGCTCACAAAGACCGCTCGAGTGTAAGAAGCTTCACTCGAGCGAAGGGACAAAAATCTAGGCAACAAAAGTTTGAAAAATAAGCTACCAACCTATTCCAAACGCAAACAACACAACTCAATAGCCAAACTCAAAGAAGTATAAGGAGAAACAAGACATGAATAACTATAAAAGACAATGAAACCTAGATTCAAAACATATAATGGGCCGGGTCTAAGCCAGAAATGCTATCATTAAATTCTGTATTAAACAAATTTCTATTTTCTACACATTCTTGGCCATACAGTGGGTTAGAAAAAACATTTAACCCAGGTTACCCCCCAAGCCAGTTTCCTTGAATTTTAACATTTAGGATTTGAAATACCTCATGCATTCTTTCCTCAATAGTCGGGTCCCTGTAAAAGGACATTGACTCACCAACAGACTGATGTGGCTAGGGATATAAGAAAAATCGAAAAAATCGACCAAACCGATTGAACCAGACCAAACAAACTATATTTAGTCTATTTTTTTAACAAGAATCGGTATGTGCAGTTTTTAAATTTGAATTTTTTTGATTTTTGGTTCGATATTGGTCTAAGTACCTTGTGCACCCATCTAAACCGAAACCGACTGCTTCGACATATATAATATATATATATATATATAATCTAATAATATAACAATATTAATAAGTATAATAAATTATTAATCTTAATTAATTAACCTTATCATCTTTATAACCTAAGTTTGTAAACTCTTATTATATATAATCTTAACTCCAACTCATTATTCTTGAAACCTTAGTATTTTTAAACTTTTTTTTTTTGTTAATTTAGTAATGAAAAAGTATATATTAAATGGATGGATTGAATATGTTTGAAATGGTAGATAAATAACTAATTTAATGTTTTTATATAGATTAATGATTATGTTTAAAAGTGGCTCAAATTTGAAAAATCCTAAACCGATTAAACCGTACCAAACCTAACCGTTTCAATTGGTTCAGTTTGGTGCGGTTTGATGAGAGAAACAGTTTGTATCGGTATTCAAAATAATAAAACTGACATTATCAGTTCGGTGTAATTTTTTACCTAAATACCGACCATACCGAACTGATTACATCCCTAGATGTGGCATACCAGTTGGTGGTAGCATGTGCGCACCGCCTGCCTCTGATGACACCTTCTGTGTCTTTAATTCACTCTGACTTGTATGCTCCATTGACGAAGCTTTTAACACACTCCTCACTTCTCCCAAAAGGATATGGTTCTCCTTTAGTGACTGGTTTGCATTGCCTCCTTATTTGAGCCACCAAGACTTACGTGGGAATTCTGGCATTGCCACTTGTTTGGCCTTCTGTACTCACTACTTAGCCACTCATTTGGACTTTCTGGGCCACTTCTTAGCCTATATGCTGAGCAACACCATCATTAGCCAAGACCAAGTCCTGGTCCACCTCTTCTTCTTCAAACTCAGTAGGCCTCTTCTTAGCATTCTTATCAACCTGTTTGTTTGCCTTCACCATTTTTTGATCCAAATTATGCAAGATATCCTACTGGGCGTACCAAAAATTGTTAGTAAAATCATGCTGGGCTTGGATCGACAGTAACCAAGCAATAAGCTTAAACTAGACAATAAAACAAGAACAATTAAGAAATTATGGAAGTAGTTCAAATGCCTCAAAAGAATGACAACTTCTTTGGATCAAATGATGGTAACAGTTACAAAGCAAACAAAATAAACAAAAAGTAATTCCAAGATGAAATTACTAAAGTTCATAATAGTTTACAAGGATCCAAATTATAGAAAAAACTACTCCTCAACTAAGAAGGCTACTCCTAGATTATGCTAAGTTTAAAACTAAGTTGTTTGTGTTGTTGATGATGTCCTCTCCCTCTGCAAATTTTTGACCTTTATACTTCTTTCCCACTCCCTCATGATCTCCTCAATCTGCAACTGCTGCAACTGCTTCCTGGCTTCTAGGCCTTCCAATCACATTAAACCTTCACTTCTGTTGGTTGAGATGCTTTCCCTTTAAGTTGCCACACATCTAGGGCTGTGCACAAAATCGCCAAAACTGCCAAAACCGCACTTAAATGCTCCAAACTGCTCCGAACTGAGCATTTTTCCAACTTTGGCAGGCGAGTGAGATCCCCAACAGTGGTGGGTCGGTGCGGGTGGCGGTTGGAAAATGCCAGCTCGCCTATGTAACTGACTCGACCCGCCCTTACATAATTTGTACAAATTCTGCTATATACATGATCCAGCAATTTACATCTCAACCATTAGATTATATCTATTATACCAAATGTAGATATACTCACACACACACAATAATTTCTCAATTAAACCTAATTGACAACCAAACATCTCGTCTCATTCATCATCGTCGCTTCTAATGGCTCTGGTCTTGTTCCTTTTCCTTACCTTGTGATCGGCGTTGCTATAGCCTTGCTGTCACCACCGCTTCACTCATCATCGTTATTTTTCACTCGCCGTCGTTACTCTTCGCGCACCGCTGATGCTCTCTGCTCACCGCTGCTGTTTTCTCCTTATTGTCGCTGCTTTCTCCTTGCCGATCGGCACGTGCCTTTTTGTTTTCTGTCTATCTCTCTCACTGCTCTCTCTCTTTCTCTCATTTACTCTTTTCTGCACTGCTAATCTCTTTTCTCTCTCTCTCTATTAATCAACAAATATTGATATGCTCTTTATCTCTCTCTCTCTCTCTCTCTCTCTCTCTTAAATAAACAATATATCTTTAATGCTCTCTATCTTTCTGTGACTTTTTGTTTAATTTTTTTTTTAATTTCAAACTCATATTGACAATTTTTATTTATTTATTTTTATTTGGGATTCACAGGTAAATATGTTACTCTCATGAATTTATGTGGATTAGCTTTAGAATTTATGTTACTCTAATCTCAGTTACTGTTAGACAAATAATTAAATCAACTGCTTAAAGAGCAAAAACACAATCCACTCTCATTATCGTTGTAAATTTTTTTATTTATGTTACTCTCATCATCATTGTAAATTTTTTATTTTGTTTAATGTTTAATGTTTAATGTTATATTAGATGGATATTTTAATATGGGGAGGTAGGTTTGGAAATACTCTAGGATCCTGAAGCACGTCCCTGATCCTCTGATCGCCACTTGAAAAAGGGATTAACACTCCGGTCGGGGGTGCCAGAATTAGCACTCCGACGGACAAGTTAGTGTAAGTCCATTGTTTGCTTAAGGCTTAAGTTTTTTGGATCTGTTCTCCCATACCTTTCTTCGGTTGATGCTCTTCTATTTATATTCCCTTTTGGGCCCTCGGGTCGGGCCCACTCTTAATCTATTGTGTAATTGTTTATTCGGCCCCTTTTGTCGTATGCCAATTCTCACTCAGCTTTTTGTTCAATTGGTTCTATGGCCGATTAGATATTCGACGTTTAGATCGTACAGTACGGAGCTGAATATAATATATGTACCCTGATTTTCCAAGTGTACCCCGCGTCTCCATCATCATCATTATTCGGCTCCCACAATTGCCCCCCAAACATCCTACTAACACCAGTTAGTCGGCATGTTTGGTTTCGGACTTGAAAAGTTAACAAAAATTCGACGGTTAACCTCATTCCAACGTAAGTGTCAGAACGCATACGCTTTTTGGTCATCATTACGATTTCCCGCCTCTTCGTACGCTTCTTTCATTTAATGCGATTTAAAACTTTGTCTCTTCGAATGTATGTTTTTGAATACTCAAAGTTTTCTATTCGCCTCTCGGTATAACACCTTCATTTCGCGACCTCTGCAACTTTCTCTTGTTTCTCATTGTCTTCTCCGCTCCTTGTAAGTTCTCTTTTCCCCCGTTTTGAATCCCATTTCCTTGTTTGTTTTTAGTTTAGCATACTCCCTAAATTGGCTAGGATGGCCAAACATTTGAAAGCCCTTTTTTCTGCAGATCGAGTCACCAGTTTTCGACGCCATTTTTCCATTCCTAACGACGTCCACCTGTCACTCGTGGCAGAGAGCACACTTGATATGGAGAGGACTGATAAGAGTACAATCATCTTTCCTCTCCTATCAATTGCTAAGTGCGGATTTCGTTTTCTCCTTCATCCATGTAATAACTCTCATCACTGATTACCAATTAATTACCGATTATTGCTAGACTGAGACTGATTAAGATGGATAATTGAATTGACTGAAATACTGTACTGACTGACTGGAATCTGAAACTGAATTGATTAAGTATATATATTATATTGCATTTCTATCTGTTGCCTATTTGATTATCTCTTCATGTTTTTATGTTCGAACTGCAATTGAAGGCCTTGTCGGCGGCCGAACCAGGAATTGATTGATGTTTTGAGATTATTGAAATTTATATGATTTTATGGTATATTTAATTGAAAACTAATTTTGTATGATTAAATTAGATTAAAATAAGCTAAATCACATAGTTTGGCATATTTACCATTTTGCCACACTAGTGGCCCACTATCTCAACACTTTGATCTTCACATTACACTTAGATACAACATTTGATCAACCCTAATCCTTGTCTCAACCAACTTTAGAGAGAGAGAGTGAGCTAGAAGAGTGATTCATCTTGAGTTTTGCTTGGTGGTTGATGGAATTGAAGAGTAATTTGCAAACTTGAGCTTATATTCTCATAATTGAAGACTTAGGTACGGAAATTCAACCTCTCATTGTTGTGTTTAAGTTGATTCTTGCATGGTTCATGTCTAATTGAGGAGCCAAGTCATGATTTAGTTCTAACATGTTGAATTATAGCTTAATTCATACATGCATGTTTGTATTGTTGACTTTTGAGTTGATTTCATGAAAAATTGTTACATGCATGTCCAAGTTCTAGCTAAGGTCCATGAAACCATCTTGTTTTTGAAAGTATTAGCTCATTGAGCTTGTATTTAAAGATTTGAAATGATTTGAGTTCATGCATGTTGCATGTTCATCTTATTCATGAAAATTGGTTTGAAATTAGATTTAATTGAAATACCCTTGGGCTTTGATTTCTCAAATTGATCTTTGAAACATGTAATATTATGGGTTTTGAAGTGTTTTCCAGAAAATTAGCCCAAGAGGATTGAAATTTGTGCATTTGAACTTGATTTGAGCTTGGAAGTTCAAATCTGGAAATTCCAGATTTTGGACTCCCGCTTGAGCGGGGAAAGTGGCGCTCGAGCGGGAAATTCGTGCTCCCAGTACTTTGCACTGATTTGAAGTCTACTCGAGCAGAAGAATTGACGCTCGAGCGGGAACTTGTGTCTTACGCTCGAGCGGGTGTCAAGCACCCATCGAGTGTGATTTTTGAGCATCCAGTACTTTTGACTGTTTTGCAGACCGCTCGAGCGTGTGAAGTGACGCTCGACCGGGAACCTTTGTCTGCATGTCCGCTCAAGCGGAGTAACCTACGCTCGAGAGGGACCCCTGTTTTTCAAAAATTCTGCAAAATGTTTTAAAGTGTATCTTTGCATCCTCATTCCATCCTAGGCATTCTTAGGCCTAGTTTAAAGCATCTTAATGAGGATATAGATGTAGAACACACCGAGGCAATTAGGGATTAAGTTATTATCTTTCCCAACTGTGTAGCTTAGTGTGTGTTCGTTCTGTAAACTGTGTAGGGTTGGCGACTGGAGACGCGCTCTAGCTTTACTGTAGCCCAGAACTCTGTGAGTAACAACTGTGTAAAGATATGTTCAAAATGATTATCTTCTGAACAATCGAACTGTACTGTTTTCTGAACTGATACTGTTAATTGAATGAATGTATGTCCTATATTCTGAACTGTATTGTGGCATCCTTAGCAACTACTGTTTACTGTTACTGTTACAGAGATCTCTGTCGGTTCCCTTGTTGGAACCACTACTGTTTACTGATTGATGGCCATCATTTACTGTTCGGTCTTTTAAGACCTACTGTTTACTGTACTGCTATGCTAATGGATGTACCACATATGACTGTTATGACTGAATGACTGTTATACCGAATCAATGAACTGTTTTCATTACTGTAAGGACATTCATTCTTAACCTCTTTACGCATTATGTTATTCACTAGGCTTTAGCTCACTATTTATATATATATGTAGGTGTTCAGGCACCAGACCGGAGCTAGGAGCGTGGGTTAGACTCCCCTTTTTGTCAAGCCAACTACTGTGCCTCACTGCAAGGTTCTGAGCCTGTCAAGCTATGGCTTAGGGGCGTTTTAGTCCCCTGTCTGTCTCTGTATCTATTTTGTTTACTGTGTATCTTGTATAGACTGTTACTACTGTTTAATAGGGATTAGGTCCCTGAACTGAATGATTGTATATATGTACATACTGTTTTGTCACTGACTGTATATATGTATGAAAAGTCTTTTTGCATACAGACTGTCACAGCTCATTGGACATTGTTTATTCTTTGTTTTTGGCGCCATGCCCCGTACTGTTTTCTTTGTATTCTTGTTAAGCGAGGCCTTGATAATCTCGGATTCTTGGCGATTCTGATGCTAAACCCATAGGGGCGGGTTTGGGTAGTGACAATCCATTTCTAAGGGGTGTTCTTCGCTACTGTGGTTTAATCCATTCCCAACCTAATGTAAATTTTTACCAAATTGTAATGGGAATTGTAAAGTTGAACCGACGCCTTAGGATCAATCTTGGTATCCCTGCTATTCGGCATTTCTATGCCTTGGCCAAATCTTCTGGCCGGCATGGGCGCTACTTTCTCAGGGCCAAGGACACCGACCATCATTTGGTGACTATGCTTGCTAGTTCTGGCAAGTGAGTTGACGATGTTATGGTCGTTGTCCAAGGCAGCTGGGAATTCGGCGACGGCGAAGATCACCTAGATCTTGTGCCTAGACGAAAAGGCGAACCAGGTGGCCGTAAAGCTTCTTACATGTATTTGATATATATTTAATCTGCTTTCCTTTCGTGTACTTACCGCTTTATTTATGTAGGAAACGATTTAAAGAAAGTTCTCGTGTCGGCCGACGACGCTGTGCTTGCAAAAATCAAAACCGCACTCTAGTTTTTTGGCCGTCCAAACCTCCAGAAGCAAGGGAGGGCGGCTCATATATTTCTCAGATACGAGTCGACTTACACGACATTTTCGGCCGTAGACAATATTCCGATTCCGAGGGGCGAACAACAGCTCATGGCTCTTATCTTCCCTAACTTCAAAAACCTCAGGCAAATTGGTTTGAAAGCTTCTGACTCGGAGTAGACGGAAGACCCAGTAGCCGAGGAAGTCGCCAAACAACCTAATCAGTCCACTTCGGAAGCCGAAGTTGACGAGGCTCTGAACTTGGCTTTTGAAGAAGCCGACCTTGATCAATCCAACCCTCCATCTACTTTAGGCTGAGGGGACACTTCATTTGAAGACATTTTTACTGACTTAGGGGACCTTCCCGGCGCGTACCCTGACAACATGGCTGGGGAGTTGCTAATGCAGATGGCCAGGAGGAAAAACGTCAAACGGATGGCCGCTCGAAGAAGGGTCGAGACTAACCGATCCGATCCTCTCCCTATTGCCGTGGCTGAGTCTTCTTCGCTGGATACCGAAATGGAGCAAGTTGAGACGAACCAGGTTGAAACGGCCAAGATAGAACAAATTCCTGAATAGTTGGATCAGGAGGTCTAACAGAGGGGGAAAAAATGTCCCGCCGAGCGCGAAGCCGACCCTGAGGAAGCACTTACCGATAAACGGCCGCGCTTGGAGAAGTCAGACTTGGTCGTGCCATTCATCATCCAACCAAGGATAAAGAATATGCTGATTGCATCCGATGCATCGGCTTTGAAAGATCCGGCTGTGGCCCCGAGCATGGCTTCCTCAATTTCCCTGCCGGTTGACAAAGCGATTTTTCGGGCGGAGCCAGATTTGCTGTCAATTGCCTTAGCCGCTTAATCGGCCATATTGGTACGTAACTTAACCTTATCTTTAGTCTTCCGTTTATATATATATATATATATATTTTATTTTTTATTATGACTTAACTCTAATTGCTGGCTTTGCAGATAGCAGGTAGGTTAGCAGAGATCGGCCGCCGTCAACATGATGCTAATGAACAGATCGGCTTGTTGAAAGTTGAAATCGAAAATGAGAAGAGCAAGGCTGTGGAGGCCTCTCAAAGAGCCGAATCTGAGTCAGCGAGAGCGGCGGAGGAGAGCACAAGAGTCAATGCCGAGGTAGAGAAGGCGAAGAGTTCTGACCAACTTAGATTGGCCACCGAGGAGAGGGCAACTGCGAGCGAAGACGCGCTCAAGTTAGCCAAAGAGGTGATTGCCAAATTGGAAGCTGATTTGGAAGAGTCGAAGAAAGCGAAGGAAATAGCCGACTCTGAGGCTTCCAAAGCATTCCAAGCTGGGAAGGACGCCACCTTGGAGAACTATGTGGAGGAAGTACCCAAATTCGAGAATCGGGGCTTCAAACACGGCTGGCTCAAAGCCCTCACTACCGCTAATGTGACATTGGCCCAGCCGATTCCATATGAACAGGGAGACGTTGAGCTGCTGGAGTCTGACCTTGAAGATTGACTAGAGTGACATTCATGGTTCTTGTAGATTTTTGTTATTAGATTTTTGTTAATAGATTTTATTTTATTTAGGGTAATTTTCATGTGTAAAATAACTACTATCTGTACTCAATTTATTAATGAAAATTTCCTTTGCTTTTCACTACTGTCTGTTGCGTGTGCTAGCTATCAATCTAGTAGGATGTAAGATTATGAGTAAATTAAACATCCGATTAAATATCTGCTGATTAGGTAACTGCGCATCTTTTCAATTTAGCCGAATGAATTAATGAATATGCCCTTGCCCTAGCCAATGAATGAACTTGAATGCCGAATATTGGTGGTTCATGGAGTGGCTGGGGCACATGAACTAATTGGTGCAAGGCCTTGAAATTTAGCGAATCATTAGCCGTTAAGATTAACGAATCTTTCATTGCCCTAGTTAAGGAATGAACAGGAACGTCGAATATTGGTGGTTCATGGAATGGTTGGGGTACATGAACCTTTCGGCGCAAGGCCTAGAAATTTAGCCGATTAGATTAATGAATTTTCCCTTACCCCAGTTAAGGAACTGGAACACCAAATATCGGTGGTTCATGGAATGGCTGGGGCATATGAACCTATCGGCGCAAGGCCTTGAAATTTAGCGAATCATTAGCTGTTAAGATTAACGAATCTGCCCTTGCCCCAGTTAAGGAACTGGAACGCCGAATATCGGTGGTTTATTGAATGGCCTTGAAATTTAGCTGATTAGATTAACGAATCTACCCTTGCCCCAGTTAATAAACTGGAATGCCGAATATCGGTGGTTTATGGAATGATTGGGGCATATGAACCTATCGGCGCAAGGCCTTGAATGCGAGCATTGATGAGATCACCTCGGGAGTGCTGCCCCCGTAATCAATAAATGAGGTGGGGGCTGCGTGCACAGAGGTGCTATTGTTGCACTCAAATCCAACAAATTGGAAGAGGAAAAAGAAGTGTGGACGACTGTGGATGGCAAGGACACTATTCTTCAACAGTAGAGGGGAAGTAGGACACTCGTGGAGCTGGACGCAGAGATGAATCGAGGTGGCGAGCCTACGCGTATGGAGAGTAGGGCGTCGAGGGAGCATGAGAAACACCAATCCCCACGTCACCGAAGTAGGTCACCCAGAAAGGAAAGACAACAACGAGGTAACTCCTCTCGTTCGAGAGGTGAAGCCAGTGCGACACCGCGCTCGTTGAGTTTCTCGATTTTTATTGGGAATAAACCGATGATGGAGGCGGATTCCATCATTCGTGACCCAAATGTAGCAGTCGAGTTCGCTCGACAAATTTTTTCGCCAAAAGTTCAGCAGTCCATGGTCGGCCGGGCTGATTATGAAGTTTTTCAGGAGGGCGTTCATGGAGCAGTAAAGGGTTTGTATACCTCCTATGAAATCGGCATGCACCTGCGTGCCGCACAAAGAGAGATAGAGCAAAGGGATGCGCATTCAAAGCTTGCAAGCCCGTGCGGAGAGGGCCGAAAATAAGCTGAAGAAAGCTAACCTCTCTAAGACTCATTCGGCAAGTCAAGTGAATCCGATTGTCGCGGATCGAGTAAATCGCCGAATTCTAGATCACGTGATTGTTGACCGAGAGACGGCCAGTATGTTTGCAATAGAATCTACCAAGGCTAGGTCTTATGAGAAAGGCTTCCATGAGGGCCGTAAAGTTGGAATAGAGAAGACGAAGGAGAAACTAGCCGAGGAGGTCTGTCGATGTGAAAATTGCGGATTTAAGCATGAATGGACCAAGGCTCTTCAGGCCGCGGGCGTTGATCCGACGTCACCCTTATATCAAAGTTATACTTTTCCGTTTGAGGCTTTCAAAGCCGAGAAAACTGATGGCGAGGGCGGAGCCAAATAATTTTGATGTATTTTTTTTTTTTTTTTGGGTTGTAAAGCATGTACGTATGATTTATTGAATAAAACATATTATTCTGAATGTCTCCAAAAGTTTTATTTCTTTACTGAAAATAAATATTAGTTTATCTGATGTTTGTAGAAAGTAATCAATCTTTCTTGCCAATCTAGTTGTCTAATACTTTACGTCGATCATAATATCCATGAAAAAAGCTCCGAATTCGGAGGCTTAATCGTGTTTGGCCCAAACATAATTCACGATGGGCGTTCCGAATTCGGATGCTTAATTGGCCCAAACGTCACGAAGGGCGCTCTGAATCCGGAGGCTTATTTGTACTAGCCCAAACGTCATGAAGGGCACTCCGGATTCGGAGGCTTAATCAGCCTAAACGTGTCGTGCACGAAGGGGGCCCTAAATTCAGAGGCTTATTTCAATGTGTCATTCATGAAGGGCGCTCCGAATTTCAGAGGCTTAATCAGCCCAAACGTGTCATACACGAAGGGTGCTCCGCATTCGAAGGCTTATTTGCGTTTGGCCCAAACGTGATTCATGAAGGGCGCTCCGAATTCGGAAACTTAATCGGCCCAAACGTATCATGCATGAAGGGCGCTCCAAATTCAGAGGTTTAATTATATTGGCCCAAACGTGATTCACGAAGGGCGCTCTGAATTTGGAGGCTTAATCGGCCCAAACGTGGCATGCACGAAGGGCGCTTCAAATTCGAAGGCTTAATTGTATTGGCCCAAACGTGATTCACGAAGGGTGCTCCGAATTCGGAGGCTTAATTGGCCCAAACGTGTCCTGCACGAAGGGCGCTCTAAATTCAGAGGCTTAATTGTGTTTGGCCCAAACGTGAGTCATGAAGGGCGCTTTGCTTCGGAGGCTTAATCAGCCCAAACGTGTCATACACGAAGGGCACTCCAAATTCGGAGGCTTAATTGCATTGGCCCAACCGTGATTCACGAAGGGCGCTCCGAATTCAGAGGCTTAATTGACCTTAACATGTCGTGCACGAAGGGAGCTCCAAATTCAGAGGCTTAATCGGCCCAAACGTGTCGTGCACGAAGGGTGCTCCAAATTCGGAGGCTTAATTGTATTGGCCCAAAAGTGATTCACGAAGGGCGCTCTGAATTCGGAGGCTTAATCGGCCCAAACGTGTCCTACACGAAGGGCGCTCCAAATTCGGAGGCTTAATTGTATTTGGGCCAAACGTGATTCACGAAGGGCATTCCGAATTTGGAGGCTTAATCGACCCAAACGTGTCATGCATGAAGGGCGCTCTAAATTCAGAGGCTTAATTGTATTGGCCTAATCGTGATTCATGAAGGGCGCTTTGAATTCAGAGGCTTAATCGGCCCAAACGTGTCGTGCACGAAGGGTGCTCCAAATTCGGAGACTTAATTGTATTGGCTCAAACGTGATTCACGAAGGGCGCTCCGAATTTGGAGGCTTAATTGGCCCAAACGTGTTGTGCATGAAGGGCACTCAGAGGCTTAATTGTATTTGGCCTAAACATGATTCACGAAGGGCACTCCGAATTCGAAAGCTTAATCGACCCAAACGTGTCGTGCACGAAGGGCGCTCCAAATTTTGAGGCTTTTGACACGACCAGAACTCACTCGGCAACACAACCAAAACTCAAGATAAAATATTGTATTGAAAAAAGAAAGATATACATGACGTAAAATCAAAACAAACTGTCGTGCCATACAAGTTGACTTAATGATAAAACTTGCGCAAGTGTGTGGAATTCCACGGACGTGGCAAGTTTCTTCCATCCATGTCTTTGAGCCGATATGCTCCTGTCCCTGTGATTGAGTTAATCTAATAGGGGTCATCCCAGTTAGAACCCAATTTTCCATCAGCCAGATTCCTAGCAACGGGAAGCAATTTCTTGAGAACCAATTCTCCTGGTGTATAATGGCATAGCTGAACACATTGATTATACGACTTAGCAAGCTGTTGCTAATACCGTGCCATGAATGCAAGGGCGCGGTCTCGGTGTTCTTCAATCAGAGTCAAGTCCAAGGCTAACATCATGTCATTTCGGCCCATGTCCAAAACTTTCGATTTCAAGGTTAGGAGGCCGATCTCCAGGGGGATGATTGCCTGGGTTCCAAAGCATAAAGCAAACAGCGTTTCCCCAGTGGATCACCTCGGAGTAGTGCGATGAGCCCACAGCATACTGGGCAACTCTTCGACCTATCTGCCTTTAGCTTTCTCCAGTCTTTTCTTGATGTCGTCCAAAATAACCTTGTTGGTTGCCTCTGCTTAACCATTGCTTTGGGGGTAAGCCGGTGAGGAAAAATAGGACCAGATATCATAAGTGTCGCACAATTCTCGACACACACCACAAGCAAACTGGGTACCATTGTTAGAAACAAGTGCTCGCGGTATGCCGAACCTTGTTATGATGTTTTTCTATACAAAACGCTTAATGTTAGAATCTCGAATATGTGCTAGTGCTTTCACTTCAACCCATTTTCTGAAATAATCTGTCGCAACAATTAATAATCGCCTGTTACCTGGGGCCCGTGGTAACGGTCCAATGATATCGAGCCCCCATTGAGCGAATAGCCAAGGACTAGTGATATAATTTAACTCCTCGGCTAGCAGATGAGTTAAGGGGGAAAACTTCTGGCATTGACCATATTTCTTGACATAACTCTCGGCATCAGTTCGCATTTTCGGCCAATAGTACCCCTACGATACGGCGTGATGTGCCAGAGAACGTCCGCCCAAATGGGCACCACAACTGCCTTCATGTATTTCAAACAAAAGTTCCTCGATTTTATCCCGGTAAACACACTCTAAGTACGGCCCGAAAAGAGATTTATTGTGGAGCTTGCCCTGCGGATCCAAATAGTATCGGAGGGCTTTATTTCGCAGTTTGTGTGCTTCTTTCTTATCTATCGGGAGCTGCTCTAAAGATAGAAATGCGACGATAGGGTCCATCCAACTTGGACCCAGTTCGATAACGTTGACCTGAACTGATTCTGAAGAGGCAATGCTCGACTCGGGGACGAACCCTACTTCAATTGTCCACTTAATTTCTGAGTTAATAGCAAAGGCTAAGCAAGCTAGGGCGTCTGCATACGTGTTTTGATCCCAGGTTATCTGATTTAGTTTGTGGTGATCAAATTTCCCGAGCAAAGAATTTGTCGTTTTTATATAAGCTACCATGCGGTCATTTTTGGCTGTATATTTCCCCTTCAACTGGTTGATTATTAGCTTTGAGTCACAGAAGACAAGCAGACGTCGCGCACCGAGGCGAAGTGCGTTTCACAGGCCGGTCAATAATGCTTCGTATTCGGCCTCATTATTTGATGCATCGAATCCCAATTTGACAACCTGTTCGATTATTACCCCGTCGGAGGTCATGATTACTACGCCAGCCCCACTGCTACGCTAGTTGGATGACCCATCGCAATATATCTGCCAAACGTCACCAATATACATTCTCCAGTTGGGCTCAGTTTGCATTTGATTAGACTTAAAGTCTGCGAGGGATTCTGTGAACTCGGTTACAAAGTCGACAAGCACTTGCCCTTTGATGGAAGTTCTGGTTAGAAATTGGATATCATACTAGCCAAGTTCAAAAGCCCATTTCGAGACACGCCTCGACGCTTCAGCGCTGCGGAGCGCTGACCGGGGGGGATATTGCATTGGTACTCCAATGGTATCCCCCTGAAAGTAATGTATCAGTTTTCTTGCAGCCATGACAAGAGCAAGAATAAGCTTTTCTAATGGAAGATAATGTGTTTCGGCGTCGGCCATAGTCTTGCTCACATAGTAAAATGGTCGTTGCTCCCCAAGTTCTTCCCTTATCAGTACGGCGCTGACCGCCCGGTCGGATACTGCTAGATACAAGATGAGTGGATCACCGGCCGATGGTGTTACCAAGAGTGGTACTGATTGGAGATAAGACTTCAGGCCATCCAAAGCGGCCTGGCACTCGGGAGTCTAATCAAATGCTCTGCCTTGCCGAAGTGTGTGAAAGAATTGTCTCTAGCGATCTGTAGAACGACTGATAAACCTGTTGAGCACGGCGGCCATCCCTATTAGCTTTTGAACCTCTTTGACTTATAGAGGGGATCCAAGCTCTAGAATTGTAGTGATTTGCCTCGAATTGGATTCGATTCTACGGTGGTTAACGATGTAGCCAAGGAATTTGCCTGATCCTATGCCGAATGCATACTTAGAAGCGTTTAATTTCATCTTGTACTTTCGCAGGATGCCGAATGTTTCTGACAAATCGGCTAGATGGGAGTTCTTTTCCTTGGATTTGACCACCATATCGTCGATGTATACTTCCATGGTACGGCCAAGTTGTTCTTTGAACATAGAAGTCATTAGTCTTTGATAAGTTCCCTCGCATTCGTTAGCCCAAAAGACATGACCTTGTAGCAATAGGTTCCTCTTGGGGTAAGAAATGTAGTTTTTTCTTGATCCTTCGGATGCATGGCAATTTGATGATAGCCTCTGTAGGCATCCAAGAAGCTCAGGTGTTGATGATGTGCCGTTGCATCTACGAGTTGGTCTATTCTGGGCAGGGAAAAATAGTCATTGGGATAAGCTTTATTCAAATTCGTAAAATCCACACAGACACGCCAAGAGTCATTCTTCTTCTTGACGACCACAGTATTGGACAACCATGTAGGATAAGTTACTTCGTGAATCACCCCGACGTCAAGTAACCGATCTACTTCTTCAACGACAGCTGAGGCATGCTCTGCGGCTGACCGCCGGCTTCTCTGAATAATCGGCTTACATTTCGAATCGACGTTCAAGCGGTGTTGGGCCACTGATGGGTCTACTCCTAGCATCTCATATGGAGACCATGCAAATACATCAATATTGCCGAGTAAGAAGGCTACCAACTCCTGCCTTTCGACTTTATCTAAGGAAGCGCTGATCATGAAGAACTTGTCAGGATTTCCGTCAATTTCGATCCGATGCAGGGCTTCAGTTACTTTTTCATTTGGGATCCCCCTAATGTTTTCGAGGCTCTCCCTATCCGGTACCTCAATTGAATGCACTTCCAGTTCTTTTGGTTTCTTTGAAGCTAGAAGGTAGCATACCTGCGCCGATTTTTGAGAGCCGCGAATTTGTTCAATATCACATTCAATCGGAAAACGGAGCATTTAGTGGTAGGTGCTTGGTACAACTTGCATTGTATGTAACCAAGTTCTGCCCATGATCAAATTATACTGCGAAAGGGAGCTTGATAACCAGAAACTCTACGTCTACTGATCTAGTGCCGGCCCGCACTGGTAGTGTGATCTTGCCCAAAGGATACTCCAAGTTAGCATTGAAGCCAAATAATGGGTAGTTAGCTAGAGACAGGTTCGAATCGGTAAAACCAAGCTTGACAAAAGTTTTGTGATACATTATCCCTGAAGTGTTGCCCTGGTCAATGAGAACACGCTCAATGGTGAATCTGTTTACATGTAGCTCGATGACGAGGGGATCAGTGTGGGGGTGAGTCACTCCAATTAAATTACTATCATCGAAACTAATCCTTCCAATGTCGTGTGGCCGCTTTGCTGGCGTCAAAGTGCTATGGGTGCTAGACGGCAACTGGATTGTGTGCACCTCAGGTGGCGCTGGCAGGCTGTATATCATATGAATTACACCAAGAGGAGGTGACTTTGGCCATAGAGCTACTGTATTTGTTGAATTGTTCTTCCGGACGTATTGCGTAAGACAACCGTCTTGTACCAACTCTTCAAGGTGATCTTTTAATGAATAACAACTATCAGTGTCGTGACCATGGTCTTTAGGATATTCACATTGTTTATCCTGTCTTCTCGCATCGGGAGGTCCCATCATCTTAGGCGGCCACTTGAAGAATAGAAGGTGTTGTACTTTCAACAGAACCTTATTGATCGACTCTGTCAGCTCCGTGTATTTCTTGCCTGAACGCCTTGTGCACCTATTATCCACTTGTTACTGTTCATTAGCTCGATGTGAAGATTGGTCGTTTGATCGGCGCGAGTCATGCCTTTTATCTCGTTTAGGTCGATTTTGCCGCTCGGGGCTTCTTGATGGCATGGCTGTAGACACCCCATTTTTGACCGTCCTCAAGACTTGGATGTCATCGTTTGAACACTCGATGATCATCCATGCTCGTGTTCGTTTGAGTTCCCGAAGGTCTCGGCTGCACGCCTTGCCTTAAAACCTCTCAACTTGTCTGTTTTGTGCTTAACTGTGGACCAAGGACTTGTGGTTTTGTTTCTGAGGAAAGGGAGGTGACTTGTTGGCCTCCCTACAACCCATCGGCCAAGCCTTGTGCTTGTCAGCCTTGTTTTCTCTTAATCGGCCATCAGTGTTGGCCGGTTGGCACAATTTTTGGTTAATTGGCCATTTTTTTGGCCGAGACCCCTTTTTCTGCTTTTGTAGATATTTTTCATCCAGCTGGTGCCAGCTGTTGGTCACTTTGTGTATCCTCCATACACATGTATGGATGGATTTTAACAAGCTCGAAGCTTGCTCAACAAGCTTGGGACTTGATTTTCTATAAGAAATGAGGCCCCTCTCCCTTTCCAGAGGTTCTAAGATTTTATATACAAGATATATATATATCTCTCTCTCTATATTTGTGTGAGTTTGTGCCTTAAAGTATGTTTTGTCATCACCTTTGTACTACAACACCTAGCAATACACCACCATCTTTGAGCTGAGATTCTTGGGAGTGTTATTTGAGCTCTGAAAGTTGGTTTTTGCCTCAGAAGCTGCTGGTTTCAAAGTTGTGCTTCAAGGGTGAGTGTATTCCCCTTTTAAGCCTTTGTTTGTATACCATGTTGGCCATCCTTGCATATTGTTTTAGGCCTTGCTTTTAACTGAAAAAAAGTCTTGTTTTGAAGTGCTTCACATGTTTGTTTGAGACCTCTTTGGTGTTGGAGGTGGTCTACTCCCTTTTATGCCTTGTTAGGCTTTGTTTTGTACCATCACTTTGAGCCTTGGTGATCACCTTTATTTGGCCTTTCTACCACTGAATTCTAGAGGAATTTTAGTGGTGAAAAGTGTGTTTTGAGGTCTTAAATAGGAGGGGGTTGCCCCCCTCCTATTCTCTTGAATGCTTGTGTTAATGGCTCATCAAGTTAGCATGTTTTTCTACCTCTTTGTGGCTCCATTTCAGTATGTCTTAGGCCTTGTTTTGCCATGATATAGCACTATTTTGGCTTGGTTTGATCATATCATGCACGCTCCTTGCACTTATAGTGCAAATCCATTCACTAGCCTAACATACATCATGTGTTTAGACCATCATTCTAGCATGTTTTGGCTTTACTCCAAGAAGCTTTTGTCCATGTTTTAACATGCTTAAGCTCTGATTCATGTTGTTTTGGTCATGCATGCCATGCTTTGTATAGCCATAATGCATTCTTGCTCATTAGCTTTGAGTTTCATGGTCTCTAGCATGGCTTACTTGTGTTGTTTGCATGCTTTGGTGTCATTTCTACCATGATTTCAGTATGTAAAGTGCGGCCACACTCTCTCATGCTCCACTATTTCAATGCTTTTGGTGAGTCATGCTTTATGCCTTAAGTATGAGTCTATATGCATGCCATGTTGCCTAAGCTTGTGGGTTGCCATATCAGTGCATTTTTGGAGTTATTTTGACATGCCATAACTCTGATTTTTGTTGGTATAGTCATCCCATGCTTGGTTTTGGTAGCTGTAGTGTAATTTTCCTCATAGGCCTTGTATGCGTCATGTTTTGTACTTACCATGCTAGCTTGTTTTGGCTTTATTCCATGCATGTTTTGGCCTTATTTTGACCTGCCTTGGGACTGTTTTGAGTCACCTTGGCCCTTTGGGGCTTGCTTGGTATGGCCATGGTGTAAGTCCCTTGGCTAGCTTTAAGCTTTGAGCTCACTAGCATGCTTTGCTTGTCATATGTGCATTGATTTAGTGCCATTTGGAATGTGATTCCAGAGCCTATTTCACTGCCACACTCTCACATTTTCCACTCCTTCAATGTGCTTGAGAGTTGGTGCCTTCATGCTTTGTTTGTGAACCAATTGGTATGCATGCTTGTATATACTTTTGGACTTCATTTTCAACATGCTTTGGGCCATTGTATTGGCACACATGAGGCTTATTTGGGGTTGGTTTGGTCCATTGAATTTTGCATTACATGGCTCTTACCATTGCATTGTTGTTTGCATGTTGTTGCATGCTTGTGGCATCGCATGTTGTTGCATATTTGGTGCATTGCATGTTGTTGCATAGCATGATTTTTGTATGCTTGTTGCATTGCGTAGTGTGTGCATGCCTTGCATTTCATTGTTTTTGGATAGGGTGTCAATCCAAACACGAGGAATGAGGGACGTTTCATACTTGAAGTGATAAAACGTGTCTCAATTCCCAGTCAGCGACCCTCTTGATCATACATGATAGAGGTTAAGGCATTTATGTGTTTTTGTGCATTCATTTTGACATTGATTTGTGCAACTCGGCCTCTTTGGCCGTCATGCATTGAGATGCGTGATTGATGGCTCGAGAGCCGAGCATTACACTCCTTTAAGCCTTAGACATGATAAGAAGTGTAGTTGCACACACATTTTCTTGTAAATACATTGTCATGCCTCTGTTAGTGCTCTGTTGCAGCAAAAGGGAGAATTTGCAGGAAACAGTGGCCGATCGACCATTTTGTCTGCTGATCGACTATCAAATTTGGCCGATGGCCATTAACTCTGGCCGATGGCCACTCCTCTTGGCCGATGACCTCTTAGCATGTCCATGAGGTGGATCAGAAGTACTTTGGAGGTTGGCATAGTTTTTAGAGGTCTAAAACAGTGCAAACAGAGGCATCATGAGGCACGATAGTGGATTTCCGGGAGGACATGACCGAGCATGCATCATTTATCATTCCAAGGCAGAGCTATGGCAGCCTATTTAGTTTCTTACTTAGTTGATTTTGTAACTTAATTAATTTGTATAATTAGTTAAGAGTTTTGTAATAATTAATTAGCTAGGATGGTTAGTTAATTAGTTGGTTTGTATTATTTATTCGGACCCTCTGTCGCGAGGGCAAATTTTGTATTAAGCGTGCATATGTGTGATGCATGTCTTCCAACCCCCATTTCTTTCTCCCTTTTACTTACCTGCTTTTGATGGTTAGTTTTAGGGCATGTTTCAACTAGCATCCTTATGCTTGCATGTGTGCATCATTCATTTGTCTTGCATGCACTGGGCTTGGCACATCATACAAACTGCATTGTATTTCAATTCCGATTTGAATACATGTATCAAGTTGCATTTCACATGACATCTTAGAATAGCCGAGCCTATCTTAGTTGCATTTTTACATGTGTTGCATTAGCCATCTTAACATGAACTAGGATCATGCATGATTTCTAACTAGTTCTCTGTTTTGACTCGGCGTACACTGTGAGTGTTTATGCTTTAGCATCCTTGCATGCGTGTAAGTGTTGTCATATTTAGCATGCTTGCCATGAGGCTATGTGCTTAAGTGATTAACTACTTGAATGCCTGTGGGTAAAGGTTGGATCACTTAAATTGGAACAATTCATCAAAATGAGTGTTTTAAGCCCACTTGAGAGTGGCAAAATCATGTTTTCTAAGCCCACTTGAGGGTGGCAAAATCCGCGTCTTAGCCTACTTGCGAGTTGCCTCTAAACCATTTTCAAACAAACGAACATGAAATGTTTTGTTCCAACTTAGGCGATCTAGTCTATACTTGTATGTTATGCACATCACATAGTAATTCTAGGTTAATAACCAGAATAAGAACACATGTGTTTTCAAAAACAACATATCATGTTTAGTAAAGGCCGATCTTTGATCGGGCGAGTAGGGGTGCTCATTGCATGACCTTCTCCTCTCGTACCCAAGTTCCCAAGCCGAGGCAACTTTAATGATGACGGACACGTGGCCTTAGGCACGAGTCAGGGTTTCCTAAATTTCTAAAAAATAAAACATTTAGGTGGCGACTCTGCATCTGGCAAAGCAGTCCATGTTTGACACTTCTTTATAAAAATCAGTTTTCCAAAACGATTTGCCGGATTTGGACTGTTTGGTGATTTATCAGTCTTGCATTGCACTTTGCGAGATTAGATTCAGAACCGTGACACGAGTTCGAACTGTAGTAGCAAGAACAAACGATTCGTGCCCTCGCGCACGGAGCCGGAGTTCGGGCGGTCTACAACAGCGCTAATCGGCTGAACAATTCCTGACGTGGCCGTCTCAACGGCTTTGCGTCCAGCTTTGACTCGAAGGGCATCGTCTTCCACTTTGCAGTATTCTTCGACTTTCTTCATTAATGCCCAGACGGTTTTGAGGGGACGCCTAGTTAACGAACTGCGGACGGGGCTATCAGGATACAATCCCATCTTAAAGGCGGTGATGGCCATGGAATCATTGCAAGCATCATCTACCAGATTAAAGCACTCCCAATAACGGGCCAAGTATTCACGAAGAGTTTCTTCCGATTTAATTTACATGGCCCAGAGAGAATTCGGTTGGACCTCATTAGTGACGAATCTCGCCCTGAATGATTTTTGGAGTTGGTGGAAGCTCTTAATCGATGCCGACTCTAGTTTATAGTACCACTTCATGGCCAGTGGTCCCAGACTACTTGGAAATATCCAACACATGAGGGCTTCGTCGTCAGTATGAAGCGTTATCGCTTGCTTGTAATGACGAATGTGATTAGTGGGGTCTGATTTTCCGTCGTAGAGGGTGAACGACGGTGCCTTGAACTTTTTGGGTAGCACAGCCCTGGCGATTCGTCGCACGAATGGGTCATGTTTATTTTCGCTTCTCCTTCATCTATGGCGTATGTATGGACTTCCTTTAGACGAGCTAGATGCATTAACTCACCCTTTGTTTCTGGGCTCGTGAGATGGTGAGTCTGAATCACTGTCATTGTTGCGTTTCTGAAGTCGACATTGGCGACCATCCTTCTTTGCCGAAGGTCGATCCCAGTCTTGGCATGCGGCTTGTTGGGACTTCGCCACCTCCAAGGCCAAATCCTGGCGGAAGCGCTCATTCTTAGCGATTATGTTCTCCAGCCGCTATTCATTTTGCTTTGCCTGATCCATAATCGTCTGCATCGTCTTATGCATTGAAGTTGAGGGTGAGGTCTGAGCTACTGAATCAAAGTTCAAGGCACGTCGCGCGGCGATATTCTCCGGTCTCAGCATGTTTCTTGAAGTGAGGTCATCTCTTGGTGTAGTTTCGTCAATGACTATCGGAGGATCTTCCGTGACGCTCGCCATGAATAAGCTTGAGTATTCCCACAGACGGCGCCAATTGTGGGGAGGTAGGTTTGGAAATACTTTAGGATCCTGAAGCACGTCCCCGATCCTCTGATCGTCACCTGAAAAGGAGATTAACACTCTGGTTAGGGGTGCTGGAATTAGCACTCCGACGGACAAGTTAGTGTAAGTCTATTGTTTGCTTGAGGCTTAAGTTTTTTGGATTTGTTCTCCCATACCTTTCTTCGGTTGATGTTCTTCTATTTATATTCCCTTTTGGGCCCCAGGGTCGGGCCCACTCTTAATCCATCGTGTAATTGTTTATTTGGCCCTTTTTGTCGTATGTCAATTTTCACTCGGCTTTTTGTTCAACTAGTTCTATGGCCGATTAGATATTCGGCGTCTGGACGTCTGGATCGTATAGTACGGAGTCGAATTTAATATATGTACCCCGATTTTCCAAGTGTACCCCGCATCTCCACCATCACCATTAGTCGGCTCCCACATTTAATTTTGACTATTTTAGTTAATTTATAAATTAGATCTTTTTACTCTTTGATTCAAGTTCTGTAATTTGAATTATATTTTTTTATAAACCGCCAATCTGCCTGAACTGTTAAGATAAATCCGCCATTATTTGCCAATCGAACCGTCAGTTTTTGGTAAGAAAAATGGTAATTTTTAATGACACTTTTATCAATCCGCCACCCGCCATACAGTTTATATTTTTCTCCTAAACCACACCGTGCACACCCCTACACACACCTCTCAATCTTTTGGACCTTCCATCAATAGAGAAAGAAACTCCCACCTTGCACTTTCCTCTTTCTGCAAGTCACTCACTAAGCCCATGACTTAGCTAGTAACTACTCCATCGGCAGCACTGTTTAATGCACATTTATCTATCTCTCTCATATTGCTTACCCTCTTTCACAACTGTTGAACTCTCATTTGATTTTGCCATATGTTGTATCCCAACTGGTCCACCTGTCGACAGGAACTAGCAAAAATGAGTGCAAACACCGTGTCATCCAAAAGCTGCCCTTGATCATCGCGAAAAAGAACAGCTACAACTCGTTTACCTCAACTAAGGATCGTCGCCACATCACAATTCAATTTCCACTTCCCTCAAGGAGGTGGCTTCCACCCAATAGCAGTCTTAGCTACACGCTTAAGAAGGGTAGACGTTGGGATAGCAAGTTCATCTAAAGCATCCACGAATTCCGCATCTTTCTTTCTCACTTTGGCAATGTTTGCCGCTGGATTAGCAGGACAATTATTAAAGATCCAATCATTCCTGGTTTTCCAAATGTTCAAGTCATCCAAGCCACCGAGCAAATTAGTTTCTTGCCCTCACAAGTGCCACCCATCTGTATAAAGAGATCTTCGAGCCACTACTGCATCGACACTAGATTGAGTGGGTCACACCTCAAACCCAAACCACAGCCAAACCATACAGCTCTCGTCCACTCGCAACCAAAGAAAAGGTGCTCCAAGGACTCCGGCTCATGCAGACAAAGTTGACACATGCCTGAACTGGCACAATTTCTATAAGATAAATTCTAGTCTAGATGACAATGCATTGTGGTAGACCCTCCACAAAAGATTCTTTAATTTTGGAGGAATACTTGGACCCCACACAAAATTCCACTCCTTTTCCGACCAACCCGAAGACCATGAAGGGAGATTAAACCCCACTTGTGACTGTCGTAGAGCTACTTGGTACCCTGAGTTAACCGAATAAAGGCCTTTCGGACCATGGTGCCACACTAGTTGATCCTCTCTATTCTCCACCAATACCGAAATGGCAGTGATGGCATCACACTCTTCTTTTGACACCAACCGTTTGATCTTAGCCTCGTCCCACTCAAACGATGGAGTTATTACATCACTTACTTTCTCAACCACAACCCCCTAACTTCAGACCGACTATACTTTGAAACTCAACAAAGAGGAATCCACCTCCGTAAGTTCATCTCAGCATTTTCAATAATTCAAATTGTTTATTTTGTTGTGTTTATTAAGGAAATCATTTATAAAAATAAATAAATTCATTAAATTTCAATAATCATTTGTTTATAATATCAAATTTGTTTTATAAAAAAAATATGGTAAATATGATTTAAAAAACAAACCGTCTATTTTCCAAATATAAATGTGATTCAAATATGTAACTATCGGTGTTCAATTAGCTTGAATTGCATGATAATCTACTTATAAAATACTAAAAATTGAACAATTGAGATCATCAATATGAGCTCCAAATAAATCTACAATCCTTAAAGTGCACTCTTGAATTTAGTTAAGGAAAATGATATACAAACCTACTTTTTAAATCTATTTTCTAGACTTAATGATATGTAAATGAGATGATTGACTTAAAATTAGAGAAGATGTGAGAGAGAAAGTTGTCTTAGATATTTCAATTGATTGCCACATTATTAGATTTGAAAAGTAAATCTAACTTTTAGACTTATATAACAATACCCGTCAATTAACAGATTGGTGGCAAATTTGTTGTAACATGTTAACAAAATTCTTAGGGATTATTTAGGATCATCTAAATAAGTATATTTTTTAGGACAAATTACATTAACGGTCTCTATAGTTTAGGGCTTGTATCACTATGGTCCCTAACTTTTCAATTGTGACACATTTGATCCTGAATTTTAAATCTTGTTCCAAATAAGAACAATTAAAGATATCATTGCTCAATTTTAAGGGCAAAGTCATCAATTTAATAAAATATAAACTAATTTGACAAAAATAAATATTTAAAAAATATTTTTGAATTTTTAAAAATTATTTCTACCCACAAAGATAAAATTATGTAAAATTGATAAATCTTTTACACATGTATTTATTTATTTATTTTACTAAATTAATTTTTATTATGTGTTTAGATGATGATCATGTAATGGATGGTTGTTTTTATTTTCATTAAATTAGTTTCTATTTTTTCAAAAGTCAAATATGATAACAACTTTGATATCATTATTAAACCAATCCATTAAATCAAACCTAACCCATTATATGATCATCATCTAAACAAAAAAAATAACACTTAATTGGTATACATTAATGTGTGTTTGAGAGGGAAAAGATTAAGTACACACCTAACATTTGACATAATGCACAAAGTGATGGTCATAAGACTTGAACTCATAACTTCAAGGTTATTAGGTCAAGTTTTAACCATTGAACAAATGGTCACCCTTATTATCATCCAAATACATAATAAAAATTAATTTGATAAAATAAATAAATAAATGTGTAAAGATTTATCAATTTCACATAATTTTATCTTTGGTAGGTAAAAATAATTTTTAAAATTCAAAAATATTTTTTTAACATTTATTTTTGTCAAATTAGTTTATATTTTATCAAATTGACGACTTTACCTTTGAAATTGAGTAATGGTATCTTCAATTGTCTTTATTTAGAACAAAATTTAAAATTTACGGTCAAATGTATGATAATTGAAAAGTCATGGACCAAAGTGACACAGGTTCCAAACTATAAGGATTATTAATATAATTCGTCTTATATTTTGATATTTTACGAAAAGATATATAAAAAAATAAAAAAATAATGTGAATTAATTCAATATACTTATTTAAATAATTATACGTATTTAATTTATGTCAAACAGTGTCTTGAGTTAAATAAAAAAGTTAACATAAATATGAAACTTTCCTAGAACTTTACTAATAGTTAACATGTAGAAAATGATATCATGGATGATAGCCGACAACTTGTTTGTTTGTTAGCTTGCTAGGGAGATAGGGATATGCTTTTTTAACATTCATGCACCATGAAATCAAGTGAATTTAATAAAGGAAAATGATAAATAAATTTATTTCATAAATTTAATAATGTATAAGTAATATAATTAATTGATAATTATAAAAGATATAAGAAAAAATATCACTTTTAATATCTTAATTAATTATCATATTTTTTATTTTATTTTATTTTATTTTTTGATAATTTAGGATGTCCGGATCAGCTTACGCGCACCAACAAATCTCTGGGAGATCAATCCCACCGTTCACTAGCGGGAGACTCATTTAAAGCAAGAGTAAAGTTCCGTATGGACTAGTCCAACACATTAATTATCATATTATTGAATTTAAAAATTAATTCTAATATTTAGCCTTCAATAACAATAACCTTTAATAAAAAGATATTTTAGAATTTTTAACGCAGGGACTAATGGCTCATCTTCCCCCATCATTTTCTCCTTAAAAAAGTGAAGTGGATGTCCAACCTCCACTTTCAAGTTGTTCCGTAAAATATCATTATTATATATATAACAAGTCGTGGCGTGCTTATATAAATACTGATAAATTATCATATATTAGTCGCTTTCATTCCTTTGTCTCAGTTTCTCTTTTATATTGACGGGTGTTTGAAAAATTATTATTTTAATAGGTTATTTTAATTTTTAATTATTTTAGTAGGTTAAAATTTTTATGTTTGAATAGATGATTGAATTTTTTTGTAGTTAAGGTATTATTTGGGATGACCTATATAAATACACTTTTTATCTTTTTAAGAAAAGATGTACAGAAAAGTAGAAAGGTGATGTAATAGAAAAAAAATAAAAAGATGAATTATTTCTCATCTGCCAAACTTGGCCTAAATGTGATATTTGTAAAAAAAAAAAAAATAATTATGAATTTAATATAATATTTTATCTTATTAACTATTTTAATTTATTTTATTTTATTTTTATGAATTTTAACATAAATTAGCTAAAATTTCATTTCTCAAACAGCCCATTCCGTCTTTTATTTTTAAATGTTATCTTTGTTTTCTATATGCAATATTAGACAAATTTCAATCCTCATTTTCTTTTCAATTACAATAAAAAATTTATCAATAAAAAAAAGGTATATATCACAACTCAAAGGGACTTAATATGTATATATTAATGAATATAAATATTAATATCGTTATGAATAAATTAGAGAAATTATTAAAATAGTATAATTCATAGAAGATAACATTGATAATTAATATATCAATCGCGATTGGTAGCTCGAGATTTTTGGCTCGAAATTGACTCGAAAAAGTGAGAGAGAAGAAGGAGGAGGAGAGAGAGGCTGGAGGAGGGGCGGAGGAGGAGGAGGAGGAGGAGAAGGAAGGACTGGAGGGGCCCAACATATCGGGGTGGAGGCGGAGGCGGAGGCGGAGGCGGAGGCGGGGGGCGGAGGCGGAGGATGTTGGAAATGGTTATCAAATTCTTGGTAAAACCAGAATTTTATCCTAAGTTTGGTCTAATATTTAGGTAGGCCCCGTGCGTCGATTTATGAGGGTCAAAGTGGTAATGCGTTCTATGCCGCGTTGTGATTCACGTGGTATATTTGGTTGCTCAAAACCATTACCGAGTGAAAGGGAAATTGAAGCCAAAGTATGCTCCATGGAAATGGAATTTTGGTAGAAATTCTTTAAAGGTTTGAATAAGGCTTGTCCCATATTGATTTGGTGGGAGGTTTTGAAAGGGTTTATAAGGCATGGGTTTGGTACTTGGGGTGTGCCCCAAGGGGTACCCAAGTGTTTTAGAGGGAGAGGTTATGGGCAAAATCCATTGGACTCAAAAATCACCCCACGCGCCGCTGTTCGGTCGGGCGGGCTTGGGCACGGGTGCGTGGTGTGAGGTTGGGTTGGGCTTGTTCGGCTCAATACTAATCTTTTTGGGTAAAAAACATTTGAATTTAATTTTAGTTTTAGTAAAATAAATTCAAATTAAACTGGTTTGGTTTTATTGTACATTCAAACAGGGCCTTTCCCGAAATTAAACTGGTTTGGTTTTATTGTACATCCAAACAGGACCCTTCTAAAAAATAAACAGGTTTGGTATTAGTGCACACCCAAACAGGGCCCTTCCCGTTTTTGATATCTGTTTGAAAGATAATTCAACAGATTCAAATCTGTTTGAATTCAAAGCCAACAGGTTTCATACCTGTTCAATTCAAATCCTATAGCCACCATTACATCTATAAATAGGACAACCCTCATTTGGATTTAGAACTCGAATTTTCGTTCTTCATAATTCTGAAAACATTCTCTTCATGTTACTGCATTATTTTCTTGTCAGAGAGGGTATAAACACTTAGTGTGTTCGTTATGCAAACAATTTGTAGTGCTGCTATTGTTTGTAGTAGATTATTTTATCCTGAGAGATAGACGTCCACATTCTGAAAGCACCGTGGAGAGGACGAATCTGTCTTAAGGACACAGTGTCAAACACTGGACTTGATCAGATAATTATTCAAAGAAAATTAAATCAAGTAAGTTATTTAATTTATTTTCAGTGTTATTATTATATGTTTAAATCAGATTTTAATTTTGTTTTTTGTAACAAAATAAAATCTGTTTTTATTTATTTATTTATTATTTTGAGTTTGATTTTTGTAATCAAATAAATTCTTTCATTTTCTTTATTTCTTTAAATTCTAAGTTGTTGTTTTGTACACAATAGAATTAAATCTTTTAAATACAGTGAAGATTGTCCAACGAGGGAGGCTGCGATCGTGAATCTTGAGTTATGACGATCGGCAGAGAGGCGACGGCGGAGGCTCATGACGACCTGCCTCTCTCTCTCTCTCCTCGCCAGACAAAGATGATGAAGTAGAAGAAAAAAAAAAAAAAAAAAAAAAAAACACAACTCAAAACGACGTCATTTTGAATAATCGAGCCGTTTGAGCCACGATAATTCGAGCTACGAAGTATTTTCTTTAATATATATATATAGATGGAGCCCCTCTAAATTTTATTAAAATATTCAAATTCAAATCTTGAATTGAATTCCACCAAATTTTCAAGATCAATATCGGAATGGCCCCCATTTCTCACATTTTTTTTTTGTTTACATAAATCACGTGCAATTGTAAATAATTAAATAACATTAAAGATATATGAACAAAATTTATGTATAAAATAATAATAATAATAATATTATGTAATTCAGATTCAATTATTATATAATAGAATTCACGTCTTAAATGAATTAAGACTACACATTTCTTAATAAAAATTTCTATATTAGTAACACAATATCCAATAATTTATTTTATTTTATTTTAATTTATTTAAATTATACATGTCATATACATCAGTCACTAATATATAAATTTATAAAGAGAAGCCATATTTTGTTGGCGATCGCGATCGCGATCGCGATTGCGATTGCGATTGGGATGGAAATGGCAATGGCAATGCCAATTCATTAGCCATCTTAAAGAAACAAATAGATACAATGTATCTGGTAGTGAGTCCACAATGTTAAGTGTACAGCTGTCAAGTAGGCATGTTGGAGTTAAGAGGTGGATGGTGCCAAGAAGCACACACAACACAACACAACACAAGCACAAGGTATGAATTATAGTTAAATAAGAATACGCAAGTGGAAGGAAATTAAACAAGAAAACAAAACTGCTAACAGGCAGCTGATGGAGGGAGGACTGCCCACCCAAACTGAAAAGTACACGTCTTACCTAGGTATTGTTTATAAAAATATTTAATTCTTAATGTAACCATCACAAAAGATATTTTTTTGAAAGTTCACCCAAAAAATTAATTAAATAATTAAAACGAATCACCATAAAAGGAATAGATATTTACCATGTGACAAAACCAAATAATTTTTAATGGTAGGTCTATGTATAAGATTTATACTCTATTTTTACTTATACTTTTATAATAATTGAGATCTTAAGTTTATTCAAACGAAACATAATATTCATCAAATAGTCAAGAATTACATAATAGCCTTCAATGAACTAAGTTAATGTCAAATAGTCAAGAATTAATTCCAGTGAATCTCTTTTTTCCCAAAATCTTACGCCTTCAAATTTGACTATGTGTACAATGTCCTTGTCGACTTCAACATCGTTGCCACAAGTGCCAATTATCTAAGTTTCCTTTACTCTAGCAAAGTGACTATGACGATCCTCCATAACGGTAAATAAGTCTGTTCCTCGTGTTTGTGTAGGCTTTGGATGACACAATTTTCAATTTGAGGCTATGGCATAAATTTTTTTGAGTTAAAATAATCATAAAAAAATAAAATAGATTAAAAAATTTATAAGATTATAAAATATCACATTCAAATCATAATTATTTTATTTTTTCTCTCATAAAAGTTAAAAAAATCAAAAAGTCCATTCCAAACAAGATTTTTTAACCTAAGATTAAAATAGTCAAAAAATAAAAAAAGTCAACTCACATTTCAAATGAAGGCTAAAAACAGTTTAGTACCTAAATTGTGAAACAACGAAATTTTACAAACAGATGTTGAAATTGTAAAAAAATTTATTTTCTGCATAATTTTTTATTCACTGTGAATATTGTTTGATAAATTTTGGTAAATCAGTTCCAAATATAAATTTTTATTAAATAAAAAATTTGTATTATAAAGGTTATTGAAATTTTAAATTTTTTAAAAAAAAAAAAAACATATGAAAAAGAAATGAAGAGAAAATTATTGAGCACTTACTCCTTAAAACAAGTATTTTAAAACAGATAAAATAAAAGCAATGAGCTTCCTAAAATGGGTAATTATTCAGTAATCTCATAAGAATAATGTTATATGTATTAATTAATGTATACATTAGTGTACTAATAAATGATGCGGCATCATTTATATGATTTTGGGTATTTATAATTTATATAACAAATGTGGTCAATAATAGTACGATAACACTAGTTGATATACTAGTGTATACACTAATTGGTACATATAGTACTACCGATCGCAGAATATAGGCACGTGATATTCCATAATATTATAATTAGTAAAAAATATGATAAGTAAGATATTGTGTTATGATTAGGAAACATGAAAAAATATATTAAATGATAATTGACTAGCCGCTAAAAAGTATAGAAACGTAATACTTCAAAAATATTAAATAATTTTCCTCCTAAATTAGGCCAACAAAGGAATATGACCACTATGTGATGTGGAAATAAATATGCTGAATACAAATAAGGATGAAACATAATACTCCTCGGTCACAAATAACAATAATGCTGAGGACTCCTAGCACCCCACCTCCACGTGGGGGGCTATCAATAAAAAAAAAAAAAACATAAACAAATAAACAGTTATGGAACAATAAAAAATTAGTAGGGGTAGGGGAGTCACCCCCACTGGCGTTTTATGCATTTTCACACAAATAATACTAGCCTATCATCCGTGCTATGCACGGGATAATTATAGATATTTATATTTGTTTTCATTTTTGTTAATATATAAATTAAATACATGGGGTTTGACCGAGGAATTTGAAAGAATTTAATAATTGTTTATTTATTTATTTAAGAGGCATTTACACAATAATTACATGAGTCTCTTTGGGATACAAAAAGTAAGGAAATTATGATTTCATTTATTGCGTTATTCATTTAATAAGTGTAATTATTATAAATTAAGTGTTTATTGTAATCAATAGTGTAATTATTACAATCTTTGAACCAATCACCAAGTCAATTTTTTTTAAAAAAAAATATTAAAAAATCAAGAAATTAGGATTAACATGTTGGAGTTTCCACAAGCCTTGAGTTTTAAAAGACCCTTTTCCTTAATATATAGATGTTCACTTTCACTATTCTAAACAGTTGAAAAAAGCATCTGTATTTTTAAATTAATTGTTTTGTTCAACAATTTTAACCAAGACAAGAACTAATTAAGATATTTTAATTTGTAAAAATAACATTTTTTTTTTTATAAAAATATATTATTTATTGATTGATCTTATTAAAGGGTACAAATGCCAATAACTAATAAATAATTTGAGATTAAGGGAAAATTTTTCTACATCCATTTCTTTTTTATCTTAGCAATGTCAAACTTTAGATTTGCATGAATTCCATGGTTAGTGATGATACTTTCTTTTGTGTATTTCTTGTCTCCCTCGTATAATTTATTATTTATATTTTATCGTAATCTACCCAACAACAAAGAGAGAACAAAACAGGCACCATAGAGAGAACTTAATCAACAAATGAACAATAAAATGAATCTAATCATCCCATTTCCACAGACGATTCACCGTTTGAAAGGATTGAGCCTCTACATCATTCCAAAAAAAAAAAAAAGAAGAAAAAGAATATACAAATTTTAAAAAGCTAGTTCAGACTCCGTCAAAAAACAAACAGCGGCGGATCTGACGGTACTTTTTTTTTAAATCCGGGTTCAAGTATTGGATGATTTGAGATTGTTGGAGGAAAGAAAAGGATGGTTCAAGAGCTGCGACGTGGACCACCTCTTGCCGGACTCTTTCTGTAGACAACACTCCAAAAAACTCCGAAAGTCCTCCGACGCACCCTCCGGCAAGCTCGGTGGCTCTCCAAAGCATATTGCGCACATTAGAGTCGCCCAGTCTGGTCTCTGACCCGGCGGCAATAACGGAAAGTGACCCATATACAATTCCATCAGTGTCAACCCCAAGCTCCATATATCCCCTGCGTACCCGTTATAGTTCCCTCCATATGTGTCCGGGTCGAACCTCTCCGGACTCATGTAAGCGCAAGTCCCTACATACGAATTGCAGGGATCTAGGGTCCGACACATAATCTTGCTCACTCCGAAATCAGCGATCTTCACTTCCCTCTTGTGGTTCACGAGGAGGTTGGAGGGCTTGATGTCTCTGTGGATGATCTTGTGGGAGTGGAGGTAGTTGAGTCCGCTCAGAACCTGAGTGGCTATGGAGGCCAGAGATGGTTCGGAAAACGTTCCTTTGGTTTTGAGGAGGGTGTCTAGGGTTCCGGAATCCATGTACTCCATGAGAAAAGCGATGTCGCCGCTGGGCTTCTCGAAGATGCCGTGGCACTGAACCACGAAGGGGGAGTCGGCGCGGCGGAGGATCTCCATCTCGCGGAACACCTGGCGGCGGATGGTGGGGTCGCTGTCGCCGTGGACTACTTTGAGGGCGTAGAGGGCGGAGGTGTGCTTGTGGCGGACCTGGTAGACCGTGCCGCCGTTGCCGTGGCCGAGGACCTGGAGTTTTTCGAGGTCGGCGGTGGTGATTGCGGAGGAGGAGGAAGTGGAGTGGGAAGTGGGAGGTTGGGGTGGGAGTGGTAAGGGGAAGCGTGGGCGGCGGTCGGAGATATCAGGCAAGGGAAGTTTGAGATTAAGGTGGCGGCGGTCGCGGACAAGTGCCATGTGATAAACCTGGCCGGTTTGGTTAGGGTGAAATCCAAAAATAAGATTGATTCATCTAAGAATTTGGGAAAGGAGAAGGGGGTTTATATAAGTGGGAAGATACAAGCACGTGGGTGGAGTTGGGTGACGTCAGTAGTGAGGATGGATGCGTGGGAGGGATGGAGGGAGTGAGTGAGACAGGGAAGAAGGAAAGTGGGAGGATAGGGGGTGAGTGGCGCTCACCGATTAGGATTGGGTTGGGTGATGATGGTCATCCTTGCGTGCCTTTTTTTGGTTTTTTCTGGGTTTTTGGAAAGCAACTAGCTTTATCCCATGTGACCAATTGGCCAATTATTGCTTTTTTGTTTTCTTTGTACTACGGCCTCCTTTGCTGAACCAGGATTCTCTCCTTGCAGTCTCTATACTTGTGCCCGTCTTTGCAAGCTTTCGAGTTTACTTCTAGGTCTAATTTTGATAATCCGAACCGTTCATATTTTATGATTTATTCAGTATATCATACCTGTAAAAAATTAAATTAATCGGATATCAGAAAGTATGTGTTTGAAAAATTGAACTAAAAACTATTTTTTAAATAATTTAATAAACAGTTTTCCAAACATATGCTTTCTGATATCCGATTAATTTGATTTTTACAGTATGATATAATCAATAAATCATAAAATATGAAGTTCAGATTATTAAAATTGGGTTTAAAAGTAGACCGAAAACTCGCATGACGAAGCAGATAAAATCTGCTGAGAGAACCTACTCTCCTTTGCTAACCTCGGCTATTTTTATTTGTTTTTTAATTTTTTAGATACTAGCGTAAAACTTGTATTATACATGTGCAAGTAATCAAAAGTGATAATCAATACTAAATATATTAAAAATTAATTAAATATTATGATATAAATTTGAGTAAATTAAACTATATTTATATAGATGGGCAAATCTTTTTGGTTGCATTTGATAGAATTTTATGAATATAATTTGAGAGTATGAGTTATATTTTGAATTTGGGAGTTTTAAAATTATGATTTGAGTATAAAAAATTTGTTTGGTGAAGAGTTTTGAAAAGAATTTTGAATTGAGTGGAGAATTTTTGATATGACATATGATGTTTGATACAAAAACTTACAATTCATAACTAAACATACAATTCAAAATTCTATTAAAACACATAAAAAAAATTTAAAAATTCGAAAAATATTTTTTTTAATATATAAAAATTAACATATGTCAATTGCGCAAAAAATTAAATTAAATTAAATTAAATTGCACTGTTCCGGTCAATTGGTAAGACGACTAGTTAGGCGAAATTTGAAAAAAAAAATTTCGAAAACCGTGCCTCAGACAGAGTGTTTTGTGCAGAGTTTTGAGAATGTGTTTTGAGAACTCTAACCAAACATGATGTTTGAATCAAGGTGTAGAATCATGATTACAAAACACAACCAAACAGAGCCCGAGAACTCCCGGCTCCGCGCGCGAGGGTGCAAATCATTTGTTCTTAGCTACTACAGTTCGGACTTGTGTCACGGTTCTGAATCTAATCTCACAAAGTGCAATGTGAGACCAATAAATCACCAAATAGTCCAGATCCGACAAATCGTTTTGGAAAATTGATTTTTATAAAGAAGTGCCAAACATGGACAGCTTTGCTAGATACAGAATCAACACCTAAATGTTTTATTTTAAGGAAATTTAGGAAACCCTGTCTTGTGCCTAAAGCCACGTGTCCGCCATTACCAAAGTTACCTCGGCTCGGGAACTTGGGTACGAGAGGGGAAGGTCATGCAATGAGCACCCCCGCTCGCCCAATAAAAGATCGGCCTTTACTAACATGATATTTTGTTTTTGAAAACACATGTGTTTTTATTCCGGTTTATTAGCTAGCTTACTATGTGATGCGTACAGCAAACAAGTATAGACTAGATTGCCTAAGTTGGAACAAAACATTTCATGTTCGTTTGTTTGAAAACGGTTTGAAGATGCTACTCGTAAGTAGGCTAAGTCGGGGATTTTGCCACCCTCAAGTGGGCTTAGAAAAACATGATTTTACCACTCTCAAGTGGGCTTAAAACACACATTTTGATGAATTGTCTCAATTCAAGCAATCTAACCTTTACTCACAGGCATTCAAGCAGTTAATCACTTAAGCAGTTAGCCTCATGGCAAATATGCTAACATGGCAACATACACATCTCATGCAGGGATGCTAAAGCATAAACACTTACAGTGTACTCCGAGCCAAAATAGACAACTAGTTAGAAATCATGCGTGATCCTAGTTCATGTTAAGATAGCTAATACAACACATGCAAAATGCAATTAGAATAGGCTCGGCTATTCTAAGATGGCATATAAATGCAACTTGATAACATGCTGTTGAACACGTATTCAAGTAAATGTATTGAAATACAATGCAGTTTGTATGATGCGCCAAGCCCGGTACTTGCAAGACAAGATGAATGGATGCACGCATGCGAAGCATAAGTATGCTAATGAAAATATGCCCTAAAACTAACCATCGTAAATGGTTAAGTAAAAGGGAGAAAGAAATGGGGGTTGGAAGACATGCATCACACACATGCACGCTTATTACAACAGTTGTGCCCTCTCGACGGAGGGTCCGAATAATGAGCTAACTAGTTAATTTAAGCTAATTAAACTAATTATTACATCACAAAACTAATTAACTAATCTTAGTTAATTAATTATTACAAAACAAATTCATTAGCTAACTACACTATTTAATTAAACACAAACAAATATCTAAATGCATTAACTATTTAAGTACAGAACCAGATAGCTAACTAGCTAAGCAAAGCAGTTAAAAGGAGCCTGGGGGTGAGAAGTGCATGCATGCTCGATCGCCTTGTTTGGAAATCCATCGCTATGCCCCAACTTGCCTCTGTTTGCATTTGATTTCAGATCATTGCACAAAGCTCCAGATAGTGTTTACTCCACCATGAGAACGTGTAGAAGCATTGTCGACCAGTTGTTGATGTTGTAAACCACCAGCTGACCACTTACCATTGCTGCAGACCAGAAAAAGTGGTCGGCTAGCTAGTCTTTCTGGTCGGCCGACCAGTTTTGCTGCCACACTTCCAGTTTGCTGCAACAGAGAACAAGAAGGGGCATGGCAATGTATTTGCAAGGTATGTGTGCACAACCACCCTCTCTATCATTTCATGAGCTCAAAGGAGTACGGTTCTTGACTCTCGAGCCACTAATCACGCATCTCGATGCATGATAGCCGAAGAGGCAAGATTGCACGAATCAATGTAAATGAATGCACACATAACACATAAAGCCTTAACCTCTATCATGCTTGATCAAGAGGGTCGGCGACCGAGAATTGAGAGTATGAAATGTCCCTCGTTTCCCGTGTTCGGATTAACACATAACCCAAACAAATGCAATGCAACTCAAACAAGCAAGCCTGCAATGCAACTCAAGCATGGTAAACAATATGTAATGCATGCATATACACAATGCAATGCAACATGAGCAACCTATCAATACTAATGACATGTATACACAATGCAATGCAATATAAGATTCTAAACACAATGTAATGCATGCATGCACAATGCAATGCAACATGAGCAACTTATTAATGCTAAGGACATGTATACTCAATGCAAGGCAATATAAGCAACCTATCAATGCTAGTGGCATGCATACACAATGCAAATGTAACATAAGCATGCAAACATGAGGCAATGCAACAAGCATGTAACAATATGCAATGCAACAAGCATGCAACAATATTCGAACCACATGCTTAATGGACTTAAACCAAATATGGACAGACCTCAATCATGCAAAAACAGTGGCCATAATGCTAAAATGATGGCATGAAATGCAAGACAATGCATGCATATGCATTGGCTCACCAATTAGGCATAAGAACACAACTCTCAAAAGTGCTTAAGGAGTGACAAATGTGGAAGTGTAACAACACTATAAGCACTGAAATTAGGTATGAAATGATGCCAAATCATTCAATCAACACAAGTATAGCATGCTAGGGTCTTTAAGCATTAAAGCTAGCAAAGAGAACTACTCTAGAGACATGTAATACACGGCACAAATGCAGGAACCAAGCATGGACAGAGTTCAAATAGGTCTAAGCAAAGACCAAAACATGCTGAGATGGGGGCTCAAATGTCTAAGCATGCATGCATGCACACAAGGCCATAAGCAAGGCAATAACGCACAACCCTTAGAGGCAGTCAAAGGGTGAAAGAAGTGGGAACATGGCAATGCTACATACTCTGAAATACCATGTTAAGTGATGCCAAATCATGTACATGTCACAAATGAAGCATGTTATGGTGTTCAAAACTCAAAGCTAGCAAGGCCAATTGCACTACAGCTATGCACTACATGAAGCATATAGCAAATACAACCCAAAAAATTCTTAGAGCATGTCAAAATGATACTAAAACATGTATGGAGGGAAGTCAAAACAAGCCAGCATGAAGGGCCAAAACATGGATCATGCAAGGGCAATAGGGAGGATTACACTACACCTACCAAAACCAAGCATGGAATGGCTTTGCCAACAAAAATCAGAGTTATATCATGGCAAAATAACCCCAAAAACATACTAAAATGATAGCTCGCAAGCTTAGGCACGAAGGCATACACAATGACTCATGTTTAAGGCATAAAGTACCAACCCTCCAATGCATGGAAAGAGTGACAAATGTGAATGCATGGCAATGAAACATGCTATGAAATTACATATAAAATGATGCCAAATCATGAAAATAGTCTAAGCAATGCATGCTAGTGGCTTGGAGACTCAAAGCTAGTGAGCTAAAATGCACTATGGCTATACAAAGCATGGCATGCATGACCAAAATAACACAAATCAGACCTTAAGCATGGTAAAACATGGCCAAGAGCTTCTCGGAGTTAAGCCAAATCATGCTAGAATGATGAGCTCAAACATGATACACATTAGGCTATTGGATGGAATTGCACTACAAGTGCATGGAGCATGCATGGGGCTATCAAACCAAACCTTAATAGAGATATATCATGGCAAAACAACACCAAGAACATGCTGAGATATGGCCAAAACATGCTAGAAAGACACGCTCAAACATGAGGCATATAAGACTAGTTTGCCAAATTTACACTACAAGTGTATAAAACATGCGAGGAATGACCAAACCAAGCCAAAACGGTTGTATGCCATGTCAAAATAACCCCAAACACATGCTGAGATGGAGCCAACACAAGCTTAACAAACATGCTCAAACATGAGGCAAATGAAGCAAGCATCCAAGATACAAGGAGAGGGATGACCCTCTCCTATTTGGAACCTCAAAATACCATTTCCACCACTAAAATTCCTCTGAGTTTCAGTGGTGAGAAGGCCAAAAGGAGGTGGTCCCAATAGCTTAAAAGGAAAGCACAAAACAAGGCTAAACAAGGCACAAGAGGGGAGTAGACCACCCCCAACACCAACAAGGCCTTAAAAAAACATTTCAAGTATCAAAAATCAGACCTTTTTGCAGTAGAAAGCTAGGCCTAAAACAACATGCAAGTTGGGCCAAAAGCTTAAACAAAAACAAGGGTTTTAAGGGTTAGAAGCTCACCCTTGTAGAACCACTTTAGAGCAACAACTCCAGCAGCTCTTTTGGATCAAAACCAATCCAAGAACTCCAAAACCAACCTCAAAGGGCCTCAGCAACAAAAGGGTGGTGCTTGAGTGTGTGTTTGTGTGCAAAAGTGTAATGAAAATGCACTTTAAGGCACAAAAATGAAGAGGAATGGAGGATTATAGATATAGATGATATGTATAGCTCAAGCAAGATTTTTCTGACCCTAAAGCAAGAGGGGAGAGGTTCTCTTTTATAGAGAACCAAAGGTTAAGCTTGTTGAACAAGCTTAGGCCTAAAGCCATCCTTCAATACACGTGCATGGAGGATGGTTTCTGTGCCCTCCAGCTATTACAGCTGGCTAGAAAATATCTCCAGAAAGGTGAAGAAAAGCTGCCAACCACTTGAAGTGGTCGGCCGACCACCACAAGTGGTCTGCCAGGATAAAAAGTGGTCGGCCATGGGGGGGAGGTGGTCTGCACACTAAAAGCAAGCCAATGGTGCGGTGGTCGACCACTATTAGTGGTCTAAAAACCAAGAAAACCAGTTGGCCGACCAAAAAACTGGCTGGCGGGAAGAAAAGTGGTTTTCAGGGAGAGAAACTAGTCTCCCACCCTCATTCCACCCTCCAAGCAAGGAAAACAAGGTTTGTGACAAAAACAAACCAAAAAGGATGCAAGACAAGAGTCCAGGGGGCGAGGCGCGTAGCCGGGAGCCTCGAAAACTAGTCTACGAGCACCAAAAGCGGTCCACGAGAGAAAAGTGGTCTCCCAGACCACAGTGTTCCTATAGACCAAGGCAATAAGGCATGGTCCAAAAACCAGGCCTAAAGGGGAACGTTAAGCGGTCCCGAGACAAGGTGCGCGGCCGAAGGCTCCAAAAATCAGAAACTAGTCTCCAAGTAGGAAAAGTGGTCTACGACCACAAAAAGGTGGTCTACAAGACCTCTTCCTTCCCTCCAGGCAAGGAAAACAAGGCTTGGTCCACAAACTGAGCCAAAAACACAAAGAGTTCAGAGGCCCGGAGGCAAGGCATTCAGCCAAAAACTCCGGAAACTCGAAACAAGCATAACATGCACTATCACCGAGCGCTCAATCGATGACGTCTGAGTCTTAAGGTCGGTCAAAAATGGGGTGTCTACAATTGCCCCTCTTTGACAGAACTCGGAAGTCAAGAAGTGACGTGAGTGAATGTCAAAGCCCAAAGACGACCCATTTTTGATAAGGCCGAAAACTTAGACAAACAGGCAAGATAACAAAGAGATGTACCCGCAGGCAGGGGCAAGATGCAAATGACATACACAATGTCGAATATAACTTATGATCATGCAAAGAAAGCTATAATGAAGTAATCATACACAATAAATGCAATAGTTTAAGTAGGCGAATATGAACCAAACTACATTATATACAGAAATGATGCAAGAAAATTATACAATTCTCTCTATGTCTCACGCGGAGTACATACAATATCATCCGGTTTCACCAACTTCAAATGAACCGTACATACAATATCATGCCTGCAAAAGAAATAAACTCAACAGGTACAGTATAGTAGTAACACATGTTCAACGTTTCATCAAAACGCAATTCCACTATGAGATAAACGCATGCACATATGATATCGATGGAAATGTGCATAGCAATGCAAGTGAAAAGTGCATAGCAATGCAATGCACTAACAAGTGCAGGTAAGATGCGCAAGATAGTGTGAACAATGTAATGCACTAACAAGTGCAGATAAGGTGCGCAAGATAGCGCGAACAATGCAATGCACTAACAAGTGCAGGTAAGGTGCGCAAGATAACGCAAACAATGTAAGTTTAATGCAATAGATACAAGCATTTTCAATGCAAGATGAAAGCATGTAATGAAATGCACAAGGTAGTGCGATGCGCAAGAAAGTGCGAGTGCAAACTGTACAAAACAGTGCGATGCGCAAACCAGCGCGAGTGTAAACTGCACAAAATAGTGCGAGTGATAAACTGCACAAAACAGTGCGATGCGCAAAATAGCGCGAGTTATAAACTGCACAAAACAGTGCGATGCGCAAAACAACGCGAGTGATAATCTGCACAAAACAGTGCGATGCGCAAATTAGTGTGAGTAATAAACTGCACAAAACAGTGCGATAAAATGCATGTTCAATGCAAGTAAGGTGCACAAAATAGTGCGATGAAATGCATGTTTTATGCAAGTAAGGTGCACAAAATAGTGTGATAAAATGCATGTTCTATGCAAGTAAGGTGCACAAAATAGTGTGATAAAATGCATGTTCTATGCAAGTAAGGTGCACAAAATAGTGCGATGTAACAAATAAAACAATAGATGCAAAGGGTGACATATTCTAACCATGCTGGAATCATGAGAGGAGGAAAAACAAATCGTGAACACGCCGAAAACGTGTGAGAAGATAAACACTCAAACCACGTTGAAATTGTGAAAAGAGGTCCGAAAATAATTGCCCAGGTACATACACGACGCAACCTGAGATAAATTCCAAACACGCTAAAATCGTGTGAGGAAAAGGACACTCAAACCACGTTGGAATCATGAGAAGAGGTCCAAAAACAACCGCCCAGGTGCGTACACGACGCAACCTGAGATAAATTCCAAACACGTTGAAATCGTGTACGGAAAGGGACACTCAAATCACGCTGAAATCGTGAGAGGAGGTCCCAAAACAACCCACCCAAGCGTGTACACGACACAACCTGAGATAAATTCATAATACACTGAAATTGTGTGAGAAAAGGGACACTCAAATCACGCTGAAATCGTAAGAGGAGGTCCAAGAACAACCCGCCCAAGCGTGTACACGACACAACCTGAGATAAATTCCAAACACGCTGAAATCCTGTGAGGAAAGGGGACACTCAAACCACGCTGAAATCGTGAGAGGAGGTCCGAGAACAACCCGCCCAAGTGTGTACACGACGCAACCTAAGATAAATTCCAAACACGCTGAAATCGTGTGAGGAAAGAGGACACTCAAACCACGCTGAAATCGTGAGAGGAGGTCCAAGAACAACCCATCCAAACGTGTACACGATGCAACCTGAGATAAATTCCAAATACGCTGAAATCGTGTGAGGAAAGGGGACACTCAAACCACGCTGAAATCGTGAGGGGAGATCCGAAAACAACCCGCCCAGGCATGTACACAATGCAACCTGAGATAAATTCCAAACATGCTGAAATCATGTGAGGAAAGAGGACACTCAAACCACGCTGCAATCATGAGAGTAGGTCCGAAAATAAACAATCAGGAGCGTGCACGACGCAACCTGAGATAAATTCCAAACATGCTGAAATCATGTGAGAAAATGGGACACTCAAACCACGTTGAAATCGTGAGAGGAGGTCTGAAAACAAACAATCAAGAGCATGCTCAACGCAACCTGAGATAAATTCCAAACACGCCGAAATCATGTGAGGAAAGGGGACACTCAAACCACGTTGAAATCGTGAGAAGAGGTCCGAAAACAACCGCCCAGGCGTGTACATGACACACCCTGAGATAAATTCCAAACACACTAAAATTGTGTGAGGAAATGGGACACTCAAACCACGCTGAAATCGTGAGAGGAGGTCCAAAAACAAACAATCAGGAGCGTGCACGACGTAACCTGAGATAAATTCCAAAAATGCTGAAATCGTGTGAGGAAAAGAGGATACTGAAACCACGTTGAAATCATGAGAGAAGGTCCGAAAACAAACAATCAGGAGTGTGCATGATGCAACCTAAGATAAATTCCAAACACACTGAAATCGTGTGAGAAAAAGGAGACACTCAAACCACGCTAAAATCGTGAGAAGAGGTCCGAAAACAACCGACCAGGCGTGTACATGACGCAGCTTGAGATAAATTCCAAACACGCTGAAATCGTGTGAGGAAAGGGAACACTCAAACCACGCTGAAATCGAGAGAGGAGGTCCGAAAACAACCAATCAGGAGCGTGCATGACGCAACCTGAGATAAATTCCAAACACGCTGAAATTGTGTAAGGAAAAATGGACACTCAAACTACGCTGAAATCGTGAGAGGAGGTCCAAAAACAACAATTAGGAGCGTGCACGACGCAACCTGAGATAAATTCCAAACATGCTGAAATCGTGTGAGGAAAAAGGGACACTCAAACCACGCTGAAATTGTGAGAGGAGGTCCGAAAACAACCGCCCAGGTGCGTGCACGATGCAACCTGAGATAGCCCCGAAGGACAACGATCCTAAACGTTGCTCGGTGTAAAAGGATAAAAGATACAAGATAACACAAGATGCAAATAAATGCAATAAGTGCGATGATATGATACATGTTACAAGCAATGTAGAGCATGATGTTTAGGGAATGCAATAAACAAACCAAGCGGCGCTTTAGAAAGCACCTTATGGGGTGAGTGGCGGTGAACCGCTCTACTCTGACGGGGATCTCCCCTTGTGTTCTTCGAACTCTTACCTTCAACTAACAGTACAAAGGTTCTGAAATGCTGACAAGGGGTGACTTCTGCATGTAGAAATCACAAATGATGTTTTCCTTCCTGATCATATTTACAACTTTCCCTATTCTCCAACGGGTGACAGACTAGGTTGGTTCAGTATCCAGAATTGAGGCGCATACACATGCTATCTCAATCTATGGGGCTGCCATACAAATTTCAAGCCGAGGATACACCCTTGGGTATTTAAACCAGACTTTAGTCTCAGAAATTCCAAACCTTTGTGTTCTAGGCATCAGCCATTCGAACTCTAGTTTCCACCGTCGCAGTTGGTCTCCTAGGAACTCATTGCAAACACAGCCAAGATAACTCTGGCGGGGAATGGTACTCAGGGAGAGCACTTCTGATTACCATTCTAGCTTGAAGTAGGCCTGATCTTGAGCTTGAGGTAGAGGCACACTCATTCTCTGCAGCATTGACAAGGCTTGAAAAGGTACATCCGGAACGCAATCTCGGAATTTTCTGAAGTTGAAACAAGCTCAGATACTTCAATTTTCCCTCTTTTCTTTTGCTTTGCAGGCTGGAACCCATATAGCTTCAGATAGGTCCTGGTTTTACTGTTCTGACATGACCTGGGTTGAACCCTACAGTTTTATGAAAGAAAAAATCCTGTTTTGCACAAATGTGGAGAACGGCACAGCACTCTGAGCACAAAACGATTTATTTTGAATTTGAGAAATGAATTCTTAACCGGGTATTGAGCTTACGACTGACCACAGTCAAAACGACTCAACAAAGGAAGAACAAAAGTAAAACAACCTAAACACATCTATTGACACTCGAAACAACTCGAAACAAGAATCAAGAGAAACAAAAACACACACACAATGCTCGAATGTGTACTACCAGTGGGAGACCTCTCAGTTCACGAGAAGCTAGTTTCTTCGGGTATTATTTCCCACCCTTTCTTATCTGTGATTCTCACATCACTCTAGCACTCAATCTCTTGTTTTTTAAAAAAGCCCTTTTCTCACTTTTTCTCTCAGCGCATATCTCTCTATTCTTCAATCTCTTTGATTTTTTTATCCCTCCCCTGGGTGGTTGATAGATAAGTAGAAAGTTGTGGGCTCTTGCCCCTAGTATTCTACTAGATTCTTCTTCTTCTGCTCACAGCAGTGAACATTCCCGCAGAGGGGTTGCGACAGGATATGCAGTAGATCCGCAGCTGACATTGGTTGACGATGCCCTTGGCCAGTTCGGATGTGATTAGACATGTCCAGATGAGGGAGTGGAATATCTTGATCCATTCCAGATCGTGTTTCACACTTAGCTTGATACCTCGCTGCTTGGAGGATGAGAGAGCTTTCAGCCCTTTGTTGTTAGCTTCAGTTGTGCTCTTTTCTGGCAGGTAGAGTGCCCTTTCTAGCAAGCATGGTGCCCTTTCTGGCAAGTATGTTAACAATGGGGAAAAGACAAAACACCTGACTCAACTGTGCCCCTAGTTCACCATTTTGACCATTTTGTTTTGGTTTTCTACTAAAACAATTTTGACCAACATAAGAGTTAGATTAACATACTTGTTCGACTTTTTGATTTGAAATCATACAAGTCAGGCTATGAGCACTAAAAATTTTCCTTTTTTGGGTCCAAGAAATGGTCCAGTTTTTGGAAAAATAGAATAATTTTTCAGAGAAAATTAGTCAACCTCATTAAAAATTCTCAAAAAATTGTTTTTACAAATGGCCACTGCTCAACCAACACAGAATTTACTCTTGAGATGCACAACCTCAAATCCAAAACAATGGAAAATTGCCCCTTGCCTAAATGGCATTTCATGGCAACAGAAAGTTACCCCTTGTCTAAATGGCACCACAGGGCACTGTAATCAGTCCTCAAAGTGACGATCACAACCGAACTCTTGGATATAGAAAAGAAAAGATAATGATAACCATTACTTGGACACAGTCGATTTGGAGGTGTTAATGGCTGGACTTCAGAATGAAGTTGCCTACGTATCCCAAACATGGGAATCAAGCTTGACGTAGTTCCAGGTTAATGTACACTCAGGTATTAACCTCTCCTTTTGCGCTCTAACTTTTGCCCAGGCCGCCCTTCCGGGTTTTCAACCCAGCGAGCTTTGTTTTTCTTATTTCAATTCTTTTCTTTTCTTTTCATCTCTTTCTTCTTTTCAGAATTTTTCATTTCTTTTTCTTAATTTCTTTTTTGTTCTTTTTGCTTTTCTTTTTAGTTTTCTTCTTTTTCTTGCTCTAACTTTTGCCTAGGTCGCTTTTTCGGGTTTTCGACCCAACGAGCCTTTCAAGGATAAAAGTGTAGCTTTGTCCATGTTGATCGATTTGAGATTTCAATGCCATCTGAATCCAGGAGAATGGCGGTTGTTTGCTGATGATGTAGGAGTCCATCCAATGGGGACTGAATTTGCCCCTAGTGTTGTGGATAGGAGCTCGATTGTCCTTCAGCAATACTTTCTTCTTTCCTCCCTTTTAGGATTTGGCATTCTTGCTGATCTCTGATAGCTTGAGAAATGTTCTAATTTTTTACTCTTCGAGCACATTTGAAATTTTTTTGCCCCTAGTTCAAGGGTTCCTTCTGATCGAGCTTTGCAAGCTTCTTTTGATGACGTCTGACCTTCTTGATCTAATTTTCTTGCCCCTAGTTCGAGGGCTGCTTCGAATCTGGCCACACAGGCCTCACATTGTGGTTGACCGTTGAACATTTTGAATCCAAGTTCAAGGTTTGAAAGTAAAGGGGTTGAGTTTTGAGGCTAAGAGCGATCCAATGCTGTACAATCTCAAGAGTGATTCCACACAGGTCTTCGCAGAACCACGCAAAACATTTTTTGAAATCTTTTAGGAAAGCGACTAGTCGCTCGCGATGAAGACAATGTAGAACCAATCTGGATCAAGCCAGGATCCTTCTCAGTACTCATATTAACACGCATGATCTCATTCATTAAGGGCTTAGCATGCCTCTCTTTCTCTCAGTTGATCAAATTTTGCAAATCCTGAGGAATTCCTCCCTCTTTGTTTTCACCACAGTGTTCAAAAAGTTTTGAAAAACTTAGGTCAATGCAATGACTTTAAGACACAAAAAAGACACAGTTTTTAGTCAAATACTGCCATCTTATTCAGAACTTCTGGCACAATTAGCACAAGGTAGAAGCAAACACAAGAGTGTGAAAATCACTGCCGTTTTATTCAAATCTATTGGCACAACTGGCTCCAAGGCAGAAATAAACTCAAAAGGAAACGAAAAGGCAAACACAAAACAAGCAAGTGATGTCTGAGGTAACATCCCCGAAATCACCCGACTCTTACAAAACAAGACTGACTTCGATACAACAAGACAGACCCGACTGAGTCAGTACAAAAAGACTGACTCTATACAACACAACAAGACTGACCCAATACCCAAGTCAAAAAGTACAAAAACTAGCATTCGCAAATGCTCAAAATAGTGCGTGTCATACGCCATATCTGGAGTAAACTGAGCTTCATCCACAGGTGGTTCTTTCCCCCGATCACATCACATTATCCCCCAAGTTCACTTATCCAGTGACGATAGACTTTGCTGAGCTTAGTGCGACGATGACCTCGTTGTCAATCAAATCTTGTATTTCATGTCGAAGACGAAAGCAATTATCAATGTCATGACCAGTTTGTTGATGGTAAGCACAGTACTGGGCAGCATCATAACTGGCTGGAAGACGACTAGGGAGAGGCTGAGGCTCAAGGGGTTTGAGATGGCCTTTTTTAACAAGGATTTGAAAAGCCTTGGACAAAGCATATAGAGGGCATGGAAGACCTTGCGACCTCAGGATTGATACTTCAAGGTTTGTGGATTTTTGCTGGATGCACTAGCAAAGAGGTCGGCAAGTGCTGACTTGGTTTGCTAATCTCTTCCGAGTGCAGGATTAGAGTTAAAAGGATTGTTTCTGGTACGACTACCCTTTTCTCGGTTTCCCCCTTGATTTGAACTGCTCTCATTCTGAGTGGCGAAAGTGTCATCCATAGTTTTTGCCACAACTGCGTGCACTTGTTGTTCGTTCAGTCATTTGGCTTTCAAAGCCTTAACAGCCCACAGAAGGTGTTCATAGGGATCAATGCCTGCCCCTACCTTGTTCTTTTCACTCGCCTCAGCTTAGTCAAAGGATTAGGTCACTATATCAGAATGGAGCCCTGTTGTTGTCGACATGTCATTGCCCAAACTTGGGATGGCTTCAGGTTGGCCAATTTCAATTACAATTCGCCCCAAAAGCAGGGAATCTTCTGGCATGAAATTTCTGGGATGCGATGGGGTCGATGACGCAGCCAATATTCCAAATGCTAGATCTGCCACAGTTCTCTGAAGATCTTCAATCATTCTCATTAGCTTAAAAGTAGTGGGCTCATGGGTTTGAGATGATTGGGGTTCCGTGACTAGATGTGTGGTAGGTGCCCCCAGATGGGTGTTGTATTTCAGCATCGGTCTCACCCTGCATGGCAATTCCTTGGGTTAATGCTGCTAACGCGGCCACAACCTCTTCCGAACTCTGTGCCATCACGGTCTGCTGAGTTTGGGAAAAGGTGATGTGACTGGTGACTTTCGGATCATATGAACTGGTGAGCCCTGACTGGCCCTTCTTTACCTTGCCTTGGCGAAGGAAAATTGGTTGCCTTTGAACTGAATCTCTGACCTGACAAAGTCTATCAACACAAGTCCGGTGTACCCGGGGGATATTGGAGCCTTCTGAAGCTATGGTTCCAAGACTACCTAGCAAAAGAGAAAACAAGCAGCATCTCAGCCCAATTTCACCAGAACAGATTTGAGCATAGCTGAATGACTGTACTCTTTACTGAATTTTGCCAAAAAAATTATCCTTGTAAACCGATACCCTTAGGTAAAATTGTTTCCTCAAATTCGGATGCCCGCAGGCCTGGTACCCAGACGTGCAATTGATATATGCATCCTGTAGAGACACACTCTGACAGCACATACCAAGCAAATAAGAGCCAAAACACCACTATGGAGGGGTAGAGTTTCCCTATCCTATTTTGTCAAGAGCTAGGGTTTTACTACGCACGCAGCGGTTTCAAACAACCTACAATCGGATAAGCAACCTGTCCTAGGTTGAAATAGTCACTACGAATTCCGATATGCAACTAGGTCGAATGGTCAAAAAAGGTGCCTCTGTAACAACTGAGGTTTGTGTTCCTGTGATAACCCCGACCCATGATTAACGTTAATCCATGATTAATTATGCCTAATTAGTAATTAAGGTGAAATTCTGAATTAAAATGCATGTGTGTGTTACATTGTGGTGTTTATATCTATTAGGCGTAGAAAGATCTGTTCACATTTTAGTTTCGATTTGTGAATTGAAAGCTTTATCAGCATTCGAATCAAAAATTGACTTGATTTATGTATTAATTAGGATTTATAGAAATTTATGGTCGGTTTAATTAAAATTCGGTTTGGAACGATTAAATTTGATTAAAATAATGCCATTTGTTTACTTTTGATCAATTACCACTTAATAGGCCATTTTGACTCCACTAGCTTATGTTTTCATTTCACTCCTCCATTTCATTGATGCAAAACGTAAGGGAGAGGAAGAGTAGAGGGAGGTTGAACTCAAATCAAGAATTGACTAGGAGATTGAAGACAATTTGAAGCTTTGGGTTAGGATCACACTTGAAATCAACCTTAGGTAAGAATTATATTCTTAAGCCTTGTATTTGAGACACCAAGTAAATGAACTCAAGAGGGTTAGGTGGTCAATTAAGCTAAGATTGGAGAATTGAAGCTCAATACATACATGCATGTGTAATTTATGGCATTTGAGGTTGTCTTTCTAAAGAATCCTTGCATGCATGTCATAATCCAAGCTTTATCTTAGAAATTCATCATGTTCCATGTCATATTATCATAGTTGATCATGTTTTTGGGTTAAACATTGCATTTGGTTATGTTTTGGAAGATTTGGGTTCAAGGAATTGCATACAAGTCATGTACATGAATTAATTTCAAGTTTCAAGTTAAATGTTGCACAATTGGCATACTTCTGGGCTTTGATTTTGTAAAGTGATCTTCAAAACATGTTGTTTTATGAGTTTTCATGTATTTCCTCAAGCTTTGGCCCAGAAAAATGAGTTTTGGATACTTCAAAGTTGAATTTGAGCTTGGTGATCAAATCTAAAAATTCCAGAAATTTGATCCACGCTCGAGCGTGGGACTTTACGCTCGAGCATGCACTCTAAGTACATGCACTCCACTCGAGCATCGATATTTACGCTCGAGCGTGAAATGCATATGCCCAGAAGTTCTTGTGTTTTGCAGTCCGCTCAAGCGAGGGAATTCACGCTCGAGCGAGGTTCTGAGTCTCACGCTCGAGCATAGGTCGAGCGCCCGTCGAGCGTGAAAATCATGCATCCGACACTTTTTCAAGAGTTTACAGTCCGCTCGAGCAGGGAAAGTCACGCTTGAACGGATTTTCATTGTCTGCATGTCCGCTCGAGCGGGGAAAGCCACGCTCGAGCGTGGACCTTATTTTCAACAAGTTTCAAGAAATGTTTTCCAATGCATTCTTGCATCCTCATTCCATCCTAGGTATTCCTAGGCCATATTTAAGACTCCATAATGGGAATTAAAGGTTAGAAACACACTAAGAGCCAACGAAGTAAGTTATGTACAATTAGAACGTGCATTTCAAGTTTGTGTCTGTTATGTGTTATGTAGGTCACGTGCCGCGTACCGTTTGACCAATCTACTCCGTCTATCTGTTTCAAGGCCAACAGTGACTAATAACATAGTAAAGCTATGTTCAACTTTATTTATTTTCTGTGTGATGAATTAAGATCTGTTTTCTGAAATGATATGTTCTTTACAATGAATGATTGTCCAATTTCTGAAATGTAATCGTGACATCCTTAGCATTATGTGATATCTGTTGGCTGTTACCCGGTATCGGAGGTTCCATCATGGAACTTAATCTGTCTACACTCTGTTACCCGTACCGGAGGCTCCGTCATGGGGGCTCAGCGTGTTCATTCTCTGTTACTCGGATTCGAAGGTTCCTTTATGGAACTGGTTATTCGTAACCCTCACGTGTCTGTATCTGTTTTGTATCTGCTCTATTAATGTTAATGGATGTATCACGTATACTTAAGCATACTTCATGATTTCTGTATATGATCTGGACAAATTATGAATTTGATATGAAACTGAATATTGATTTCTGAATCTGTACGGACTCATTCATTGAAACCCCTTTACTCTGTTATTGTTCACTGAGCTTTCGTTCATAGTTTATATTATGTATGTAGGTGAGCTGGTGCGTGATCAGGGCCAGAGTTGACGGCCTTAATTCTATTTTTGTCAGCCAACTGTTGTGCCTCCCGAGGAGGTTTCGATCGAAGTCTAGTTACATAGCTGTTTTTATACTTATGCTAGTCTCTGTCTGTTTTGTAAAGTCGAGTCTTGGGAATTACACTTTTCTAAATGTTTGTAAATATTGGTGTCCTTTGACCGACATGCTTATGTATATATAAGTTTTGAAATCTTCGGTCCCATGTATGTTATCACAGCTCATTGGACCTTGTCTATTTTGTATAATTGCTTCTGCAGCCCTTACTATGTGCTTATCTGTTAAGAGGCCGTTGGTAATCCACGGATTACTGGCCGGTCACGATGCTAAACCTACAGGGGCGGGTTTGGGTCGTGACAGTTCCCATCGTGGCAGAGCCCGTAACTGGTCAGCCTTATGGCACGCAACCTCTGGTAAACCGTTCCGGAATAGCAGACGGCGAACACGGTGTCTTAGGCGCACCAATGCAAAGAAACACATAAGTGTAGTCAAAACGAGATATCATGAGTTTGAGTCAAGTTCTCTAAATCCATAGCAGAGTCGCCAGAAACTGTAGACCACCCGAGAACTCCCGGCTTCGCTCGCGAGGGCGCCAATCGTTTGTTCTTAGCTACTACAGTTCGGACTCGTGTCACGGTTCTGAATCTAATCTCACAAAGTGCAATGTGAGACCGATAAATCACCAAAGAGTCCAAATTCGGCAAATCGTTTTGGAAAATTAATTTTTATAAAGAAGTGTCAAACATGGACTGCTTTGCAAGATACAGAGTCGCCACCTAAATGTTTTATTTTGGAGAAATTTAAGAAACCCTGACTTGTGCCTAAGACTACGTGTCCGTCATCACCAAAGTTGTCTCGGCTCGGGAACTTGGGTACGAGAGGGGAAGGTCATGCAATGAGCACCCCCGCTTGCCCAATCAAAGATCGGCCTTTACTAACATGATATTTTGTTTTTGAAAACACATATGTTCTTATTCCGGTTTATTAGCTAGCTTACTATGTGATGCGCACAGCAAACAAGTACAGACTAGATTGCCTAAGTTAGAACAAAACATTTCATGTTCGTTTGTTTGAAAACAATTTGAAGATGTTACTCGCAAGTAGGCTAAGTCGAGGATTTTGCCACCCTCAAGTGGGCTTAGAAAAATATGATTTTGCCACTCTCAAGTGGGATTAAAACACAAATTTCGATGAATTGTCTCAATTCAAGCAATCTAACCTTCACCCACAGGCATTCAAGCAGTTAGCCTCATGGCAAGCATGCTAACATAGCAACATACACATCTCATGCAGGGATGCTAAAGTATAAACACTTACAGTGTACTCCGAGCCAAGACAGAGAACTAGTTAGAAATCATGCGTGATCCTAGTTCATGTTAAGATGGCTAATGCAACACATGCAAAATGAAACTAAAATAAGCTCGGCTATTCTAAGATGGCATATGAATGCGACTTGATAACATGCTATTGAACACGTATTCAAGTAAATGTATTGAAGTACAATGCAGTTTGTATGATGCGCCGAGCCCGGTGCATGCAAGACAAGATGAATGGGTGCACTCATGCGAAGCATAAGTATGCTAATGAAAATATGCCCTAAAACTAACCATCGTAAGCGATTAAGTAAAAGGGAGAAAGAAATGGGGGTTGGAAAACATGCATCACACACACGTACGCTTATTCCAACAATTGTGCCCTCTCGACGGGGGGGTCCAAATAATGAGCTAACTAGCTAATCTAAGCTAATTAAACTAATTATTACAAAACAAATTCATTAGCTAACTACACTATCTAATTAAACACAAACAAATAGCTAAATGCATTAACTATTTAAGTACAGAACCACATAGCTAACTAGCTAAGCAAAGCAGTTAAAAGGAGTCTCGGGGCGAGAAGTGCATGCATGCTCGGTCGCCTTGCTCGGAAATCCATTGCTATGCCCCAACTTGCCTCTGTTTGCATTTGATTTCAGATCATTGCACAAAGCTCCAGCTAGTGTCTACTCCACCATGGGAACCTGTAAGAGCATTGCCGACCAGTTGTTGATGTTGTAAACCACCAGCCGACCACTTACCATTGCTGCAAACCAGAAAAAGTGGTCGGCTAGCTAGTTTTTCTGGTCGGCCGACCAGTTTTGCTACCACACTTCCAGTTTGCTACAACAGAAAACAAGAAGGGATATAACAATGTATTTGCCAGGTATGTGTGCACAACCACCCTTCCTATCATTTCATGAGCTCAAAGGAGTGCGGTTCTTGACTCTCGAGCCACCAATCACGCATCTCGATGCATGATGGCCGAAGAGGCAAGATCGCACGAATCAATGTAAATGAATGCACACACAACACATAAAGCCTTAACCTCTATCATGCTTGATCAAGAGGGTCGGCGACCGAGAATTGAGGCACGTCTCAGCACTTCGAATATGAAACGTCCCTCGTTTTTCGTGTTCGAATTAACACCTAACCCAAACAAATGCAATGCAACTCAAGCATGCAAGCATGCAATGCAGCTCAAGCATGGTAAACACAATGTAATGCATGCATACACAATGCAATGCAACATGAGCAACCTATCAATACTAATGGCAGGCATACACAATGCAATGCAATATAAGATTCTAAACACAATGTAATGCATGCATGCACAATGCAATGCAACATGAGCAACTTATCAATGCTAAGGACATGCATACTCAATGCAAGGCAATATAAGCAACCTATCAATGCTAGTGGCATGCATACACAATGCAAATGCAACATAAGCATGCAAACATGAGGCAATGCAACAAGCAAGTAACAATATGCAATGCAACAAGCATGCAACAATATTCGAACCACATGCTCAATGGACTTAAACCGAATATGGACAGACCTCAATCATGCAAAAACAGTGGCCATAATGCTGAAATGATGGCATGAAATACAATGCATGCACATGCATTGGCTCACCAATTAGGCTTAAGAACACAACTCTCAAAAGTGCTCAAAGAGTGACAAATGTGGAAGTGTAACAACACTATAAGCACTGAAATTAGGTATGAAATGATGCCAAATCATTCAATCAACACAAGTATACCATGCTAGGGTCTTTAAGCATTAAAGCTAGCAAAGAGGACTACTCTAGAGACATGTAATACAGGGCACAAATGCAGGAACCAAGCATGGATAGAGTTCAAATACATCTAAACAAAGACTAAAACATGCTGAGATAGGGGCTCAAATGTCTAAGCATGCATGCATGCACACTAGGCCATAAGCAAGGCAACAACGCACAACCCTTAGAGGCACTCAAAGGGTGAAAGAAGTGGTAACATGGAAATGATACATGCTCTGAAATACCATGTTAAGTGATGCCAAATCATGTACATGTCACAAATGAAGCATGCTATGGTGCTCAAAACTCAAAGCTAGCAAGGCCAATTGCACCACAGTTATGCAATACATGAAGCATATAGCAAATACAGTCCAAAACAGTCCTAGAGCATGCCAAAATGATACTAAAACATGTATGGAGGGAAGTCAAAACAAGCCAACATGAAGGGCCAAAACATGGATCATGCAAGCGTAATAGGGAGGATTACACTATACCTACCAAAACCAAGCATGGGATGGCTTTGCCAACAAAAATCAAAGTTATATCATGGCAAAATAACCCCAAAAACATATTGAAATGATAGCTCGCAAGCTTAGGCGCGAAGGCATACACAATGACTCATGTTTAAGGTACAAAGTACCAACCCTCCAATGCGTGGAAAAAGTGACAAATGTGAATGCATGGTAATGAAACATGCTCTAAAATCACATATAAAATGATGCCAAATCATGAAAATAGTCTAAGCAATGCATGCTAGTGGCTTGGAGACTCAAAGCTAGTGAGCTAAAATGCACTATGGCTATACAAAGCATGGCATGCATGACCAAAACAACACAAATCAGACCTTAAGCGTGGTAAAACATGGCCAAGAGCATCTCGGAGTTAAGCCAAAATCATGCTAGAATGATGAGCTCAAACATGATACACATTAGGTTATTGGATGGAATTGCACTACAAGTGCATGGAGCATGCATGAGGCTATCAAACCAAACCTTAACAGAGGTATATCATGACAAAACAACACCAAGAACATGCTGAGATATGGCCAAAACATGCTAGAAAGACATGCTCAAACATGAGGCATATAAGACTAGTTTGCCAAATTTACACTATAAGTGTATAAAGCATTCGAGGAATGACCAAACCAAGCCAAAACAGTGGTATGCCATGTCAAAATAACCCCAAATACATGCTAAGATGGAACCAACACAAGCTTAACAAACATGCTCAAACAAGAGGCAAATGAAACAAGCATCCAAGATACAAGGAGAGGGGATGACCCTCTCCTATTTGGGACCTCAAAACACTATTTCCACCATTGAAATTCCTCTGAGTTTCAATGGTGAGAAGGCCAAAAGGAGGTGGTCCCAATAGCTTAAAAGGAAAGCACAAAACAAGGCCAAACAAGGCACAAGAGGGGGGTAGACCACCCCCAACACCAACAAGGCCTTAAACAAACATTTCAAGCATCAAAAATCAGACCTTTTTGCAGTAGAAAGTTTGGCCTAAAACAACATGCAAGTTGGGCCAAAAGCTTAAACAAAAACAAGGGTTTTAAAGGTTAGAAGCTCACCCTTGTAGAACCACTTTAGAGCAACAACTCCAGCAGCTCTTTTGGATCAAAACCAGTCCAAGAACTCCAAAACCAACCTCAAAGGGCCTCAGCAACAAAAGGATGGTGCTTGAGTGTGTGTTTGTGTGCAAAAGTGTGATGAAAATGCACTTTAAGGCACAAAAATGAAGAGGAATGAAGGATTATAGATATAGATGATATATATAGCTCAAGCAAGATTTTTCTGACCTTAAAGCAAGAGAGGCGAGGTTCTCTTTTATAGAGAACCAAAGGTTAAGCTTGTTGAACAAGCTTAGGCCTAAAGCCATCCCTCCATACACGTGTATGGAGGATGGTTTCTGTGCCCTCCAGCTGTTACAGCTGGCTAGAAAATATCTCCAGAAAGGTGAAAAAAAGCTGCCGACCACTTGAAGTGGTCGGCCAGCTACTTGTAGTGGTCAGCTGACCACCACAATTGGTCTGCCAAGATAAAAAGTGGTCGGCCATGGGGGGTAGGTAGTCTGCACACTGAAAGCAAGCCAATGGTGCGGTGGCCGACCACTATTGGTGGTCCAAAGACCAAGAAAACCAGTTGGCCGACCAGAAAACTAGCTGGGGAGAGAAACTAGTTTCCCACCCTCATTCCACCCTCCAAGCAAGGAAAACAAGGTTTGTGCCAAAATCAAACCAAAAAAGATGCAAGACAAGAATCCGGGGGGCGAGGCGCGCAGCCGGGAGCCTCGAAAACTAGTCTACGAGCACCAAAAGCGGTCCACGAGAGAAAAGTGGTCTACGACCACAAAAAGTGGTTTCCCATACCATATTTTTCCTCTAGACCAAGGCAACAAGGCATGGTCCGAAAACTAGGCCGAAAGGAGAACGTTAAGCGGTCCCAAGACAATGCACGCAGCCGAAGGCTCCGAAAACCAGAAACTAGTCTCCAAGTAGGAAAAGTGGTCTACGACCATGAAAAGTGATCTACGACCACAAAAAGATGGTCTACAAGACCTCTCCCTTCCCTCCAGGCAAGGAAAACAAGGCTTAGTCCACAAACCGAGCCAAAAACACAAAGAGTTCAGAGGCTCGGAGGCAAGGCATTCAGTCAAAAACTCCAGAAACTCAAAACGTGCACAACATGCACTATCACCGAGCGCTTAATCGATGACATCTGAGTCTTAAGGTCGGTCAAAAATGGGGTGTCTACAAGTTACCAAGTGGAACTGTGAAGAGTTGGGAAGGCCTGGCCGAGATGTTTGTGGCCTGGTTTGTTACATATAAGTTGCAGCCACTAAGGGTAAACTCCCTGCTAGCTTTGAACAATAGCGATAGTGAAAGCCTCAAGGCTTATGCCAAGAGATATTATGAGGTGTTCAACCAAATTCTGGCTTATAACTAGGAGTTGGCGGTCGTCTCTTTTAAGAACGACCTGGATGATGAATGCCCGCTTCGGAAATCACTTGCAAAAACCTTACCAAAAAGTATGGAGGAGCTCATGGCACGAATTGAGAAGTATGCCAGAGCAGAAGATGACACACAATGAACGAAGACACCAAAGTAGGAGAAGAAAAACATTTCACCGAAGCAAGACCGAGGTAACGCCAATGTTAACAAGCAGGAAACAGGGTTGAGGGCTGCACAGGCAGTCACCACCATGTTCAGGATCCTGATCTACAAAGTTCTAGAAAGGATTAGGAACCAGCCATATTACAGAACACTGGAGAAGATCCTTGGTGAGTTTATGGGAATGAGAATTGGAAAGCATTGTGCTTGCCACAATGAGGATGGGCACTTGACGTAAAGATATAGAGTCTTGAAAACGCACTTGGAGGATCTGGTCAGACAGGGTCAACTGATAGACCTAGTTGATAAGGCCAGGACAAGGGAAGAACATGCAAGGCTTTCCCCGGCACCAGTAGCACCACATCCACCACTGCCACCACAGCAAGCAGATGGACCTCGGGTGATCAATGTGTTTAACTAAAAGATCAATGAGAATGATGTACGAGGGGACACCCAGAGAGTAACACATCTGCAGCATGTGTATCAGGTCCAGCAAAAGAAGCCCAGGATAAGTGAATACCAGGAACCAATAGTTTCTTTTATTGAGGTAGACCTGGATATTGTGCAGCATCCACACAACGATGCCCTAGTGATAACTCTGAAGATTGGAGAATGCCAGGTGAGGCGTATACTGGTTGATCAAGGCAATTCTTGTGACATCATGTATGCTAGATGTTACAAGGAGCTTGGCCTTTACCCAGATGATCTAGAACAATCCGAAAGCCCGATCGTTGGATTCAACGAGATGCCGACATGCCCTCACCTTACAATGTTATTTTGGGAAGACCATGGTTGCGCGCAATAAGGGTTGTTCCTTCAACACTGCACCAGTTGTTGCGATTCCCAACCAAACAGGGATTGAGGAGGTCAGAAGGGATCAGGTGCAAGTGAAAAATTACTCCATGACAATAATGAAGTCCATCTGCAACATATGGGAAGCAAATACAGTGGAAATCGAAGACGAGGACATGGAGGTCTTTGATGATGTCTGTCACGACCCAAACCCGCCCCTATAGGTTTAGTGTCGTAACCGGCCAGTAATCTGAGATTACCAAAGGCTTTCCTGTACAATCAAAAATAATCGGGGCTAGCAGAAGCAATATTCAAAAACACCAATTGTCTAATGAGTTGTGCATCTATATGAGCAAATATTTACATGCAACAACATTAATTTACCTACATTCAGTACATAACTTATAACTTAACATCTTATACATAACATATGCACATAACAAAAGTGTACATCATGATCAAAAGCCTAACAACGGCCTTCCAGGCCTAGCCCCAACTCAGAGGCACACAAAACAACTTAGTAGGCTTCAAAACTGTGGCTTAGCTAAAGACCCCTTCTAGGCTTGCCCTCCAGAATGCTCACCTATACAATGAGCTAAAACAGTGAGCTAAAACCCAGTGAATAACATTAACGTAAAGGGGTTAGTGAACGAATTCCAAATACAATATCTGTAAAACAAATCATATCATAATCAATCATATCAGTCTCATATCAGAACATAACGTAATGGTACGTCTCACAGAACATATCATATATTGTCCTTCGACTATAGTAATCGGTTCCGGATACCGATTAAACACATCACCACAATGAAGTGGCTAACGAGATCTCATATCACATATATGTCATGGACCCGCATTTACATGCCGTCTCCTATGACTTGGGACTATCTGTGGATACCATAATAGATTCGTAATTAGGACATTCGTTCACATAATCAAAATAGCATTTCAGAAATTATAACTTATCGCATAATAGTGGAAACATAGTTCATATCAACATATCTTTACAGAAATGTTACTCACAGTGGCCTTCCAATACCCGTTGTTTGGTCTTCGTGTCTTGACCTACAAACACAAATATTCATAGCACAATTTCTCAATATACATTCAAGTCAATCAGTCGATTCTTAACCTTCTTCGATTTATCCGTTACTTGTTCGTTCAGTTGTTTCTATTCTTTCTTTAATTTCTTTCCTGCTTATAATATGCATATGGATGTGTATGACACCTGAAAATCAAGTAAATGAAGGCCCATAAATTAGAAAAAGGAAAAATAATAAAATTAGAAAATCTGCCCTGTTTGGACCAAAACTCCTTATTTTGCAAAATCATGCTCCAATTATCCAAATTTAGATTTAATTTATTTTCTTTATATCAAACCCACAATTTTAAAATATGAATTAGACTTTCCAAACCCTTGAAAATTTCATGATGTATGTAAAAATAGAACCCAGGTCCATTATTAATAACAAAATCAAACTTAACCAATGAATTACAAAATCAATTCCTTAGAAATTCAACTTAACTCAATTTTTAACCAAAAACTTAATTTATAATCATAGATGTTCTAAAATGTGCTTAAATTGAATAAACTTTGTAGATTAAATCACATGCATGGATTAAACAAATTCCTAGTTTTCATAATAAAATCAAAACTTCCTTTAATTCCAAAATCAATTCTCAAATTTCATGAACTCGTGATTTTTATAACTTTTTCTTCAAAGTCATTCATATACTCCATTGCATGGATCCAATCTTCAAATATTTCTTGTTGCATGTGATTTATAGAACTCAATTTATGAATAATTCTCAAAATTGAACTCAAACATAACAACTTTAAAGAACCATAACTCATATTTTCAACCTAACTTCATTAAACATGCAAAACCCAATTTCTATGAATTTATATAATTAATCCTCAACTTTTTATTTTAATTCTCTCAAATCCACCCTTAATCAATTTATAATTTGACTTCTTAATTTATATCACAACTTAATCTCAAGCTCATAAACTTTAAAATATGAATTAAATTCTAAAATCTTGAAAATTCACAATGCATGTAAGGATAAACTAAAAATATGTGAAGGATGAAGAAAATCAAACCCAAATATTAAATCACAACATCAATTTCTTAATTATTAAACTTAACTCAAATCTTCTACATTCTTTTCTTATGTCATGAAATTAAACCCAATTACCCCTTGATTTCAATTGCTAAATGATTAATCTATAAGAATCAAGCTTAAACTTTCTTACCTAGAACTTTAATTTGTTGAGTCTCTTAAGTTCTTCCTTCAATTTCAACACAAAACTTGAATTCTTTTTCTTCTCTTCTTTATTCTTCTTACGGTTTTCTCCCTCTCTCTCTCTCTTGTTTCTCTCTTTATCAGAATGTCAAGGAATTGGATAGGAGTGTCAAATAGTTGAATAGGCTCCAATAGAGGGATATATGGTGCATACACACACCACTTTCTCAATTCTTCTATAACTCTCCCAATTTGGCTCCATCAAGTCAATTGAGTAGGAATAATTGAGTACATAAATCACATTCTAATTTAATTAAGCATCATTTAATCTTATTAAATATTGGTTGGCCCATGATTAAATTAATTATAACCAATCACAAATCCCACATAATTTAATTAAGCTTATTGACATCATCAGTTTTTGTTTTTCAAATCATTTAGGCCTTCAATTCCTGATCAAATTCAAAATCTTCGTCAATAAATCACATATTCAAATTGGATATCTCAAAAATAGATTTAATTCGTAATAATCACAATTCTCCGTCCTTATAATTTAATTAACTTAATTACCTCCAATTCGGACCTAATTAATCGAATCTTAATTTTACTAAAGTGAATCGAATATTTAATTAAACTTCCAAATGGGTCCGTAATTAAAATTAAATTGATTCAACTTCTTAATTTCACTTCCTTAAGCCATTTGGATCTTTAATTTCTAATTCCAAAATAAATCTTTAATAGAATCATATACGAATCAGATTCGACAATTCTCATAATTTCCAATTTAAATCAAGGTAATAACTAATTAAAATCCAAATCTCCGTAATTAATCAAATATAAAATATTATACGAGGCAGGGTCGTCACAATGTCGGCAAAGAACCAGCCGACAAGAGTGAGGAAGCTTTGAAGAAGATTTTGTTCCAAGAAGGTGATGAAGAGCACTTCTTCCTTCTCAGCTCAGGCTTAGCCAAGGAGGAGGAAACTGAGTTGGAGACTTTCCTACAAGAAAACATAGAAGTGTTTGCCTGGATGCCCTATAAGATGCCAGGCATTAACCCCGAGATCACTTATCATAGGCTCAATGTGGACAGGTCGGCTAAACCCGTCATCTAGCGAGCAAGAAGGCCAACATCGACACATGTGGAGGCAGTTGAGGAGGAAGTGGACAAACTATTAGAAGCCCAGGCCATTCGAGAAGTGAACTACCTTACATGGTTGTGCAACACAGTGGTAGTGAAAAAGAAGAACGGCAAGTGGAGGATTTGTGTGGACTTCACCAGCCTAAATAAGGCTTGCCCCAGAGACAGTTTTTCACTGCCCAAGATTGATCAATTAGTATATGCCACTTCAAGGCATAGGAGGATGAGTTTCCTGGACGCATACAGATGCTACCACCAGATAGCAATGTATGCCCTAGATGAAGAGAAAATGACATTCATCACCCCCAAAAGACTCTATTGTTATAGAGTGATGCCTTTCGGGTTAAAGAATGCATGAGTAACCTACCAAAGATTGGTGACTAAGATGTTCAAGCATCTGATTGGGAGGACAGTAGAAGTCTACATCGACGACATGGTCGTGAAGATCAAGGAACTAGGGAATTATCTAACAAACTTGCAGGAGGTCTTTGATATCCTGAGATCATATCGGCTTTGGCTCAATGCCTCCAAATGTGCATTTGGACTCAGATCCGGTAAGTTCCTGGGGTACCTAGTCACCAAGAAAGGCATTGAAGCAAGCCCAGATTAAATCAAGGCCATCCTTGACTTGAAAAGCCCAACAAAAACCAAGCAGGTCTAGATTTTCACCGGCAAGGCAGCAACCCTGAACAAGTTTATCGGTCGAAGTTCTGATAAATGTAAACCATTTTTTCAATTGTTGAAGAAGGCTATAAATTTTTTGTAGACAGAAGAATACGAAGTCACCCTTACCGACTTGAAAAGGTACCTAACAACAACTCCAGTTTTGTCAACTCCAATACTTGGAGAAGAACTATTCTTGCACTTGGCGATATCAGACCACGCTGTCAACGTAGTGGTAATCCGCGTAGAGGAGAAGGAACAAAAGGCAGTATACTACATGAGCAAGACCCTGGCAAGTGCAGAAACTAGATACCTGCCCTTTGAGAAGTGAACACTAGCTCTAGTGATGGCTTCAAAAAAATTGAATCACTACTTCTAAGCCCACAAGATTGTGGTGCTGACTGAGCATCCTTTGAAGTCCCTATTGCAGCATAGAGATCTGACAAGCAGAGTAGCTAGATAGGCAGTGATGCTGGGCCAATAAGACTTGGAATTCAGGCAAAAAATGCAATCAAGGGCCAAGTTCTGGCCGATTTTGTGGCCAAGTTCACTCCTGGTGCCATCCCAAGGCGGGCTCTGGTGAGTCACGGCTTAGGATGTCTAGGAGAACAAAAGGAAACCCAACTAGGGCCAAAGAACCTCGCACTGGTAGCGCAGAAAGAAGAAGAAAAACCAAAGTCCTGTGATATCTACATCAGAGACTTTTTCCAACTCTTTGTCGACGGAAGCTCAAACCGGTAAAGAATAGGGGCAGGAGTAGTGTTAGTAACGCCAGATGGGCAAATGATAGAGCAATGTAGCCGTTTACGGTTCAAAGCCTCAAATAACGAAGCAGAGTATAAGGCGCTAATTGCGAGGCTAAAATTAGCAGCAACTATGGAAGCCGACAAGGTAGTGGTCTTCTGTGACTCCCAACGTATTATATAGCCCTAGATGAAAGGATGATAGCCTATGTCAAGGAGGTTATCAGGCTGCTAACACTGTTTGAGAATTGCCAGCTATAGCAGGTTAGTCGAGATGATAATAGTCATGTCGACGCCTTGGCTATCTGGCCAGCGCGATGAAATCAAGTGAGGCAAGAACAATAATGGTGGATTACTTGTTAGGCCTAAGTATAGAGTCCCTCATCATAGAATACGAAGCAATGTGTGTACAGATCGGTCCAAGCTGGATAGACGCCATAATTGTGTTTTTATAAGATGGCAGGCTACCAGCAGATAAAAGGAAAGCACACAAAATCATATTGAAGTCGGCCAAGTTCTGCTTGTCAGTAGAAGGCCATCTCTACACAAGGTCCTTCACTGGATCCCTTTTGAGATGTGTGCATTCATCCCAGGTTGAGGACCTTCTGTACGAAATCCATGAAGGTGTATGTGAAAGCCATGCCGGGGGCATATCACTTGCTCATAGGGCCATATCTCAGGGGTACTAGTGGCCCTACATGTAGAAGGATGCTAAAGCCTACATGAAGAAATGCGAGAAGTGTCAAAGGTTTACACCTTTGATACACCAGCCAACTGCAAACCTGAATACAGTATCTAGTCCTTAGTCATTTGCCTAGTAGGGAAATAGATCTTGTTGGGCAATTGCCCAAGCAACTAGACAAAGGAAGTTCCTGCTGGTGACAATTGACTACTTCACAAAGTGGGTCGAGGCTGAACCCTTGGCCAAAATTCGAGATGTGTATGTGAATAACTTTATCTGGAAGAATATAATCACCAAGTTTGGGATTCCAAGAGCCATTGTGGCAGACAATGGTAACCAGTTTGACAGCAAGCTGATCAAAAGCTTTTGTACAAAATATAATATCAAAAACTATTATTCTACCCCTAGCTTCTCCCAGAGCAACGGACAAGTAGAAGCATCCAACAAGACCATCTTGGATGGGATCAAAAAGAGGCTGAAAGCAGCTAAGGGAAAGTGGATGGAAGAATTTGCCCAATGTGTGTGGACATATCAGATTACGCCGAGAAGATCTACTGGAGAATCTCCTTTTGCCATGGCATATGGCACTAAAGCAGTCATCCCACTTGAGGTTGACATCCCTGGCATCAGAACCCAGTGAGTAGAGAATGGAAAAAATGAGGCATTCCTTACTCGAGATCTTGACCTGATAGAAAAAAGAAGAGAAATGGCAATTAATTCTGGGGCATACCAAGATGGCCTAGCTCGACAACAAAAGGTCAATCCCAGGGAATTTCAGATTGAGGACCTCATCCTAAGGAAGGTGGTCGACAACAAGAAGGATCCTAAGGAGGGCAAGCTTGGCCCAAACTGGGAAAGACCTTATCGAATCATCTCGGTCACCGGCAATAGCGCATATCAGTTGAAAGACACTAATGGAAAGGAGTTGCCGAGGCCATGGAATAGAACACCAATAATTTAAAGTTTTTTTACCACTAGTTTTTGTTTTTTGAGATTTATGTAATGATTTTATTAGTCGAAGTTTTAATAAAATGCTAGTTTGATTTTGTTTCTATGAATTATTGTTAAAAAACTTGTGCGATAGGACTGAATAGTCTTATGATGATGTTTCAGAATGAAACATGACGACTAACTTAGACTTGCCATATAGTAGAGTTGAACTCAACTTGCCCTATGGTAGAGTTGAACTAAGTTGGCACTGTTTCTAAATGAAACATGACGAATAACTTAGACTTGCCATATGGTAGAGTTGAACTAAGTTAGCGATGTTTCAGAATGAAACATGATAAGTAACTTAGACTTGCCATGACATCAGAGTTGAACTAAGTTTAATCTAGTCAGATTAACAGAGACACCGAGGTGGAAAACCTCGCCTAAGATTTGTTTGAATCAGACTTCGGCAAAAATTGGAGATGCATGCTTAATGTGAACATAAGTGGTACTTAGGTTCACATTAAGGGGCAAGGAGCAGGATGAGGAATGGGCTTGACACTTGTTAAAAAAATTCAAAAATTTTAACAGTTGAAGTTAGTCGAGGTAACAATCTCTACACCCTAGTCCCTTTAATAAAAAGAAAGAGCACGTTGAGGGCTTCGTTCTAATCGAAGAAGTTTGTGTTTTCGGCTCCGTCAAGTTCTACACATCTTTCTTTTGAGTCTTCTTCTTTGAGGTAGGAATTACTTTGACACTTTTTATGATTTTTAACTTAGTTATTTGTCTTTTAAAAAGGATATGGTGATTTCAGGATTTTGATAAAAATCTAGAGTTTTGGTTAGAAATCGAAAGTGGAGTTTTCAAAATGGGTTCTCGAATATGTATATGGATTTGTAAATATGGCTGAGTTTGGGGTTGATCTTTAAAGAAAATGGATTTTGCCTTAATTTGTGAACATTTGATTTTGTAAAGAGAAAAAAGGAATTAACGTTGGTTTTATGAAATTAGAACGATAATGATAATGGTGGTGGAGTTAGATACGAATTATCACTCCTATTTGGAAATGTTGGAAAGTATATCTGTATTGAAAATTATTTATCTGTTTAGAGAAATCTATTTTGGGTTATCGGTAGAGAATAGTTATGATTGTTGTAGAAATTGCATTAGAATTAGGTGAATTGAAACTGATTTCTCATCCATTTGTATTGAGTATTGTAATATATTTAACACATTGGAAATGTTTAATGTTTTGAGAAAAATGGCTGAATACCTTGATGAATCTAGGTAGAGAGTGTAGTTGTGGTATTAAGTTGGCCAGTGTGTCCTTGGTAAAAGTCCAAAAACTCGCATGGATAGGTGCCAAGCCTTCCGATTAGTATCGATAAAAATGGTAATTTGTGGTTCTTATAGCCAACTTTCAAACACATCCTAGAGATTCTTAATGTTATATCCATTGCTCTATTTTTTGTTGTAAAGGAAATGATTTCATAAATTATAATATAAACTGGCATTGCATGGTTTTGGAAAGAGATACCAAATGTTTTGACACGAGCATTGCATATTGTAAACACCCCATTTTTTACGGCCTTTAAGACTTGGGCACCACTGATTGATCACTTAATGATGAATGTATAAGCTTGTCAAATGCTCGATTGCCTCAGCAGGAAACCTCAATTTACAAACCTTGTGCCTTGTTTTGGACCAAAACAGTGGTTTTTCAGGCTTGAGCATCTAGGGACCTGTAGATCCACTAGTGTGGCCTGCCGACCACTAGCGCAAAAAATCAGATATTTTCTTCTATCTGTCTCTACAGATACATGCATCATTCCAACTGTGTTTGTAAGGATATTTTTTAGGGTCTCTCATATATTTCTATATATAGATGACCCTCTCTTTTTTTATAGAGGTTAGAAAAAATTTTGAATTTAGAAAATTTTGGAGAGCAAAATTTTGGAAATTTTTCCTCTCTTTATAATTCTCTCTCTCTCTCTCTCTCTCTCTCTCTCTCTCTTGCAACTTGCATAACCTTTGCCTAGGCACTCTAAACCAAACCTAGAGAGTTCCTTGCTGAGGTGACTTGAGCTTGCATTTTAGCTCTTGAGGCACTTGAGAGTGTGAAATAATGGTTTGGAAATTCAAGGGATCATTTCTCTTCAAGAGGTATACATTCTAGTTCTTTTATACCATCTTTTTCTCATCTTTTCTTGCTATTTTTGAGTTGTTTATTACCAGTGTTTTTGGGCTGAAACTTATGGTTTAAGGCCATTAAAGGTAGAGATTTTTGAAGATCTAAAGGAAAATTTGTCTCAGTTTTCCTAAGGATATGGGTTCTAAAGCAAATCCCAAACCTAGAACTACAGAAACAAGAATCAAAGGCCAAGGATCTGAAAACAAGCAAGAAAAAACAGAGTGTGATTCAGGGTTAAGACGGAAACAATGAAAAATAACAATGTGGCAAATGTAGTAACGTGGAACAGTGGTTCAAAAACATGATTCCATGAAAATTTGAAGAAAAACGTGAATCAAGAAGTACAATCAGAGGCATTTTGCAAGCATTAGTTCATGACCTCTAAGCAATTGAGTACAAGGCAATGAGAAACACAAAAAGAAACAGGGCAAGATTCAAAAACAAGAGTAAAGATTCAAAATCACCGTTTCAGTGACGTATGAAAAGCAGTGATGCATAATCAAAAACATAATCGAAGCAAATAGTGATTCAAGATCCAGACACAAATACCGTTTGTAACACATGATTAATTATAGATACAGTGTAGCCCTGTGGTGAAATTCAAAGAAAAAACATGTTGGAGGAATGATAAAAGAGCTAAAATTAACAAGAGGAAATTGAGGACTTACCGAGTGAAGCTGACAAAATTGACACCGGAATGAGACTCGTCGGAGACAGACGCCGTGAGTGATTGGAAGCAAATGACGAAAAGCTAGCTGAAAAATATGAATGCAGTGGTTGCAGATAACTCAAAAGCACAACAACGGAGGTTTGAAAATGTAGAAAGGGAAAATTTTGAGCAAGAGAATGAAATCAAATTTGTAGAAAGTGGAGGGTTGAAGAGAGAGAGAATGGATTTTTTGTCAAAAAAAATGAAAAGGCGGCAAAAATGCAATAAAGTGCCTCGGACGACGTAACTGTCAGGCAGCGCGGATAGAAATGACGCGGCTTGCTAGCGCGTGTTAGGTGCGAACCAATGAGAATGGAACACGTGGAAAAAATGGTTGAAAAGACTGTGCATAACAGCTCATGCGCAGTAGAAACTCTTGCAATTCTTGAAGTAATGAGGCCATAATCTCGGCCAGAGAAGCGATCTCGGTCGAGATATGTAAAGAACTTGAGAATTGGTTCTTGATTTTTGATAAAATGGGCAACTAAATTTTAGTCACTTGAAGTCGATGAGTCATGATCTTAGTCAGAGTAGTATCTGATTTTTTAGCCAACGTGCCGGTTAGACAAACGATGTAGGTTCCATCACCTCAGATTGCCAAGGTAATAGAACCTAGGGAGCAATTGTGGAGACGTATTTTGTGAATAACAGTACGTGGTCAAGGTGACGCCGAAGTGTAAGCCGAGGTGCCACGTGGCCTGGTCATGCTGCCGAGATGATCTCAACTAGGCCGCGGTTATCTCCAGAGATACCGGAATCCGAGATAAGCAAATAAGGGACAAGAGTCCTAGAATAGAGGAGGATCTCAACCTAGATAAAGATAAGGCTTAATAAAAGTTTATCTCTGTCTAAATGATGGTCCAGGATGAGCATTGAGCTTGAGTTCATTGAAATGAGGCTTCTAAAGGGATTAGGTCACTGCTGGTTATAAAAGTAAGGCACTCTCGTGGGTCTAAGGTAAGTTTTTTCTTGTGAGTTTAAGCACTATTTGCTATATGTGAGAAATATTATTTTACTAACTTGATCGTCGGAGTACTCCCGGGTAGACGAACTACCGTTGAATTCTCACTGTCTTGTTATAACTTTGTTAGGCTTAATCTATTTTGCCGGTGCTCTCCAGCTGAGTTCCCCCGTTTAATTGTGTGGTCAAAAATCAACACTCACATAAGTATTGAAAAGAGAGTACTATTTGATAAAATTCTAAGTGTTGAATTACAAAAAGTTGTTTGATATATATAAAATCAAATTTGAAATTTATTATTTTTAAATTATATATTTTAATTTTTATGTTGTAATGGTGGTGGTGGTGGTGGCGGCGGCGGCGGCGGCGGCGACGGTAATAAATAATGGTGGAGCTTATGGCAATAATGACAATGGTGATGAAGGTGATGGTAGTAGTAGCAGCAACGGTGCCATTGTGGTAGTAGTGGTAACAGTAATAATGGTAGTGGTGGTACCAGTAATGGTGGTAGTGGCGGTACCAGTAATGGTGGTAGTGGCGGTGGCATAGTGGTGGTGGTGATGGCGGTGGCAGTGGTATGGTGGTAGTTGTAACGCCCCAAATTTCTAGCCCAAATGATAAGACAACAATCATGGCTCTTTTAAGGAAAACCGAATATAAATCTCCAAACTTACATTACATGATACAATAGTTCTTTATGCAACAATACATTAATCCAACAATAAGTAAATAAACAAATAAATGCCCCTAAGGGTTTACAAGTTTCCAAGGCTTGAGCCTAGTTACACAAAATGGTTATTCAAACCCACACAAACATAGCCCTTGGCTTACACACAGAGTCACAGCAAAATGAGAGCATTGTACTCCCAACACACATACTTCCACGCCCTTAGTTGGGTGGGATCACCACATATTTTCTTGCACAAAAATCCCGTAGGGTGAACATAAAGCTTAGTAGGAAATTTTTAACAAAGTATATACATTTTATACAAATCTCAATAGATGAAATACACATGCCATGCTATGCCCTTTTTGAAGATAAATCACATTTTCATCTTTTAAAAATCATCATGCTCAATGATATCATGCAATTTCAATTGTTCAAAACTTAACAATTTATTTCAAGTGCGGTAAATACGACTCTGGTAATTCCTAGGTCGGTATTTGCAAGTAGACTATACAAGTACTACCAAATTGTCATTTTTACCGGTATTAACCGGAAGGCTCGACACCTATCCGCGTGAATTTTCAGTCTTTCACCCAGACTCTCAGGCCAACTTATTCAATATCATCTACACCACCTATCAAGACTTACCAACATATTTATCCCAAAACCATTCCATAAAAACTTGTTTCTCAACATTCTTTTCCCAATCCAAGTTTTCAAATCAACTTTCAAAGTTTAATGTAATCAAATGAATTGATATGCTAATTTCACAAGATGAATATAAATACTTTTATTTCAATTCATCATCCAAGGAATAACACAATTCCCTCTTCTCAGGTATCCTCGACAATTAGTTATTTCAAGACTATTTCAATGTTTTGAATAATAATTTCCAAAATGAACGATAATTCTCATATTTTTTGAAATTCATTATTTATATAAATATAAATAAGAAATTTTTCAAATATCCATTTATTTTGGCACACAAAATAAATATAACAATATCATTCATGGATTTTCAGTCTCTTTTAAAAAAAATTCCCAAATTCTAGGTTTTCTCACCAAAACTATACAACTCAAATGTTTTGAAAAAAAACTTTCCAAAATCTTTTTTTCTTCACTCAACGAAGATCAAAACCCATAAGATCATTTTAAAAGAACAAGAGACAAACCCACTTTCAAAATTGCTCAACTTCTTGAATCAACAATCAATTTTTAAAGCTGTCGAAAGATGATTTTGAAAATCATATAGATCTTGCAAAAATATATATATAACTCTAAGAAAATCCCTATCTCAAGTTTTGAAAAAGAAATGAGATAAAACCCCCAAAATCAACGGTGTCGAAACTCGATCTTTACCGTACACAACGAAGCCCTCGAGAAGTTAACCAACTTTAATGAATAACTTATGGTAGAACTCTGATGGATCTTGAGAAATCAAGGTTTTGATTCAATTTGGCGTAGGGAAATGTAGAGACAATGGAGAGGAAAGGGTTTTTAGAGAGAGAGAGAGAGATACAAAAGTGATCTGAAATATCAGATTCACGAACTGATATAACATGGTCCGTTCGAGTATAGAAAGCCCCGCTCGAGCGTCAAATACACTTTCCCAGTACTTTTGCAGACAGGTCAAACTTCTTGAACCAAACATTCTCCGCTCGAGCGCATAAACGGCCGCTCAAGCGGACAAGCAACTTCTAATGCATTTTGCATTTTGCATTTTTAGTTGGGGCGCCGCCCAGGACCCCGTCAGCTTGTTTCAATCTCGCCAAGGCGCCTTGACCCGCCAAGAGGTGCCGCCGACCTCATGAAATGACCGAAAACTCAATCCCCGACATACTCAGCGAAGTGGCAAAACTAGGATCGTTACAACCATCCCCATTTAAAGAATTTTGTTCCCGAAATTTCAAATCAAACTACCCAAACAAAAGGTTTCTAGCGATCAAAACCACGCTATTTCATTTTCAAATAACAATAATAACTCTCAACCAAATTCCATCATTTCCACCATGGTTATCTCATTAACAACAACCTCCCAAATACGCATAAACATGAAATTTCTCAAAAAGTAATGGCAACTCTAAACAACCTTATGCTTAAAACAACAACGTACATATCAACATGTGGTTAACAACTTTAAATACGTTTCCCTCAATACTAGGGAATATTACAAAGAAAAACAACTTAAACATTTTCAAATAAATCCGAATATTTGAAGCGGACTTCCACCTCCCGTTCGCATGTCGCTTCTTCAACCCCATGGTATCTCCACAACACCTTCACCAACGGTATAGTTTTGTCCCATAGCACTTGCTACCAGGTATCTAATATTTGAACTGGTCGTTTTTCGTAAGAGGCGTCCTCATCTACCTCCAAGTCAGCCCAATCAAGCACATAAGAAGGGTCGAGTTCATACTTCCTAAGTATAGCTACATGAAATACGTTGTGAACTCCCGAAAGTTGTGGCGGTAAAGCTAATCGGTATGCCACTTCCCCAATTCGCTCTAAGATCTCAAAAGGCCCAATGAACCTTGGAGATAATTTACCACTCTTACCAAATCTCATCAAACCCCGCCTTGGTGAGATTTTTAGAAACACATGGTCACCAACTTCAAAAGATAAAGGTTGTCTCCTCTTATCGGCATAACTCTTTTGTCGGCTTTGGGCTGTAGCTAACCTCTTCCGAATGAGAACAACTTTCTCGATTGTCTCTCTAACAATTTTCGGACCTAGTAACGGTGCATCACCCACTTCGGCCCAACAAACCGGTGATCTACAATGTCAGCCATACAAGGCCTCAAATGGTGCCATCTCAATACTAGCTTGGTAACTATTATTGTAAGCAAACTCAATCAATGGTAAGTGTCTTTCCCAAGGCCCCTCAAAATCAAGGACACAAGCTCTAAGCATATCCTCCAAAATCTGAATGGTAGGTTCCGACTGTCCATCGGTTTGAGAATAATAAGCGGTGCTAAGAGTCAACTTAGTTCCCAACACTTCTTAAAGGCTTTGCCATAACCAAGTAGTAAAACGAGAATCCCTATCCGATACAATAGTCATAGGGACTCCATAAAGCGTTTAACTGAGTCGCTGGTGCACATTGGAATGAAATGGGTAAACTTAGTCAACCTATCAACAATCACCCAAATGGCGTCATTACCTCGTTGTGTTCTAGGAAGCCCAACTACAAAATCCATGGTAATACGCTCCCATTTCCACTCGGCTATCAGTAAGGATTGTAACAAACCCGTTGGTCTTTGGTGTTCGACCTTCACTTGTTAACAAGTAAGGCACTTCGATACAAATAAAGTGACATCCTGTTTCATACCCCTCCACCAAAACTGACCACTAAGATCATGATACATTTTAGTGCCTCACGGGTGTACCGCTGTAGACACTTCATTTTTAACCGTCCCCAAGACTTGGACGTCACCGTTTGAACACTCGGTGATCATTCATGTTTGTGTTTCGTTTTGAGTTCCCGAAGGTCTCGGCTACGCGCCTTGCCTCAAGACCTCTCAACTCAACTGTTCGGTGTTTGGTTTTGTACCAAACACTTGTGTTTTTGCTTCTGAGGGTATAGAGTAGCTTGTTAGCTACCCCTGGCACCCACCGACCGTGGCTTGAGGGCACCGACCATGTGTTGAGGCTACTGGCCATTTGTGGAGTATACCATTGGCCGGTCGACATTCAGTGTGGCCGGCCGGCCATCTGTTTGGCCGTTGGCCTCATTTTCTGGCTGGTAGCACCTTTTTACCTTTTTCAAGCATGGTGCATGCCAGCTGTGCCAGCTAGAATGCACCAAACCTGCCCCGGGGCATGCATGTGGCTGTTTTGCCCCTTTTGCACCCTTTTGGTCAAAGCTTCCTCAAGAAGCTTGCCAACTGTCTTAGCTTCCTCCAGAAGCCTTAACCTTCTTGCCCCCTTTGACCCTTTCTTGTTTAGCTTCTTTGAGAAGCTTCAAGCTTTGGCCTTGCCTATATAAGACCTCCTCCTTCTCCATTGTTAGGGTTAGAACAAAAAATCAGAGCTTATACATATATACATCTGTCATATACTTTCTCTCTCTCATCATTTGTGTGTGTTTGGAAGCCCAAAAAGTGTGTTTTGACCTTGGTTTTGCACTAATACACACACCATTACACCATACTTCGACCTTGAGAGGCTTTGAGGGCTTGTTTTTGAGTTTTTGGACTGATTTTGACCAGAGGAAGGTAGCTGGCCTTGCTGTTCATCAAGGGTTCTTCAAGGGTAATCTTTTCACTTTAGATTCCCCAATCTTGCACTAGATTTTTTCCTATCTTGCATACTGATTTAAGCTTTGTGTATAACTGAAAAAATTCTTATATTTGCATGCTTGAGATACTTCATTAAGGTTGTTTTGTTGTTCGGAGTCGATCTCCCCCTCTTAGGCCTTGTTTGGCCCTTTTGGAGCTCTCTTTGTTAAGTGTTGGTTACTCTTGTGTATTGGTCTTCTCACCACTAAAATCCAGTGGATTTTTAGTGGTGAAGAAGAGGGTTTGAGGTTCTGAATAGGGGAGGGACACCCCTCTCCCCTTTGTGTTTCATTTGTGCATGTTTTGGCTCTTAAGGGTAGCATGCATGATTAGTTGTTCTTGGTTTCATTTCAGAGGTTTTTTGGGTGTTGTTGGGTCATATTATGCCTCTGTTTTTTGTTCGGATTCATAACCCCTTGCATGCTTAATATACTTGCTTTGTATTCCCTTATTTGGCCTAGAAATGCATCATGCATGTAGCCTACCATGCCCTCATGTATTGACCTTGCTTTGTGAAGTTCTTGGTCGTATCTTGCCATGCTTAAGGACTGTTAGGTGCTAGTTTGATCATATTTGCCATGTTTAGGGTAGCCTCTTTGCATTTTGGCTTGTGAGCCTTGAAGGTGTGAGTCATGAGCATGTTTTAATTGGGTCATTTTAGTGCTTTGGAATCCTTTCTCATGATATTTCAGTCCCTAATCCATGCTTGTATGCCTACCTTTACCATCTCTTTCATGCCTTGAAGAGTTTTCCTTTCATACCTAGGAATAGGTCATTGAGCATGCCTCGTGTTTAAGTCTTTGGGGCTGCCATATTAGTGGATTTGGAGGGCTCATTTTGCATGTTGAAACCCTGCTTTGTATTGAGAAGTTTATGCCATGAGTGGTTGGGGTAGTTGTAATGGAATGCCTTCTCTTTTGTGCCTTAGTCTTGGGCCTATTGGCATATATGTTTGCATGAGTACTAGTCCATCATTTTGGACACTTTTGGCCATTGTTTTGGGGTGGGCTGAGGTCTGCCCCTTTGTAGTTTAGGTCCACCATTGCATGATCATGTTGCATTGCTTTGGTTTCATGCTTGCATTGCATCATACTTGCATGTTTACATAGTGTTTAGCTAGTTGCATTTCATATGCTTGTCACATGCTTGACATGTTCGTATTGCATTAGTCTAGCTTAGCATGGTCATATTGCATTGCATGAGTTGCATTACTTTGCATTGTACATGGCATATATGCATTACATTTGTTTGGTTTGGGGTGTCAAACCAAACTTAAGGAATGAGGTGTGTTCGTACTCAAAGTGACGAAACACGCCTCACTCTTCAGTCGCCAATACCTTTGACCTCAATGTGATAGGGCATGAGGCATTCATTTGTTTTTGTGCATGCATCTACATTGAAATTGCAAACTTGGCCTCTTAGGCCATCATGCATCAAAATGTGCAATTGATGGCCTGAGGGTCGAGGGTCATGCTCTTTTGAGTCCATTGCATGATAGGGAGTGTGACCACGCTTACATTTGCTTGAAAATTCCATGCGATACACTGCTTGCCCTCTGTTGCTGTCAACTGCAGGTTCTGCAGAACGTTTTGGCCAGTCGGCTAAATACAGTGCCGACCAGCCAGGAATTTTTGGCCAATAGATTATTCAGTGGCCGGTGACCATCCCCTTCGGCCAGTGGTGTTTCTACTTGGTCGGTGGTATCCCCCAGCATCCAAAGAGCATACCCTTGGACTTTGGCATTCCTCAGAGGAGCAAGGCAGTGTTAACAGAGGCAGTAGTGCTATGGAAGCGAGTTTCCGGGTGAAACGAGTCAAGCATGCATCATCCAAACATTTTGAAGGCAGGGCTGTCACTATTTTAATTCTATATGTAATTCGTTAATTAAATAGGAGTTCTGTAATATTTAACTAAGTAGTTAATTATTTATTTGGTTGTGTAATATTTATTCGAACCCTCCGAGCGAGGGCAATTGTGTAATAAGTGTGTGTGAGTGTGTGCATGTTTTCCAACCCCACATCTTTCTTCCCTTTTATTTACCCGCTTATAATGGTAAACTAGGGCATATTTAAATTAGCATAAAATATGATAGCATGTTTGCATCCATTCATCTGTTTTGCATGCACCAGGCTCGGCGCATCATTCTAACTGCATTGTATTTCAAATTCCAAATTGAATACGTGTTATTTGTAGCATCTCACATGCCATTCTTAGATTAGCCGAGCCTATTGTAGTTGCACCTTACGTGTGTTGCATTAGCCATCTCAACATGTACTAGGATCATGCATATGATTATTAACTAGTTTCTGTTTTGACTTGGAGTACTCGGTAAGCATTTATGTTTTAGCATCCTCGCATGAGTGTGAGTGTTGCCATGATAGCATGATTACCATGAGGCTAACTGCTTATGTGATATAACTGCTTGAATGCCTGTGGGTGAAGGTTGGATTGTTTGAGTTGGAACAACTCGTTGAAGTCTGTATTTTAGTCTACTTGCGAGTAGCAAATTCCAAAGCGTTTTTCAAACAAACGGATATGCAATGTTTTGTTCCAAATTAGGCGATCTAGTCTATACTTGTTTGCTGTGTGCGTAACATAGTAATTCTAGGCTAATAACCGGAACAAGAACACATAATGTTTTCAAAATTGGATATCATGGTTAGTAGAGGCCGATCTTCAGATCGGGTGAGAAGGGGTGCTCATAGCTGACCTTCCCCAATCGTACCCAAGTTCCCGAGCCAAGGCAACTTTGGTGATGATGGACACGTGGCCTTTGGCATCGAGTCAGGGTTTCCTAAATTTCCCGTAAAAAATATTTAAGTGGCGACTCTGTATCTAGCAAAGCAGTCCATGTTTGGCACTTCTTGCAAAATCTGTTTTTCTCAAAATGATTTGCCGGATTTGGACTCTTTAGTTCAGATTAAGAACCGTGACACAAATTGAGTCCGAACTATGGTACCATAAGTCCCTCACGCGGGGCACGTCCACAGTTTCTGGCGACTCTGTTGGGGAGTTTAGAGAGCTTGACTCGAACTCGTGATATCCTATTTTTACTACACTCATATGTTTCTTTGCATTGCATGTGCATTGGTGCGCCTAGGACACCGTGTTGGCCATCTGCTATTCCTGAGCGGTTTGCCAGAGGCATGACTTTGTCAAAGCATGCCATAAGGCTGACCGCTTGCGAGCTCTGCCAATATGGGAACACAAACCCCAGTTTTACCAGGGCACCCTTTTGACCATTCGACCTAGTGCATATTCGGAATCCATAGTGACCATTCTAAACTAAGACAGGTTGCTTACCCGATGTTAGGTTGTTTGAAACCACTGCATGCGTAGTAAAACCCTAGCTCCTGACAAAATAGGACAGGGAAACCCTACCCCAACATAGGGGTGTTTTGGCTCTCTTTTACTTGCTATGTACTTTTAGAGTGTATCTCTACAGGAACACACATATCAATTTGCAAGTTTGAGAATCAGGCCTGTGGGCATCAGTTTTTTTTGGGAATCAGTTATCTGCAGGTATCAGATTCAGACTTGGGGACAATGATTTGGGAACACTCATCAGTGATTAAGGAACAGTATATTCAGATCACTGGCAGGATGTTGTGATACCCAACTGTGTGCTGCGTATTTATTTTACGCCGTTACGCTATCCATTTGTCTGTTTATTTATTTCCTTATACGCTTTATTTATCTTCTTGCTAGGTAGTTGAGCACGATTGCTTCTGACCCAGTAGATATTCCCCAAGCACTCTAGACTAGAGGTCGTCGACTTCATCGATCTGAGGATCTGATAGACGGACAACCAGTGTACTACTCTCTACCCCCGGTTACTAGACGAAGGGCAGTTAGGCAGAGAACATCAGTTCAACAGTCAATTCAGAGGGCCTTATCTACCCCACCTGAGTACAGTAGGGATCAGGGTTTTGTTTCACCTACAGAGAGGGAATACATATCGGTAATTCAATCAGATCAGAGCAGTATGGCCAGTTTAGAGGAGATGGTGCGCCAGCTTCAAGAGAGCATGAAAATGATGCAGCAGGATGCTGTCCGACAGGCAGAGTTTGCCAAGCAACAGGCAACGGTTGTGAATGAACAAGCAGAGTTAATCGTGAGGTTACAACAGCAAACCGAAGCATCTGCTTCGTAGCAAGCTCCTCCCCCGCCAGGAGTTCCAACCCTCGGGGAGACAGCTAATGTTCAGAATGATACAGACATCCCCACAGGACAGCCTCCACCCCCGGTCCTACCCCAAATCCAACCCCAGTTATCCAAAACACCTACCAACCTACCGGACTCTCCTTTTGAGTTCGAGACAGATCCCACAGCACTGAAGTTGAGCAAGCTTGAAAAGCTGTTCAAGATATCCCAGGGAGTCAAGACCATCCCTGACATTGAAGATGGATATACTGACACAACTGTGACACTTCCTGATAGATTCAAAATGCCTCATATCGACTGTTTTGATGGGTCCGGGAACCCCATGGTGCACCTAAGATTGTTTTCAGATGTCTTAAGGCCAATGGGCCTCACTAGACTACAGAAGTTGTCTCTATTCGGCCGGACCCTGTCGGGTGTGGCGGCCATATGGTATGCCAAATTAGAAGATGACGTCAAGAGAAAATAGGATGAGATGGTCGAGGCCTTCATCGCGCAATACTCATATAATACACAAATCGAGATTACGACCCGTGATCTCGAGACAACAAGGCAAGAGCCCAAAGAGAGCTTCTCAGAATTCGTGACCAGATGGAGGGCCAAGGCTTCGATGATGACCTTAAGGCCCAAAGACAAAGATCAGATTCAGATGATTGTGCGCAATCTTCAGCCAAAGTTAATACAGAAGATGATTGTACTCCCCTTTCCTACCTTTTTCGATCTACATGAAATAGGGGTACAGATTGAGGATGCACTGAAGCAAGGTTTAATTGATAATGACCGAGAGCAACCCCAAAGAACTTTCAATCGCAGCAGCAATGTAGGCCCGAGCGGCGCTACGACTACAAGAGCCTTCGAAGTTAGTATGGTCACCACCAACCCCCCTCCAAGAACCATGGCAGCCATGCCATTCTCCGGTGCGTCCGGAAGCCATCCACAAACAGCCAAATATCCGCCCAAAAATACAAGAACCTTCGCTCCACTATATATGCCTCTGTCCAAAGCTCTGGGGGTTTTAATCAGAAAAGGGCACTTGAAGCCCCTAAAGCCGCGGCCATTACCGAAAAAGCTTCCCCCTATCCACAACCCAGTCAAATATTATGCATTTCACCAACAGCACGGTCATGACACCGACCTGTGCTACCGATTACGTCATGAGATTCAAGATCTCATCGATAACGGGGTGATTATGCCTCCTGAGAAACCCAATGTCACAACAAACCCTCTCCCTACACATAACCAAGCTCCACCACCTCCCAAAAGAATCAATTTCATCCAAACTGGGGTCGTGTCTTACGATCCTAGCATCTATATCACTCCTTCCACCTACCCAAGCCGGAGGTGTTCCTCCCCAACTGCACTAACTTGTGCATGATGGATACCTCCATGACCCAACCTAAGCCCATGGTGGTGACTGTTAAGGATGGAAGAAGAGAGATTTCAAAGGAGAAGAAGGTTGTTAAGCCAGAGTTCGAGAAATCTGGGGGTTCTGTTGAGAAAATGTACAGTCCGAGCGACTATATTTCGTCAATGGGCCAGGATAGGCTAAAAGTGGACTTGCCGACGGAAGCAGAGCTGTATGTGATCCAAGGGGATGGTTTGGGACAGAGGACAGATAATCTGACGGCCGTGGAAGAAGACCTTGCAAATCTCCAATTTTACAGTGACCAAGATCCAGGGGACGTAGCAGTCAACCGGTTCGATTATGAAGAATCAACAGAGGCTATCAGGTGGTTGGATGATCAACCAGATATCGTGGAAGAGTTCCAACCATGATAGGGCCCGGCGGGGGCAAGCATGTCAGTGATAGCCAAAAGGGTCAAAGAACAGAGTACATCGCCGGAGAGCGCCGGTGTCAAGAATTTCGCTCAGGATTGGAGCATTTTGAATACAGGAATTATTGAACAGCCAGCTATATTGACACAGTCGGAACAGGAAAGATTTGAAGATTCTAAGAGAATCAGGAAGGCTAAGGCTCATGTGAGGACTGAAACCGCTATGAGCACAGAAACAGAGGATGCTGCGAGCATAGGAATGAAAGGTACTGCGAGCATGAGAGCAGTCATACCAGAGCCGAACAGGTGTCTGTCGGCTGCAGAAAGAATGTGGTGGGAGGACGACGATTTATGTCTTGCCCACACGGACGAAGATTGGGGAAACAACCAACCCGACGACACTTGGTATATTAGAGAAGTCGACCATATGACAAGGTGTGGGCGATACTTCAAACCCCCGCACCTAGATCAACCAGAGGCTTCTGGGAAAGACAGGGAGACTGAGAAACAGAAGGAGAAACAACTTGAAGAGGAGGTTGTGCTCAAATAGTTAAAAAAGATACAAGCAGACATCTCCATATGGGGACTGCTTATGGCATCGCGAGTGCACAGACAGGCTGTCCTATCAGCCATGGACAAGGCCAAGCTTTCGATAGAAACCACGCCAGAACAGCTGATGGGATTAGTCTTTCCGGGAGGGGCTACCCCAACGCTGACTTTTTCTGACAAGGAACTGCCGCCTGAGGGGGCAAACCATAACAAGCCACTCTACATCTCTGTGGAGTGTAAGAATAAATGGATACTTGTGGTTCTTGTTGATACTGAATCCGTCATCAACGTCTGCCCGGCAAGAACAGCATATGTGATCGGTTTGAAAACCGCGAATTTTGCACCAACAGCCCAGGTTATTCGGGCATACGACAACACGAGTAGATAAGTCATGGGGACAGTGAAAATTCAGACTAAAGTGGGGCCAGGACAGCATGAGATAGATTTCCATGTCTTAGAGGTTCCTGCAACCTTCAACCTGCTTTTGGGGCGGCCGTGGCTACATCAGGTAAAGGCGGTGTCGTCCACCTTCCATCAAATGGTGAAATGCCCCCATGGAAAGGGAGTAGCCATTGTCTTTGGAAATTCATCGATTCATCCACCACCAGAAGTATCTATGCCTGTTCTAGAAATTGAGCATGGTATGAAGGACGTGTTCATATCAAGTTTTACCTTGGCTGAGGCTCGGGTTGTACAGAACATCATGGCTGCTAACGAAGGGGTATATGTCAGTGCCCAGGCAGTATACCTCATGAACAAGCTCTAACACATCCCCGGGATAAGATTAGGAAGGAGTGGCCAGAAGGGCATTGCAACGTCGGCCGAAGTGCCACACAACCCCTATACCTTTGGCTTGGGTCATCTGCCCACCAAAGACGATTGGGTAAGAAAGGGAAAGGAAATGGCCGGAAGAGCCAGAGCAAAACAAATGGGGAAACCTTTTGAGTTGATGCACCGGCCTATCCAGGATACCCTAAACGGACGCTTCGTTCGAGAGGGGGAGGAGTTTCCATTCTGTGGCTTTCCGGAGCCATGGCTGAACGCGGAGAGGAAGTGTATGCCGGGGTTCGAGATCTTCTTTGACTTACCTAGGGATGATGTTGCCGAAGAGCAGGCAGACCCGACAGTTGAGGTTGAACAGAGTAAGGAAATGGAGTCTGTGGACACTGAACTTGAAATGGGGGTAGCACTGGTATGTCTACTCTCAAATCCTCCGATCGACCAAAAGTGCTTGAGGGATAACTCCACGGTGTCCATGATCGGGAATGAAACGGCTGCAGGCCTACCATCAACTATTTTGGATGCATCTATCGCACCCTCCCTCGTTTGGCAATACGATGAGGGATTTTTGTCGAGCAGCACCAGGTCAGGTAGTCAGCCGGAATCTGATTCCACCGAGTCTTGTGAGTCGGAATCAAGTTCCAGCTCAACTGAGTCTGAGTCTGGTATTCTTGGGGGTGATAACCCGGATGCCACAGTCCTGTCCAGGTCGTCTTTTTCTTTCTCTTTTGAGTCTGTTGTAACAGAAGAATCAGACGGTTTGGAAGTACATAATGAGAATGATATGAATGTGGTTTCTGAGTACTTTTCTATGCCTTTGATATATTGCTTAAATCAGGACTTTCAAAATTTTGAAGAAAACGACGAGGAAGGAATTCCTTCGGTTTTGCAACACTTAAGCTATGTTTGGGAAGTGGCTAAAATAGCCAAAAAGCCAACTAAAACACATCACATCACCTTTCTACTTTTCTGCACACCTTTTCGTAAAAAGCTAAAAAGTTACTAAAATAGCCTGTTCCCAAACCAAGCCTTAATTGATCAAGAGCAGGAAAGATTTGTAAAACCTTTAGTTGATGAAATCATTATTGTGAATGTTCGTACTGAAAAGGACCCGCGGTTGGTCCAGATCGGGTCCACGTTGTCTTCAGAGGAACACGAGCACTTAGTCGCTTTATTAAAAGATTTCAAATATGTTTTCGCGTGGTCCTATGAAGACATGCCTGGAATCGATCCTGAGATTGTACGGTACCAGATCCCTCTTGACCCCGAGGTCCGACCTGTCAAGTAGAAACTCAGAAGGATCCGCCCTGATTGGGCCATCAAGATTAAGGAAGAGGTTACCAAGCAAATCGATGCAAGCTTCCTGCTGGTATCCGAATACCCGACGTGGTTGGCCAACATTGTGCCAGTGCCGAAGAAGGATGGCAGGATCCGGGTATGCGTGGACTTCAGGGATTTGAACAGAGCCAGTCCGAAGGACGACTTTCCCTTGCCGCATATTGATGAGTTGATAGATTTCACAGCGGGGCATGCTTTGCTTTTGTTTATGGATGGTTTCTCAGGCTACAATCAGATAGTGATGGCACCTAAAAACAGGGAAAAGACCGCCTTCACCACCCTGTGGGGAACCTATTGCTACAGAGTAATGCCGTTTGGGTTGAAGAACGCTGGAGCTATATATCAACGGGCTGCGACCATGATATTACATGACATGATCCACAAAAAGGTTGAGGTGTAAGTGGACAACATAATTGTCAAGTCCAAAGATAGAGAGGGCCACTACACCGCCTTGCAAAGGTTCTTCCAAAGGATCAGAGAATTCCGGTTGCTATTTGAATCCTCGAAGAGTACGCTCGTGTTACTGTGGGAAAAATCTTTGGGGTTTCTGATTACACAAAGAGGTATCGAAGTCGACCCTTCCAAAATCAAGGCCATCCTAGAAATGCCCCCACCAAGGACTAAAAAGGAGGTGCGAGGCTTTCTGGGTAAGGTGTAATTCATAAGACGATTTATCTCAAAATTAACCTTGACTTGTGAACCACTTTTTGGTCTCCTGAAGAAAGGCAAGAAATTCCAATGGAACGGCTGATGCCAAGCTGCTTTTGAACAGATCAAGGAATACTTACAGAACCCGCCCGTGTTGTCACCGCCAGAGCCGGGAAAGCCATTGATATTATACCTTTCAGTGATCGAAACTACAATGGGCTGTATGCTCGCACAAGAATCGGAGGATAAGGTGGAGAGGGCCATCTACTATCTGAGCAAGAAGATGTTGGAGTATGAAACTCGTTATACACCATTGGAGAAGGCTTGTTTGGATTTGGTATGGGCTACCAGGAAGCTGCGGCACTACCTGTTAGCTCACTCCGTAATGTTGGTTTCACGACTCGATCTCATCAAATATCTTTTCGAGAAACCGGCACTTACGGGTAAACTAGCTCATTGGCTGCTGTTGCTCTCTGAATTCGATCTGAAATATGTGACACGTAAGTCAGTTAAAGTGAGAGTAGTGGCAGAGTTCTTAGCCGATCATCCAGTGGAAGGGGGTGAAGCAGTTGAGTACTTATTCCCAGATGAGGCCATTTTGTACCTCGAAGATGAAACTTGGATAATGTACTTTGACAGAGCGTCAAACCAGTACGGGTATGGGATAGGAGTGTTATTGATAGCACCCGACAATTCCCGTATTCATCTAGCATTCAAACTCCAATTCAAAGTCTCGAACAACAAAGCAGAATATGAGGCATGCATTGCCAGTCTAGAAGCAGCCCTGGAACTAGGGGCGAAACGGCTGGACGTCATCGGGGACTCGAACCTTGTTGTGTCTCAAGCAAAAGGAGATTGGAAAGTCAAGGAGAAAAAGATGATAATGTACCACCAGACCTTGGATTTGTTAATTCCTCGGTTTGAGAAGCTAAACTTTGCTCATCTAGTAAGAAAGAACAACAGGTTCGCAGATTCACTAGCAACTCTATCTTTCATGATAAACATCCCGTTTGGAGTCCGGATGCGTCCAGTCATCATTGACCAGAACTTTGCACCAGCGTATAAAGCGATCGCTGCCATAGATGAGGTTCAGGACGACAACCCCTGGTATTATGACATTTGGAACTTCTTGGAAAATGAGGCGTATCCACCCAGGGCAAATGCCAAGGATAAAAGGGCAATAAAAAGAATGGTTGTTCAATTCATCATCTGCGAGGGTAAACTATATAAGAGGGGTCATCTGGGAATGCATAAGCTATGTGTGGAAGTTGAAGAGTCGAAGCACCTGATGAAGGCCATCCATGGAGGAGAATGTGGTGCACATATGAACGGGGTAATGTTGGCTCGGAAGATCCTCAGACAGGGTTACTACTGGTCTACCATGAAGGAGGATTGTATCGGCTTTGTTCGGCGATGCACAAACGTCAAATTCATGCAAACCGCATTAACATCCCGCCGTCAAAGCTGTACAACATGACTTCGCCATGGCCATTTTCAATTTGGGGAATCGATGTGATCGGGGCTGTCACTCCGAAGGGGTCGAATGGGCATGAGTTCATCTTGGTCGCGATAGATTATTTTACAAAGTAGGTCGAGACCCAATCTTATGCAGTGTTGAAGGCTTCACATGTCGCGAAGTTTATCAGAAACAACATCATCTGTCGCTACGGAGTCCCAAACGAGATTATTTCGGACAATGGTTCCCACTTCAAGAAAGAAGTGATTGACTTGCTGGAGAAATACAACGTGGCTTCTCGTAAGTCATCTACCTATCGGCCACAAACCAACGGAGCGGTTGAGGCCGCCAACAAGAATATCAAACACATATTGCAGAGGATGGTGGAAACCTACCGGGACTGGCCAGATAAGCTGTCGTTTGCTCTGTGGGGCTACCGGACTTCAATCAGAACTTCTACTGGGGCGACTCCGTATTCATTGGTTTATGGGATGGAGGTCGTTTTCCCTATCGAAATTGAGGTTCTGTCTTTGCGAGTATTGGCTGAGTGTCAAATAATGAAGTTAGCGTGAGCGAAAGGGTTTGAGGAACTCATGCTCTTTGATGAGAGAAGACTAAAAGCAACATACCATGTTCAAGGTTATCGGTAATTGCGAACTTTCAACAAGAAGGTTAAGTCCAGGAATTTGAAAGAAGGAGATTTGGTACTCAAGGATAACCGAGCTCCCATCCATGACCCAAGGGGCAAGTTCAGACCCAATTGGACTGGTCCCTACATCATTAAGTCTATTTGGTCGAGTGGAGCTGTCGTTCTGATGGACCTAGATGGCCTAGAGTTCTCACAACCGATCAACATGGACAAGTTGCAGAAATATTACCCCTGAGAGGCTTGCTAGGCCGAAAACCCGAAAGGGCGACCTAGGCAAAAGTTAGAGCATAGAAAATTGGAAAACATAAAAACTGAGCTTGCAAGGTTGAAAACCCGCAAAGGGCGGCCTTGGCAAAAGTTAGAGCGTAAAAGGAGAGTGAAAATACCCGAGTGAACCCAAGCCTGAACTACATAAGGCTTGATTCCTGTCTTTGGGATACGTAGGCAACTTCATCCTGGAGTTCAGCCATAAACTTTTCCCCGATCAACTTTGTCCACTTGATCAGCTCGGTCATCTTTGTCTATTCAGCATTTAAGAATTCGATCGTAATCTCTGGTGCAGTGCTATTCAGACTAGGGGCAACTTTCCGTTACTATTCAAACTAAGGGCAACTTTCCAGTTGCTGGGATCCGGGGTTGTGCATCTCAGTGACAAATCCCAGGCGTGTCCAATTCTAATCCATACCAAAAGTAGTTTTGAAAAGTTTTAATAAAAGTTGACTTTGTTCAAAGTAATCTTTTTACAACTAAGACCATTTCTGGACCAAAACGGGAAATTTTCAGTACCACAACCTTTAATTTCATTGATTTCAATACAGAGTTCTCCTGCTTTTGCATACAAATTGAAGTTGTTTTTTTATTACATTCATAAGGGAAACTTGAAAGTACTAATAAAGCAATAAATCCGGGGCATAGATAAGACAGGTGTTCCTGCGCCCCCTCCCAGAGCTGGTCGAAGCCTCCGATGCCAAGCTGGGCCCGACCTGTGCCTCTTCATTAAGCCAATCCAAGCACTCATCAAACAAAGTGCAACTGAAAGAGGGAGCGGGGGTCAGGAGCTCCCTAGTCCTCCATGCTGTCGCATACCGGGCAAGCTGTGCGCCTCGGATCGGGAATGCAGCTGGATATTCTACCTCTTCTGGGGGACAAGTCTGGTCATGACCGAACTGACGCCAGACCCAAAACGAAAAATAGAAGACACAGTGAGTTAAGCCAATCAGCTGAATCCCAGGTTGGTGAGTAATGCTGTAGCTCATTGCCGGTAAATGAAGCCAAGGACATCGCCAAGCAATGCGATCCGCGGACAAGCTACACATCCAGTTAAACCACCAACCCTCATCAAGGGCGTCGACTAGGCGTTGTCTGAAGAAGTAACCGCGGACTGAGTATGTTGGGCAAGAGTCCACAACCTGTAACTTGTCCATCAACCACACCTGGGAAGGGATGAAAAATGAGAGAATAAAGAATAAAGAAGAGTACGATGAGAGAAAAGTAAGAAAGGGATTTTGTGAGAAAACCGAGCTTGAGGGCCGAGTGATGTGAGCAATACATATGAGAGATTGGGTGGGAAACTTTACCTGCAGTAGTAGTAGACTTCCCGCAAATTTGGTCGTTTCGCGACAATAGAAAGCATCTAAGCCCATCAACGTCCCAGCCAGAGTCATGGCGATGCAACTCTTACCCCCCTTCAAACCTTGGGCAACTTCAATCAATCGGACGCTAGATCCTCTGAAACCCGAGGCAAGTAAGAAATGAGATAGCATGCACAAACAAAGTGCGTGTTGCCGAAAGCCTTGCCAATGACGGTCGCCATGGTCGCCAGTATCAGAAAAACGGCAAATCAAACTCGGAATATCCAGCATTCCGTCGCAAATCAAAGATCGAGCGTCGGGTATTGAGAGCCCACACATTTGTCCTAAGGCTTGGGCATGGCCAAAACGAAGTTGGGGCAGGATCTCTTCATTGCGCTCGGACTCCATTAAAGCTTGAAAATCTTCAAAGGTGGGACATACCTCTTTCCCGCCAAAGCTAAAAACATGTGTCACCGGATTCCAAAACCTTGCCGCAGCGTGGAGAAACGGAAGGTGCAGCGGGGTACGACCCAAAGTGAATAGTGCGTTTATGCCGAAACCCCAAAAATTTAGCTTTTCTAAACCATCCAAGTTGTTAATCCAAGTTGTGAGATTTTGGGTAAGAAGCGCTCCCATTTGGTACAAATCAGTGTTGAATTGAGAAGAATTACGAAGCTGAGGCCTTTTCATAGGAGATAAGATTGAGTGGAGGACAGATATCAGCATTCTGCTGGTTCTGGCAATTCATGGCCGGCCGGCCAAGTATAGTGCCAACCGGCCACCACTTTTGGTCGATTGATCAATGTTTCTGGCCGATGGCCATTTTTCACGGCCTATGGCCTTTATCTCTGGCCGGTGGTCTTCCTCCTTGTTCTCTGAGCTGTTTATGCTGAGGATTGGGGAATTTCACCACCTCCAATGCCCTCTGGTGATCGATTCTTGCGGAGTTACGCCTATTTGCTTATCGAGTTGTTGTACATTTGCTTATTGAGTTGTATGTCACTCTCTCCAAGTCTCTAATTAGCTTATTGAGTTGTACTCACGCTTGGTTGGTTATGTCGAATCTCTCTATTTTGCTTATCGAGTTGTAAATTGGTTCACTACCTAATTATTACGATGCGAATGCTCTATTTTCAAACGATTTCATTCACATTGTTATGTGATGCCATGCGATGCAATGCATAGGATGTGCAAGTGCAACACCTTTTTGAACAAAATAGCAGTTTCATTTCCACCATGTATTTTGCAAACATACACAGTTTCTTTCAAAGTAAAACCTGTCTGAGGCAGTGCAATGTGCTTAAGATACTAGTAAAAAAGAAAGTAAAGCAAAAAGAGGAGTAAGGCAGCAAAGTATCAGGGTTGATACCGGTAGCCCCTCCCTTGTGGTCAATATATCTCTCGCGTTCTTGTTTGATCAATTGTATGGTTTGGCACCTTCATTTCTTGAAGCAGTGCAAGGAAGTACACCTTCAGAGCATTCATAGACCTCCGAGCTGACCTCAAGTTGGGTCTGCTATAAGCGATGCTCCATACGTACGAGGAATTCCCCCCCTCCCGTATCCTTTTGTATCTTGCAAACTCCACAAATCGCTTCAATTATGCTGCGCTGCAGTACTTTGCGTTTCAATATCATGAATGACTTGTCTTTGCCATATTTCAAATTTTTATACACATTGCGTGCATGCGTGCATTGCTTTACATATATGTGTTCAAATCCCTTTTTATACACATTGCGTGCATGCGTCCATTGCTTTACTTATATGTGTTCAAATCCCTTTTTATACACATTGCGTGCATGCGTGTATTACTTTACTTATATGTGTTCAAATCCCTTTTTATACACATTGCCTGCATGCGTGCATTGCTTTACTTATATGTGTTCAAATTCCTTTTATACACATTGCGTGCATGCGTGCATTGCTTTGCTTACACATTGTACACGTTGTCGCGTGTCCTTTACTTACATATGTTTGTGCCTTCACAGCATTGTTATGCTTCCCACTTGCTTTGCGTTGTCACGCACTTTCAATTGCATGTTATGCATATTGCTAACAATTTTGTACCGGTAAGTTGCTTTCTTTTCAAGCACAATATTGTATGTACGGTTCATTTGAGGCTGGTGTAACCAAACGAACCGGACAGGTATTGTATCCTCCGAGTGAGATGTATCGAGAATTGCATAATTCTCTTACATTCTTTCTGCATTGTAGTGTAGTTTGGTGTATGCTAGCTTAGAACTGTCGCATGTTATGCTTCGTTACAGCTTTCTTTACGTGATCATAAGTTATGTTCGGTTTTGTGCATTGTCTTGCACCTTGCCCCTGCCTTCGGGCGCATATCTTGTTTTTTTTTTTTTTTTTTTTTTGCATGCTTTCTCTAAGTCTTCGGCCTTGTCAAAAATGGGTCGTCTCTGGGCTTTGACAATCACTCTCGTCATTGTTATGACTTTCGAGTTCTGTTAAAGAGGGGCAACTGTAGACACCCCATTTTTAACCGTCCCCAAGACTTGGACGTCACCGTTTGAACACTCGGTGATCATCTATGTTTGTGTTTCGTTTTGAGTTCCCGGAGGTCTCGGCTACGCACCTTCCCTCAGGACCTCTCAACTCGACTGTTCGGTGTTTGGTTTTGCACCAAACACTTGTGTTTTTGCTTCTGAGGGTATAGAGTAGCTTGTTAGCTACCCCTGGCACCCACCGGCCGTGGCTTGAGGTGTGTTGAGGCTACCGGCCATTTATGGAGTATACCATTGGTCGGTCGGCATTCAGTGTGGCCGGCCGGCCATCTGTTTGGCCGGTGACCTCATTTTCTGGCCGGTAGCACCTTTTTACCTTTTTTAGGCATGGTGCATGCCAGCTGTGCCAGCTGGAATGCACCAAACCTGCCCCGGGGCATGCATGTGGCTGTTTTGCCCCTTTTGCACCCTTTTGGTCAAAGCTTCTTGAGGAAGCTTGACCCCTTGTCAAAGCTTCCTCAAGAAGCTTGCCAGCTGTCTTAGCTTCCTCCAGAAGCCTTAACCTTCTTGCCCCCTTTGACCCTTTCTTGTTTAGCTTCTTTGAGAAGCTTCAAGCTTTGGCCTTGCCTATATAAGACCTCCTCCTTCTCCATTGTTAGGGTTAGAACAAAAAACCAGAGCTTATACATATATACATCTGTCATATACTTTCTCTCTCTCATCCTTTGTGTGTGTTTGGAAGCCCAAAAAGTGTGTTTTGACCTTGGTTTTGCACTAATACACACACCATTACACCATACTTCGACCTTGAGAGGCTTTGAGGGCTTTTTTTTGAGTTTTTGGACTGATTTTGACCGGAGGAAGGTGGCTGGCCTTGCTGTTCATCAAGGGTTCTTCAAGGGTAATCTTTTCACTTTAGATTCCCCAATCTTGCACTAGATTTTTGCCTATCTTGCATACTAATTTAAGCTTTGTGTATAACTGAAAAAATTCTTATATTTGCATGCTTGAGATACTTCATTAAGGTTGTTTTGTTGTTCGGAGTCGATCTCTCCCTCTTGGGCCTTGTTTGGCCCTTTTGGAGCTCTCTTTGTTAAGTGTTGGTTACTCTTGTGTATTGGTCTTCTCACCACTGAAATCCAGTGGATTTTTAGTGGTGAAGAAGAGGGTTTGAGGTTCTGAATAGAGAAGGGACACCCCTCTCCCCTTTGTGTTTCATTTGTGCATGTTTTGGCTCTTAAGGGTAGCATGCATGATTAGTTGTTCTTGGTTTCATTTCAGAGGTTTTTTGGGTGTTGTTGGGTCATATTATGCCTCTATTTTTTGTTCGGATTCATAACTTTCATGCTTAATATACTTGCTTTGTATTCCCTTATTTGGCCTAGAAATGCATCATGCATGTAGCCTACCATGCCCTCATGTATTGACCTTGCTTTGTGAAGTTCTTGGTCGTATCTTGCCATGCTTAAGGACTGTTAGGTGCTGGTTTGATCATATTTGCTATGTTTAGGGTAGCCTCTTTGCATTTTGGCTTGTGAGCCTTGAAGGTGTGAGTCATGAGCATGTTTTAATTGGGTCATTTCAGTGCTTTGGAATCCTTTCTCATGATATTTCAGTCCCTAATCCATGCTTGTATGCCTACCTTTACCATCTCTTTCATTCCTTGAAGAGTTTCCCTTTTATGCCTAGGAATAGGTCATTGAGCATGCCTCGTGTTTAAGTCTTTGGGGCTGCCATATCAGTGGGTTTGGGGGGCTCATTTTGCATGTTGAAACCCTACTTTGTATTGAGAAGTTTATGCCATGAGTGGTTGGGTAGTTGTAATGGAATGCCTTCTCTTTTGTGCCTTAGTCTTGGGCCTATTGGCATGTATGTTTGCATGAGTACTAGTCCATCATTTTGGACACTTTTGGCCATTGTTTTGGGGTGGGCTGAGGTCTGCCCTTTTGTAGTTTAGGTCCACCATTGCATGATCATGTTGCATTGCTTTGGTTTCATGCTTGCATTGCATCATACTTGCATGTTTACATAGTGTTTAGCTAGTTGCATTTCATATGCTTGTCGCATGCTTGACATGTTCGTATTGCATTAGTCTAGCTTAGCATGGTCATAATGCATTGCATGAGTTGCATTACTTTGCATTATACATGGCATATAAGCATTGCATTTGTTTGGTTTGGGGTGTCAAACCAAACTTAAGGAATGAGGTGTGTTCGTACTCAAAGTGACGAAACACGCCTCACTCTTCAGTCGCCAATACCCTTGACCTCAATATGATAAGGCATGAGGCATTCATTTGTTTTTGTGCATGCATCTACATTGAAATTGCAAACTTGGCCTCTTAGGCCATCATGCATCAAAATGTGCAATTAATGGCCTGAGGGTCGAGGGTCGAGGGTCATGCTCCTTTGAGTCCATTGCATGATAGGGAGTGTGACCATGCTTACATTTGCTTGAAAATTCCATGCCATACACTGCTTGCCCTCTCTTAACATCAGCTGCAGTTCTGCAAAGTTTTGGCCTACGGCTAAATGAGGCCGACCGGCCAGGAATTTTTGGCCGATAGATTATTCAGTTGCCGGTGACCATTCCCTGCAGCCGGTGGTGTTTCTACTTGGTCGGTGGTATCCCCCAGCATCCCAAGAGCATACCCTTGGACTTTGGCATTCCTCAGAGGAGCAAGGCAGTGTTAACAGAGGCAGTAGTGCTATGGCAGCAAGTTTCCAGGCGAAACAAGTCAAGCATGCATCATCCAAACATTTTGAAGATAAGGCTGTAGCTATTTTAATTCTATATGTAATTCGTTAATTGAATAGGAGTTCTGTAATATTTAACTAAGTAGTTAATTATTTATTCGGTTGTGTAATATTTATTCGGACCCTCCGAGCGAGAGCAATTGTGTAATAAGTGTGTGTGAGTGTGTGCATGTCTTCCAACCCCACGTCTTTCTTCCCTTTTATTTACCCGCTTATAATGGTAGACTAGGGCATATTTAAATTAGCATACACTATGATAGCATGTTTGCATCCATTCATCTGTTTTGTATGCACCAGGCTCGGCACATCATTCTAATTGCATTGTATTTCAAATTCTAAATTGAATACGTGTTATTTGTAGCATCTCACATGCCATTCTTCGATTAGCCAAGCCTATTATAGTTGCACCTTGCGTGTGTTACATTAGCCATCTCAACATGTACTAGGATCATGCATATGATTATTAATTAGTTTCTGTTTTGGCTTGGAGTACTCGGTAAGCATTTATGTTTTAGCATCCTCACATGAGTGTGAGTGTTGCCATGATAGCATGATTACCATGAGGCTAGCTGCTTATGTGATATAACTGCTTGAATGCTTGTGGGTGAAAGTTGGATTGTTTGAGTTGGAACAACTCGTTGAAATCCGTATTTTAGTCTACTTACGAGTAGCAAATTCCAAAGCGTTTTCCAAACAAACGGATATGTAATGTTTTGTTCCAAATTAGGCGATCTAGTCTATACTTGTTTGCTGTGCGCATAACATAGTAATTCTAGGCTAATAACCGGAACAAGAACACATAGGCCTTGTTTGGTTTTTTTTTCAGAAAAATTTTTAGGAAAAATTCTCTACAAACAAATTTTCAAGAGTAATCAAACCAAACAAATTTTTCCAAAAAAAATCTCAAAATTTTGTTTGGTTACCTACTTTCCAAAATCACTCTCTCTCTCATACACATCAAATCAATCACTTTTTTTAAAACTCTCTCCCCAAAATAATTTCCCAAAACCATTTCTGAAAAAAGACAAACCAAACAAGTTTTCGTACTTTTTATCTCAAAAACTACTCTACAAACACAAACCAAACACACCCATAATGTTTTCAAAATTGGATATCATGGTTAGTAGAGGCCGATCTTCGGATCGGGCGAGTGGGGGTGCTCATAGCTAACCTTCCCCAATCGTAACCAAGTTCCCGAGCCAAGGCAACTTTGGTGATGACGGACACGTGGCCTTTGGCACCGAGTCAGGGTTTCCTAAATTCCCCCATAAAAAATATTTAGGTGGCGACTCTGTATCTGGCAAAACAATCCATGTTTGGCACTTTGTTCAAAATCTGTTTTTTTCAAAACGATTTGCCAGATTTGGACTCTTTGGTTCAGATTAAGAACCATGACACAAATTGAGTCCGAACTGTGGTAGCATAAGTCCCTCACGCGGGGCACGTCCACAACCGCAAGGCGTGAGTGATGGAACTCCCGAAGTACTTCCTCTCTACAAAATTCTGGTACAAACAAACGGTCTAGGTAACGTACACTCAGATCCAAGTAAACATTCAAACCTTTCTCTTCCTTTCCATTAGAAATCTTAATGCGAATTAATTCAACATCACGATCTTCTCGTTGTGCCTCTATGACCTTACTAACCAAGGTAGGTTAAGCATTCAAAGTAAACATGGTAGCACTCTCTCCAAACTCATCCAAGTGCAAATCAAACTTGCCAATAACATCTAGCATATCCCATTCCCGAATGGCCACACTTGCCAAACTACTCACAGATTTTCGACGCAAAGCATCAGCCATCACATTGGCCTTCCCTGAATGATAGTGTAACTCAAAGTCATAATCCTCCATAAATTCCATCCACCTCCGTTGTCATAAATTCAAGTCTTTTTGAGAAAACAAATACTTTAGACTCTTATGATCGGAGAAGACTTCAAACTTCTCACCGTACAAGTAATGCCTCCAAATTTTCAAAGCAAAAATCACTGCTGCTAATTCTAGATCATGAGTAGGGTAATTTTTCTCATGAGTTTTCAATTGTCGTGAACCGTAGGCCACAACTTTTTCCTCTTGCATAAAAACACAACCAAGTCCATCCCCAGACGTATCACAATCAACAGTGTAATTCAAACCCTTTTCGAAATTATCAAAACTGGTGCGGTAGTTAATTTAGTCTTAAGCTCTTAGAATGACTTTTCATAAGTCTCACTCTACACAAATTTAATACCCTTCCTAGTCAACCTAGTCAAATGTGCAGCTAGTTTAGAGAAGTCCCTTACAAAACGTCGATAATACCCTGGTGTCACGACCCAAACCCGCCCCTATGGGTTTAGCAGAATCGCCAAGAACCCTAGGTTACCAAGGCTGCTAATGATAATACAATATCTGATCTGGGGGCTTGGCGGAAGCCAATACAGTAAATAAACAATATCCAATGAGCTGTGACAGTCTGTATGCCAAAAGATTTTTCATACATTTATACAAAACAATACAAAATAGTATGCATATCATATACAACCAATCAGAACAGGGACCTAATCCCCGATAAACAGTACAGTGCAAAACGTTCAATCTATACAGTGTTACAAAAGCGATGCGAGACGACGGAAATAAAAACACCCCTAAGCCATAGCTTGGCAGGTTCGGAACCTTGCAGTGAGGCACATTGGTTGGCTTGACAAAACTGGAGTTTACCCCGATGCCTCTAGCTTTGATCCGGTGCCTGTACACCTACATATATATATATGCAGTGAGCTAAAGTCCAGTGAATAACATAATGCGTAAAGAGATTTAGAATGAATGTCTTTACAGTAATGAAAATAGTTCATTAAATCAGTATTTCAGTCTTTCAGTCAATCAGTCATACGTGGTACATCCATTAGCGTAACGATAGCAAGAGGTCTTAAAAACCGAACGATAATGATGGCCATCAATCGAAATGATAGTGGTTCCATGAGGGAACCGAGAGATCTCTGTAGAATAACGATAAGTGATGGGTGCTAAGGATGCCACAGTACAGTTCAGAATATAGGACATACATTCATTCAGTAAACAATATCAGTTCAGTAAACAGTTTAGTTCAGTATTCAGAAGATAATCATTTTGAACATATCTTTACACAATTGTTACTCACAGAGTTCTGGGCTACAATGAACTAGAGCGTCTCCTCGGGATGTCAACCCTATACAGTTAACAGATTGAACACATACTAAGTTTCACAGTTGGGAAAAATAATAACTTAATCCCTAAATTTGCCTTGGTGTGTTCTACATCCATATTCTCTTTAAGATGCCTTAAATATGCCCTAGGAATGCCTAGGACGGAAAGAGGATGCAAAGATGCACTTTTGAACACTTAACAAAATTTGCTGAAAACAGGGCTCTCGCTCGAGCGTGGCTTTCTACGCTCGAGCGGACATGCAGACAAAGGATCTCCGCTCGAGCGTGAACTCCGTCGCCGAGCGGATCGTGCTGATAAAAATCTTGGATGCTCCAAATTTACGCTGATGGACGCCGACCTCGCCGGCGTGAAGACACGAGTCCTCACTGGCGTGAGTTTCTCGCCGAGCGATCGTGAACTCATACAAAGTACTGGATGCTCGCATTTCACGCTCGAGCGTCACTTTTCTCGCTCGAGCGGAAGGTAGGATCACAGATTGTACGCTCGAGCGTGGACTTCCTCGCTCGAGCGTAGGCCCAAAATCTGGAAATTCCAGATTTGAGTCCCAAGCTCAAAATCAAGTTTAAATGCAAAATTTTCGATCCTCTTGGGCTGAAAACCTGGAAAACACTTGTAAACACTTAAAACAACATGATTCAAAGCTCAATTTGAGAAATCAAAGCCCAAGGGTGTTTAATTCAAACTCAATTTCAAACTAGTTTTCATGAACATGCTACAAACATGACATACATGGATTTAAACCATTTCAAAACTTCAAAACATGCTCTAATGAGCTCAAATCTCCCAAAGACAAGATGAAAACATGGACTCTAACAATAATATGAACATGCATGTACCAAATCCTATGTAATCACCCTCAAAATGCAAAATGTAGACATGCATGCATGATATGAGCTTCAATTAAACATTATTAGAATAAGACATGACTTAGCTCTCTAGAGGCTCAAGAACCATGCATGAACAATCTTAAATACATCAATGAAAAGGTGACATCCTTACCTAAGTCTTGAATTATAAGGTGTAGGAGCTCAAATTCACAATTGTCTTTTAAATTCTCCAAGTTCACAAGCAATTATCAAGGAGGAACTCACTTTCTCTCACTCTAACCCTCTTGGTCGGCAAGAACAAGGGGAATGGGCTGAGCAAATGTTTGATCTAGGTGTAATGAGACTCAAAAGTGGTCTTAGATAGTGGCCACTAGATAGCATGATTGTAATTAAAGCCAACCTATGCAATTTAACATATTTTACTCTAGTTTAATCTAGTTTAATCATACCAAATAAATTTTCAGATAAATACACCATAAAATCACATTATTTCTACTGATCATGGAACATCAATCAATTTTGAATTCGGCCGCCGATAAGGCCTTCAATTAACAGTTTAAACATAAAAACATGAACAAATAATCAAACAAGCAACAGATAGATATACAACTAAACAGATATATTCAATCAATTTAGTTCCAGATTTCAGTCAGTTAGTTCAGTATTTCAATCAGTTCCATCACTTGTCATAATCAGTTTCAGTTTAACGGTAATCAGTGGTATTCAGTAAACAGTAACGAGGGTTATTACACCTAGTAATCCTAAGAAACTCCGGATTTCAAAAACATTCTTGTATTGTTCGCAATCCTGTACGGCATCTATCTTTGAGGAGTCCACAGTCACTCCCTCTTTAGACACTACATGCTCCAAAAACTTCACATCTATTAACCAAAACTCGCATTTTTCAAATTTGGCATACAATTGGTGCTCACTAAGTAAACCCAACACTATCCGTAAGTGAGTCTCATGTTCCTCATCAGAGGTTGAATAAATTAAGATGTCGTCCACAAAGACGACCACAAAACGGTCCAAGTATTCTCGAAAAATTCTGTTCATCAAATCCATAAAGGAAGCCGGTGCATTGGTCAACCCAAAAGTCATTATAAGGAATTCATAGTGGCCATAACGAGTACGAAAGGCCGTCTTCTGAATGTCCTTCTCCCGGACTCTCAACTGATGGTACCCCGACCTCAAATCTATTTTTGAGAAGCAATGAGACCCTCTAAGTTGGTCAAACAAATCATCTATTCTGGGTAGAGAATACTTGTTCTTAACTGTAACTCTATTCAACTTGCGGTAATCAATACACAACCGCAATGACCCATCCTTCTTCTTCACAAAGAGAGTCGGCGCTCCCCAAGGCAATGTACTAGGGTGAATGAAACCCTTGTCTAAAAGTTCTTGGAGTTGAATCTTCCAGTCATGCAATTCGGCAGGTGCAAATCTATACAGTGACATGGAAATCGATGCCATGCCAGACACTAATTCAATGGAGAACTCGATCTCCCGGTGAGGTGGTAAACTAGTAAGATCTTCTAGAAAGATATCCAGATATTCACAAACTACTCTTGGTAACTCAACACGAGCCCCGACACTTTCACTATCCAAGAGAGTTGCAAGAAGGCCACTAAGCTTGCTCCTACTACGAGGGTCAATAACTGGCAATAAGGCTCTATTAACTCGGTTCCCCAGAAAATAGAAACGATCACCACCCGAAGTGCACACTGTAACTCTCTGACGGTAACAATCAATCACAGCTTGATAAGAATACAACCAGTCCATGCCTAAAATGACATCAAAACTCGACATATCTAGCAACACAAAAGCAAACGAAAGTCGACGCCCGACAACTTCTATTTCACAATCACGACAATCCTGGTCTAAATCAACTGTACCCCCAACAGGTGACTCTACTCTGAGTTGAGGCACTAACTGTGCTACCTCTAACCCCAATGCAGAAGCAAATGTAGTAGATATAAATGAATGAAACGCACCCGTGTCTATCAATATATTAGCCAAAGAGTTACACATAACAAAAATACCTCTCACAATTGAGCATTCTGGCAACTGCTCTGGCACGGTAACAACATACATGTACCCTTGTGGCCCCTGATTGACTTGTTCTCCTCTCGGAGCATAGGCCTATTGTACTGACTGAGCCGTAGTGGCTCCCTGATTAACTCATGAAGCTTGGACTGATTGAGCTTACTGGTGGCTCTGAGTCTTACTCGACCCTAATGTGCCAAATGCGCCTCCCAACTGTGGGCAAGTTCTCTTCATATGCCTCGGCTGACCACACTGATAACAATTAAACCCTTGACCTTTATTCTAAAACTGAGACTGACTTTGAGATCGGTTAGGTGGTGGTACTATTAACTACCCTACTCCCTTCTGTGGGCATGAGAAGGCTTTGTGACCCTGTTGGCCACACTTGAAACACGAGAAGCTACTCGATGCACTTTTTCCCAGACAAGCACTAGGCAAAGGAAAAGTGGATCTAGACTGTTGTGGTTGGGACTGGGATGGATAGGTGTTCCTGCTCTTCTTGTTCTGCCTATAATCTCCTTGAGACTCTTGGCCCCTAGACTTCGAACTCCGAAGCCTCTCCTCCTCAACTTGTATAGAAATTTCTACGTGTGTTGCCGTCTCCACAAGACGGTCATATTCCCGAATCATATTTCTGACAAGCTTGAACATAATTTTTGTTTTCAATTTCTTTTCAAATTCAATGCAACGGCGCTCTTCCGTTGCCATCAACTCTGGTGCAAATCTGGACAAACTAGAGAAGATCACCTCAAACTCGGCCATGGGCATGTCGAGTTGTTTGAGGTCTTTAAACTCTGGCCTCAATCTCTCCCTAGCAGTGGGAGGTATGTACTTATCTTGGAAAACAACCGCAAAGGCTTCCCATGTCGGCTCCACTCTACCCTTGGCATATTTCCACCATTGACCCACGTCTCCCTTAAGGTAGTAACTCGTTAGAGTCACTCTCAGTTCACTATCTCCAATGTGAAGCATCTCAAATGTCTTCACAGTTTGTTCAAGCCACTCATCCACTTTCTTAGGCTCGGGACCACCATGGAACTTATCCGGTTTAGCCCGCAAGAACTCTCTAGCAAGGAAACTCGCCCTTGACTCTGCGGTGTTCTCTCGGGCTTGATTCTCCACCCTCAACAAGTTCATAGACTCTCTTAAAGCCCCTACCATTTCTCGAGCTAGGGCTTCTATTACGGTTTGACCCGCTTGTTCCGAGATTCCCACCTGCCCCACTTGTTCGGCCACATTAGCTTGGCCGGACTCTTCCTTTTGCACCGGAACCTCATGGACCGGTACCTTATGCACACCTCGACGAGCCCTACCACGCCTCCCGCCTCTACCACCACGAGTTTGACCTCTTCCTAATATCCTATAAATGACAATATAATTAATTTAGCACACTAACCCACACGTGCCCGCAACTCGCCTTACACATTTGATCACAATAATGCTATATATTTCTCTACCATATAACAATTAAATTTCACCCCACATAAGTACTTAGTCATGTAAACACATACGGATTATACTCTTATGATGAGATTCGTTCCACGAAAAACCAAGAATTCTTAGTAGAATGAGTATTGATCAAGTACTCTTCTAATAAGACCCCAAGGAATTCAACAGGCGCAAACAACATCCCAAAAGTCCAATCCCATACTCATTTAGTTACATAAGCATGTTATCACATAGTCACAAAATGCATAACACTTCCTAAGCATGCTAAATTAACCCATTGTAGTTAAACAACCACTTCCCACGAGCTCCAAGTATTCAAACCCGGTAGCTCTGATAGCAAGTTGTAACGCCTCAAATTTCTAGCCCAAATGGCTTTTTTAAGGAAAACCGAATATAAATCTCCAAACTTACATTACATGATACAATAGTTCTTCATGCAACAATACATTAATCCAATAACAAGTAAATAAACAAATAAATACCCCCAAGGGTTTACAAGTTTCCAAGACTTGAGCTTGGTTACACAAAATGGTTATTCAAACCCACACAAACACAGCCCTTGGCTTACACATAAAGTCATAGAAAAATGAGAGCATTGTACTCCCAACACACATATTTCCACGCCCCTAGTTGGATGGGATCACCACATCTTTTCCTGCACAAAAATCCCGTAGAGTGAGCAAGGTTTTGAAACCCAGACCGGACCAGTCGGTTCAACCGGTTGAACCAGTGACCAGACCAGATTCCGGTCCGGTTGACCCTCTTAAACTGGCCAAGTGTAAAAACTGAGGTATTTATTGAAAACCGGTGAACCGGTTGACCCGTTCACGGGTTGATCGAACTGGGACGGTTTGCTTGTATATATATAAAAAAAAAAAAAAATTCAGATCTAGTTTTATTTTTGTTTGTTGATCTTCAGATTCAGAGAGCAGCGGCTAGGGCTTCTTCACACAGCACAGGTATCTCTTCCTCTTTTAAGAGCAGCCGATCTGTCTCTTTATATTTTTCCACCATTAACGAATCAATTTCTCAACTTACACACAGATTCGCACCGTTACAAGCCTCCAGGACGACATCAATTTCTCTATTTTTTTCTGCCATTAACGAATCAATTTCCGGCCTCCCCAGGTATTATTTTGATGGATCTTTGATCTTTTTCTTTATTTTTTAGAAATTTTGGGTCTACACTTGAATCTTCGATCTGTCTACACTTGAAGAAGGCTCTGTTTTTTTTTTCAGAGAGAAGAAGAAGAAGGCTCTGTTTAGAAATCAACTTTTGATTAAAAAAAATAATAATAATAAAACACTTGGGTCTACACTTGAAGAATGCTCTGTTTTTTTTTTTTTTAAGAGAGGAGAAGAAAAAGGCTTTGTTTAGAAATCAAAACCAAATAATAATAATAAAACACTTGAAAAAGGCTCTGTTTAGAAGAAGGCTCTATTTAGAAATCAAAACCAACTTTTGATAATAATAATAATAATAATAATAATAATAATAATAATAATAAAACACTTGAAGAAGGCTCTGTTTAGGAATTATGCACACTGTGAATCTGTGATGTTAAGCTTTCAAGCAAAACCAAATAATTATTATTAATCAACTTTCAGGCAAACGATGCACACTGTTGTGATTAATCAACTCTCTACCAAAACCAAATAATTAATTTAACTCCTCCAACCCCTGTTTATATGCACTAAATTAATTGTTGGTGTAGATAGACACAATGGAAAATAGTCATTTCATTTAGTATCTAAAATTTTTTCATTTAATCAAAAACTACGTTAATAAAAATTACTTTACAGTTGAAAATTATATGTAGATACGTAATAGTTCGACTCTTTATATAGATTGGCTATGATTGAATTTTTTTTTTTTAAATATAGAAAAATATCACTAAAAATATTTAAGAATTTTTTTAAAAAAAAACAAAAATTTAATATTTAAATTATTAATTTATATTTTTAAAAAAATTATTTATGACATCATTATGACGTCACGGTTCGATCCGGTTCAACCCACCGATTGAATCGGTGACCCATCCACCCGATCATTTTTCCGGTTCGTTCACCGGTCCGGTTTTTAAAACCTTAAGAGTGAGTATAAAACCCAGTAGGAAATTCTTAACAAAGTATATACATTTTATACAAGTCTCAAAAGATGAAATGCACATGCCATACTATGCCCTTTTTAAAGATAAATCACGTTTTCATCTTTTAAAAACCATCATGCTTAATGATATCACACAATTTCAATTGTTCAAAACTTAATAATTTATTTTAAGTGCAGTAAATATGACTCTAGTAATCCCTAAGTCGGTGTCTGTAAGTAGACTATACAAATACTACCAAATTGTCATTTTTACCGGTATTAACCGGAAGGCTCGACACCTATCCGTGTGGGTTTTCGGTCTTTCACCCCAAACTCTCAGGCCAACTTATTCAATATCATCTACACCACCTATCAAGACTTACCAACGTATTTACCCCAAAACCATTCCATGAAAACTTGTTTCTCAACATTCTTTTCTCAATGCAAGTTTTCAAATCAACTTTCGAAGTTTAATGTAATCAAATGAATTGATATGCCAATTTCACAAGATGAATATAAATACTTTTATTTTAATTCATCATGTAAGGAATAACACAATTCCCTCTTCTCAGGTATCCTCGACAATTAGTTATTTCAAGACTATTTCAACGTTTTGAACAATAATTTTCAAAATGAACAACAATTCTCATATTCCCTGAAATTCATCATTTATATAAATATAAATAAGAAAATTTTCAAACATCCATTTATTTTGACACACAAAATATATATAACAATATCATTCATGGATTTTCAGTCTCTTTTTAAAAAAATCCCCAAATTCTAGGTTTTCTCACCAAAACTATACAATTCAAATCTTTTGAAAGAAAACTTTCCAAAATCTTCTTTTCTTCAATCAACGAAGACCAAAACTCATAAGATCATTTTAAAAGAACAAGAGACAAACCCACTTTCAAAATTGCTTAACTTCTTGAATAAACAATTAATTTTCAAAGCTATCGAAAGATGATTTTGAAAATCATATAGATCTTGCAAAAATATATATATAACTCTAAAAAAATTCCTACCTCAAGTTTTGAAGAAGAAATGAGATGAAACCCCCAAAATCAATGGTGTTGAAACTCGATCTTCACTGCACACAACGAAACCCTCGAGAAATTAACCAACTTTGATAAAGAACTTATGGTAGAACTCTAATGGATCTTGAGAAATCAAGGTTTTGATCCAATTTGGCATAGGGAAATGTAGAGAGAAGGGAGAGGAAAGAGTTTTTAGAGAGAGAGATATATACAAAAGTGATCTGAAATATCATATTCACGAACTAATATAACATGGTCCGCTCGAGCATGGAAAGCCTTACTCGAGCATCAAATACATTTTCCCAGTACTTTTGCAGACAGGTCAAATTTCTGGAACTAAACATTCTCCGCTCGAACGCATAAACGACCGCTCGAGCGGACAAGCAACTTCTAATGCATTTTGCATTTTTTCTTTGAGGGCACTACCCCTCAATCCTGCTAGGGCGCTACCCCCTGGACCCCCGTAAGCTAACCGAGCAACTCGATCCTCACCAGGGCGCTGCCCTTGGACTCGCCAAGGGACACTGCCCCCTAGACCCCCGCGAGCTGACCGGACAGCTCGATCCCCAACATAATCAGCAAAGTGGCAAAACTGGGATCGCTACAGAAATGGTGGTGGTAACAGTAGCTATAGTGATGGTGGTTGTGGTCGTAATAATAGCTGTGGCATGATGGTGGTGGTTGTGGTTGTGGTTGTGGTTGTGGTTGTGGTAGTGAGAGTAACTGTAGCGGTAGTGTAACATGCCCGGGAGGGTACCCGCGCGCGTACAGTTCGGACTCCCGAGATCTCTTTGATCTCAAGTTTCACGAGTGCAATGTGAAACGTAGATGAGAGTCCAGATTTGAAAACTTTTATTAAAAATCCATTTTATTGCAATTTTATTAAAAATGGACTGCGTCATCAGATCTCAGAGTCGCCACCTAATATTTTGGGAAATTAGGAAACCCATGACTCGTTGCCAAGGCCACTGTTCGTCGTAACCAAGGATGCTTGGCTCGGAACCTTAGGTATGAGAGGGGAAGGTCAATAATGAGCACCCCCGCTCACCCGATCAAAAGATCGGCCTCTACTAAACCATGATATGACTTTTATTTTCTTTATATGTTCATGTTCTGGTTATTTAATAAATCCTAAAATTTACTATGTGAAGCATACAAGTATAGACTATGTCACCCATTTTGGAACAACTTGATTTCATGTAGTTTTGAAAGAGTTTTGAAAATGTATAACCCAAATAAATTGAGTTTACAAACATGAAAATCAATATCATTCCAAATTAAGCGACACAACCTCCATCCACTGGCATTCATACAGTTATATCACATAAGCAAATAGCCACATGGTAGGATGCTTAAACATAGTGAGAAAAACACACAAAGCGGGATGCTAAAGCATAAAAACTTACAGTTTGACGACATGAACAAGCTACAAAACAAAGTTAGTAAAACATGCATGATCTTATATACAAAATCCTAATGCAATTTACTCATGAGATGCAACTAAAGATTATTCTTCTAAGATATGACATGTGAATCATCTCAAGAACATGAGGTAGCGCACATAATCACATAAGAATTGATTAAATCCACAAATGCAAACTTTGCCGAATCAAGATGCATGAAACATGGATGCAAAGCATGAATATGATGAAAAATAAATATGATGTTTATGTACAAGTAAGGAAGCGAGTAAAAGAATGGGATAGAAAGAAGTGGGCGGAATTATTACAATGCTTTGAATAAATTATTACAAACCGGATAAGAGAGAGAGAGAAGGAATATTACAACAAAATAAAAACCTCACAAACTCTCAAAATAAAATAAAAAAATAAAATAAAATAAAGAAACTTCATGTGCGCCGAAAATATTCTGCTTTGGACGAGGAGATCGCCCATCATCCGGGGACACTTATTTTCTTGAGGCACTATTCATCCCGAGATACTATTCACCGCCGAAGTTACTATTCATCATTACTATTCACCATTTTTGATCGTTATTCATCTTAATGGCATTTTTCATCATGATTACTATTCATCACGGAGGTACTATTTATCGACGGGCTACTATTCATTGTCGGGTTACTATTCACCGCCGGGTTACTATTCACCGCCGGTCACTATTCATCCGTGGGGTCACATCTTTTAACAAATTAGGTGGTTCAACCAACCATTTAAAGCGTAAAATTACAACAATTTATAAATAGTAAATTACAACATTTTATGTAAGTTACAACAGGTTATATACAACAATGAAATTACAAAGAGATAAAGTGATAGAATTAGGTGGTTTGACCGACCATTTAAAGTAGTAAAATTACAACGGTTTATATACAACAAGAAATTACATAGATAAAGTAATAAAATTAGGTGGTTCAACCGACCATTTAAAGTGATAAAAAAAAATTATGAAAAGCAATAAATGAAGTACTTTAAACAAATTATATCATATTTTGAAATTAAATGAAAGTTTATAAAACTCACCTTTCAGGAAATGATGAATTTTCGATTCACAAACTTCCTTTTGATTACCCTCAAGTTTGTGGAATGTGTTATCAATTCTCGTCTAAAATTTGGAATTACAACTTTAGTGGTTCCTTCTTTCTCTCAAAACTCTCGCACTTCTTCTTTTTTTTTTTTTCGACTTTTTTTTATCTCCCGCCTAAGTCTCCCCGCCTGTGAATCTCTTCTCCCAAAAAATCCTCTCTTCATTCTGGCTAATCCTCCCTTTTATAGGAAACAAATGGAAGAAAAGGACAAGAAAAGAAACGTGGGAGGTGCCGATTTCAAAAGATACCGTGATTTTATGTGCATTGCACAAGAAAATTACTATGCACTTTATAATATAATAATATATAAAAGGGATTATTAGCATAAATATATGTACAAATACCCCAAAAATATATAAAAACACACAAATACGTAAAATTAAAATACATGGACTAATAAAATATATTTTAGTAGGTCAAATATGCAACATAATTTGACCAAAGCGGGTCTAAAGGCAATCGAAAACAAAAAGACACATGATGGGAGTGTAGTGAATTTTTTATTTTTATTTTTTTCAAAGGAGGAATAATACCCTATATAATATAATATTATATATACAAGCATTATAGTGCGTGGATGAAACCATGGTACCGAATAAATTTAATAAAATATTATATAATAATATAACATAATATATATATATATATATAATACATAATAAAGGGAAAGAAAATGGAGAATGAGTCTAAAATAATTTGGCAAAAACAGGTGTAAGACTGGGATTAAAGTTAACATTCCATCTTTTTGAGAATTTTGTGAGATAGCATATTCTGTTTTCATCATCGAGTAATCAAAAAGCGCCCAAGTCTTAGAAATTTGGTCAAAATGGGGTGTCTACATTGCCTCTTTGACAGAGCTCAAAGTCTGTTCTTGGCGTGAGTGAATGTCAAAGCCCGAAGACGACCCTTTTGACAAGGCCATAAGACTTGGGCAAACAAACAAGATGCAATGCAAGTGGTTGAACCCGAGGGTTGCCTACGTATCCCTTTGCAAGGAATCAAACCTGCGTAGTTCAGGGGCAACATGTAACATGACATATGCAGTTTAAAAGTTGGACTTACACGCTTCGCGAAGCCAGTTGTTTGAAAATTCATGATTATGCAATGCGATGCAATGCGATGGAGTGATGATAAAGATATGAAGATGACAACATGAGAGGCAAGCTTCGTGCAAATGATATGAAACATAACAGGGGTTGCATTGCATATAAATGCGCCACAAGATCACATACAAATGTGCCATAACACAATTTTAACCAAGTGGAACAACAACTTAACGCATCTCACGTGAAAGGAGGAAGGATGGTACAACCAACAAGCGTACCTAATCGTATCTCAGACGAAGAGAATGAAATGGTGTAACCAACAGGCATATCTCAACGTATTTCATACGGAGAGAGGGAAGGTTTTAACCAAGAAGAACATCAATGGTATAACCAACAGGCATATCTCAACGTATTTCATACGGAGAGAGGGAAGGTTTTAACCGGGAAAAATGACAATGGCGTAACCAACAGGCATATCTCAACGTATTTTATACGGGGAGAGGGAAGGTTTTAACCAAGAAGAACATCAATGGTATAACCAACAGGCATATCTCAACGTAATTCACACGAAGAGAGGGAAGGTTTTAACCAAGAAGAATGACAATGGTGTAACCAACAGGCATATCTCAACGTATTTCATACGAAGAGAGGGAAGGTTTTAACCAAGGAGAATGACAATGGTATAACCAACAGGCGTATCTCAACGTATTTTTATACAGAGAGAGGGAAGGTTAAGGCGATTGAAATTGATGCACAAAGCAGTGCGGTGCCCAAAGTAGGGCGATTGAATGGCCTAACCAACAGGCGTATCTCAACGTATTTTTATACGGAGAGAGGGAAGGTTAAGGCGATTGAAATTGATGCACAAAGCAGTGCGGTGCCCAAAGCAGGGCGATTGAATGGCCTAACCAACAGGCGTATCTCAATCGTATTTTTATACGGAGAGAGGGAAGGTTAAGGCGATTGAAATTGATGCACAAAGCGAGGCGGTGCCCAAAGCAGTATGATTGAATGGCCTAACCAACAGCGTATCTCAACGTATTTTTATACGGAGAGGGAAGGTTAAGGCGATTGAAATTGATGCATAAGGCGGTGCCCAAAGCGAGGCGATTGAATGGCCTAACCAACAGCGTATCTCAACGATTTTTATACGGAGAGAGGAAGGTTAAGGCGATTGAAATTGATGCACAAAGTCAAGGTGCCCAAAGCAGAAGCGATTGAATGGCCTAACCAACAGGCGTATCTCAACGTATTTTTATACGGAGAGAGGGAAAGTTAAGGCGATTGAAATTGATGCACAAAGTAGTGCGGTGCCCAAAGCGAAGCGATTGAATGGCCTAACCAACAGCGTATCTCAACGTATTTTTATACGGAGAGGGAAGGTTAAAGCGATTGAAATTGATGCACAAAGCGATGGTGCCCAAAGCGAAGCGATTGAATGGCCTAACCAACAGCGTATCTCAACGTATTTTTATACGGAGAGAGGGAAGGTTAAGCGATTGAAATTGATGCACAGCGGTCACGGTGCCCAAAGGTATGCGATTGAAATTGATGCACAAAGCAAAGGCGGTGCCCAAAGCAGTATGTTGAAATTGATGCCTGCACAAAAGGTGCCCAAAGTATGGTTGAATTTGAGATTTATGTGGTAGGTGCATGAGGTGAGATTATTGTGCGATAGATGCATAGAATGAAAGAAGGAATTGTATGTTCGAACCAAATACCATATACATATACCATGTATAGACAAAATACATACAAATACGACAATATACACACATGCATATACGTATACATATGTTCATATATAGACAAAAATATGCACAGATATATACATACGGTATGCATATATACATATACTGAGACAACATACGTAGATATATACAGATATATACACGTATACATATATGATATATATACAGTATATACAACATGTACATATACGGACCTATACACAAACATATACGTATATATACATAGACATAGAATATTCCGTTTGCAGCAACCGGCCGGGAAGATGTCGATTCGAGAAGGCATATTCCGTTTGCTGACGTCAGGACACGTACGCAAAACACGCAAAAAGAAAGGAAAACACAAAATGCATGGATGTGGAGATATGGGGTTTCGAACCCCTGACCTTCGGCCTGGTCTTCGAGTCCTCGACCACTGAACCACGCCACTCTTGTGACAAGATATGCAAAAATATATATATACATATATAAGACATATATACACAAAATCAAAGCAAAAACAAAGAAACATTTGTTGTGGGTTCGAACCCCTGACCTCGGGCTTAGGCTCTTCGGATCCTCAACCCACTAGGCCAAACCACTGAACCCAAGCTACACCTGTGACCCAATATGCAAACAAATATATATAATACATAGATATACAACACATATACATATATATATACAACTCTCCCGCCTCTCCTATTTTTGTCTCACTCTCTCTTCCTATTTTGTCTCACTCTCTCTTCCTTCATCTTCTTCGAGCGTCGTGTCTGTCACGTGATTTTAACAATCGCGGCGCCTGACCGACAGGCTATCCAATCCTGCCCGATTGTCAAAGATCGTCCCGAGCCTTCCTTCCTCTTTGTCTTCTTCTTTGGCTTCATCATCTTCTTAAGTTGAGGCCTGCGATAGAGAGAGACAGAGCGAAAACCTGCAAATTTTCTCTGCTACCACTCTGCAACCTCTTTCTTTTGCATTACTCTTCTCTGCCATGGCCTCTTCACAAGGTTCTCTCACTCTTTTCCCAGACTTGAACGAGTCCACGATAGAGATGACCAATTCTGACTCCCCTGAACCTCAACCACGGGCTCCTCCTTCTTCCCCTGTTTTCAACTTTCCAATGATGTCGGTTGAACAAATCATGGCGCATACCGACATCGGCAAACTCAGATATCCGAGGTCTTGTGTGTGGAGACCGTGGATCGGTTTCCAACTTGTCCCGTCGAGCAGAACATGTGAGGTGCATCGATTGAATGCACAACTTTCTTTACTTCAGCATATGTACAAAGACTCTCGAGGAGAAGTTAGTGCGCTGAAGAAGCAGAACAAAGAGCTAAAACGACTGACGACCTCTGTGACTCGATTCGGAGTTCCTTCAAGACAACCAATTTGATGGCCGGCGGAGTAATCTCCTTTGAAGCTCGCCAAGGCGAGGCAGTCTTCAAAAGTCGAAGGAGTAAAGGCAAGCAGGCGGTGAGTAAAGTCGTGCAATGAAGTTGTATGCAAATAAAATTTGGTTGTAATCTTCGCCATTGCCGCCAGAGAAGAAAGAAGAAAAAGATCCATCTCTCTCTTTCTCTTTGTTTTTGTTTTTGTTTTGTTTTGTTTTGTTTTGTTTTTTTGTTTTTTGTGTTTTTTTTTGTTTTTTTGTTTTTTTTGTTTTTTTGTCTCTGTAATCGGGGATGTCCTCCCCTGACTGCAATAAAATCAGTTTAGTTTTTGCACATCAATGGCGTGACTGGCATATCACTTTGAATTTTGAAAACATTTTTGTTTGATTGAATTTGAGAGTGATTGAATTTTGAACTCTGAATTAAACATTGATTCTATACTGACCTGAATCAAAGAATGACTTAACGAAACAAGAACGAAGCAAAACGATCCAAACACACTTATATACACTGACTAGTATAAATATACCGACTGGTATAAATATACTGACTGGCATAAAAGGAACACACTTATATACACTGACTGGTATGAATACCCTGATTGGTATGAATACACTTATATATACTGAAGAGTTGACTCGAGTGGTGGAGAAGACAGAATCACTAACTCGACTATGCCCCTAATTTATTGTCTTGATTTTTTTCTTGATTTTTTTTTTTTTTTTTTGTAAAAATGTTTTGATCAACATGACAGTTGGAGTAGCATACTTATTCCATTTTCTGTTTCAAATCATGTGAGCTAAACTGTGAGCACTGAAAATTTTCCCTTTTCAAATCCGAAGAATGGTCCAAGTTTTGCAAAATGGAACAATTTTCAAGAAAAATTAGTCAGCTTCATTTAAATTAATCAAAATCTATTTTTGCAAATGGCCACTACTCAACTAACATGGAATCAACCATTGGGGTGCATAGTCCCAAACCAGATAATCAAAGGTGATATCTGAACTAAGCCAACCGAACCAAGCCAATCCGAACCGAATAAAGTCGAGCAAAACTGGACCGAACCGAACCGCCAAACCGAATCGAACCGAATCAACCAAAGTTAAATCAAACCAATCGAAAGCAACGAAGATACACCAATCAAACACGATAGGACAACCAAGTTGACTAAAGACACACCAAGCAAACATGGACGAGATGAATAAGTTGAAAAATTATTAGGGCGAACTTCAAGATGAAGCTACCACGTATCCCAAAGATAGGAATCGTGCCATCGTAGTTCCGCCAAGGTTCACTCGGTATTTACACTCTCTTTTGTGCTCTAACTTTTGCCAAAGCCGCCCTTCGGGTTTTCAACCTTGCGAGCTTTTGATTTTTTTTTTTGATTTTTTGATTTTGATTTTGATTTTGATTTTTTTTTTCTTTTGGGTTTCTATTTTTTTGTTTTTCTGCTCTAACTTTTGTCTGGGTCGCCCTTCCGGGTTTTCAACCCAACGAGCCTCTCAAGGGTTATTTTCATTTTAATTTGTCCATTTTGATTGGGGAATCTCTAAGCCAACTATAAGAACAACTGCTACACTTGACCGGTAGATATGATGATGTAGGGACTAGGTTGATTGGGTCTGAATTTGCCCCTAGTGTTGCCCCTGGTGTAGTAGATAGGAACTCGACTGTCCTTCAATAATAGAATTCATTCTCTCAAATTCTGGGTTTTTCCTTTCTGGGCGGTCTTCATTGGGAAACGATTCAGTTTTAACTCTTTGATCACATCCAATCTTTTGCCCCTAGTTCAAGGACTGCTTCAAATCTTAAATCACATCCGACCTTCTTGCCCCTAGTTCAAGGGTTGTTTCCAATCTGAATCACAAGCCCTACATAGTTTTGGCTAAGGTTCACTCGAGTATTGACACTCTCCTTTTATGCTCTAAGTTTTGCCAAAGCCGCCTTTTCGGGTTTTCAACCTTGCGAGCTTTTCATTTTTCTTCTTCTTTTTTTATTTTTATTTTTTTTATTTTTTTTTTGTGCTCTAACTTTTGCCTGGTCGCCTTCCGGTTTTCGCCAAATGAGCCTCTCAAGGGTGGTACCTTATTGCCCCTAGTTCAAGGGTCGCCTCCATTTCACTATGTAAGCCTTTCAAATCAATCACATTCCTTATTGCCCCTAGTTGAAGGGCTGCCTCCATTTGAATCACATCATTGCCCCTAGTTCAAGAGCTATTTCCATTTGAATCATATTCGACCTTATTGCCCCTAGTTGAAGGGCTGTTACCATTTGAATCACATCATTGCCCCTAATTCAAGGGCTATTTCTAATCTGGCTCACATTATTGCCCCCAGTTCAAAGGGCAGTTTCCATTTGAATCATATTCGACCTTTATTGCCCCTAGTTGAAGGGCTGTCTCCATTTGAATTACATCATTGCCCCTAGTTCAAGGGCTATTTCCAATTCGGCTATGCAAGCCTTTACACTTTGATTGATCATGGGAGACTTCAAATCACGGTTTGAAAGCTAAGGAGCTGAGGAGGTCGGACCACTAGTCAAGAGGGATCCTATGTCAGATAATCAATTTCTAAATGTCTTCAGAGGACCACGCAAAACAATTTTTGACATCTTTTCACAAAGTGACTAATCACTGCTTCTTACGAAGATAAGATAGAACCAATTTGGACCAAGCTAGGATCATTCCCAGTACCCACATTAACAAAAATGATTTTATTCATCAAAGGCTTAGCACCCCTCTCTTCCTCTCAGTTGATCAAAATTTGCAAATCCCGAGGAAAGTCTTCCTCTTCGTTTTTTTATCAGAGTTTTGGAAAAAGTTTTGAAAAACTTTGGTCAATGCGAGGAATTAAGGCACAGAGAAGTAGGCAGACTCTATGGCATTTTTTTTTTTTTTTTTTTTTTTTATATTTTATTTTTTTGAATTTTGAAAAGAGACTATGACTCAGCAATGACAACAGACTCGAAATAAAATGACAAAGAAGACCTAGACAGGACAAGAAATAACTAGGTTAGCACTATCGAAATCAACAGACTCTGACTCGTTAGGCTGACTCGAACCTGACTCTAACTCTACAAACTTGATGAAGTCAAACTTAGACTCAATACTCAATTCAGAATTCAAAATAAAACCATTCTCAAATTGCTACCAAAGTGTGTGCCCACAACATTCAAAATAAAGCCCGCCAATCAACGGTGGTCATTCCCCAATCACAGAGATGGTCTGATACCCTACAAGTTCTATTTATTTACAATGGTCAACTTTGTGGGATATCGAGTTTTTTATTTTATTTTATTTTATTTTTTAAAAATTTTACAAAATTTTTTTTGATTTTATGTTTTGTTTTTAAAAAAAATTTTTACAAATTTTTTTTTTTGATTTTATGTTTTTGTTTTTTTTTATTTTTTTTATTTTTTTTTTTTGTTTCTGAAGTAATGGTGCTAAACTGAACAACCTGAACCACTTATTCGAATTTGAGAACCCCTGTATAGATCCAATACATTGCATATAACACATAGCAGGAAGAGAACAAACACCCCTATGTAGGGTAGGGTTATCCTGTCCTAACTTTTGAAATGATCTAGGGTTTACTATTCAAACAAGCGGTATCATACATCCTAAAAATGGGAAAGCATCCTGTCCTAATTTGAAAGGTACTATAGCTCACTATATGTACAAGGTTAGCTCTATCCTAGGGGTTGAAGTCAAGGTGACGTTGCCAAAGAATCCTTTGGGTCATAACCAATAAAGATCCCAGGAAATCAGAAGAGTCAAATAGCCTCTCTTCAGAGTCTGAGAACCTTAGATAGCAGAGCTAGATAGCAAAGCTACCCTTTTGACAAATCTCAAAAGGTTAAAACACAAGGCCTCTACAGTAACGTAGAGATAGGTGTAGTGTCACAAAAAGTATGCCTCAGGTTCCCACCAAAGATTTGGGTAACACAGGAACTTTAAGGGCACCAATGCATGCAATGCAATAAACATATAATTGAAAATAAAAGTCATATCATGGAGTTCGAGTCAAGGTTTCATAAATCCCAAAGAAGTCGCCAGAATCAGAACATGCCCGGAGGGTACTGCCACAGACAGCCTCGGACTCCCGAGATCTCTTTGATCTCAAGTTTCACGAGTGTCGTTGCCAAGGCCACTGTTCGTCGTAACCAAGGATGCTTGGCTCGGAACCTTAGGTATGAGAGGGGAAGGTCAATAATGAGCACCCCCGCTCACCCGATCAAAAGATCGGCCTCTACTAAACCATGATATGACTTTTATTTTCTTTATATGTTCATGTTCTGGTTATTTAATAAATCCTAAAATTTACTATGTGAAGCATACAAGTATAGACTATGTCACCCATTTTGGAACAACTTGATTTCATGTAGTTTTGAAAGAGTTTTGAAAATGTATAACCCAAATAAATTGAGTTTACAAACATGAAAATCAATATCATTCCAAATTGTTTACACAACCTCCATCCACCGGCATTCATACGCTTATATCACATAAGCAAATAGCCACATGGTAGGATGCTTAAACATAGTGAGAAAAACACACACAAACGGGATGCTAAAGCATAAAACTTACAGTTTGACGACCATGAACAAGCTACAAAACAAAGTTAGTAAAACATGCATGATCTTATATACAAAATCCTAATGCAATTTACTCATGAGATGCAACTAAAGATTCGGCTTCTAAGATATGACATGTGAATCATCTCAAGAACATGAGGTAGCGCACATAATCACATAAGAATTGATTAAATCCACAAATGCAAACTTTGCCGAATCAAGATGCATGAAACATGGATGCAAAGCATGAATATGATGAAAAATAAATATGATGTTTATGTACAAGTAAGGAGAGCGAGTAAAAGAATGGGATAGAAAGAAGTGGGGCGGGGAATTATTACAATGCTTTGAATAAATTATTACAAACCAGATAAGAGAGAGAGAGAAGGGAATATTACAACAAAATAAAAAACCTCACAAACTCTCAAAATAAAATAAAAAAAATAAAATAAAATAAAGAAACTTCATGTGCGCCGGAAAATATTCTGTTTGACGTAGGGAGACTGCTCCATTCTGTCCGGGGACACTTATTTTGCGGGGGCACTATTCATCCCGAGATACTATTCACTGCCGGAAGTTACTATTCATCATTACTATTCACCATTTTTGATCGTTATTCATCTTACCGGGCATTTTTCATCCGCAGTTACTATTCATCACCGGAGGTACTATTTATCGACGGGGCTACTATTCATTGTCGGGGTTACTATTCACCGCCGGGGTTACTATTCACCGCCGGTCACTATTCATCCGGTGGGGTCACATCTTTTAACAAATTAGGTGGTTCAACCAACCATTTAAAGCGGTAAAATTACAACAATTTATAAATAGTAAATTACAACATTTTATGTAAGTTACAACAGGTTATATACAACAGTAAATTACAGCAGATAAAGTGATAGAATTAGGTGGTTTGACCGACCATTTAAAGTAGTAAAATTACAACAGTTTATATACAACAGTAAATTACAGCAGATAAAGTAATAAAATTAGGTGGTTCAACCGACCATTTAAAGTGATAAAAAAAAATTATGAAAAGCAATAAATGAAGTACTTTAAACAAATTATATCATATTTTGAAATTAAATGAAAGTTTAAAACTCACCTTTCAGGAAATGATGAATTTTCGATTCACAAACTTCCTTTTGATTACCCTCAAGTTTGTGGAATGTGTTATCAATTCTCATCTAAAATTTGGAATTACAACTTTAGTGGTTCCTTCTTTCTCTCAAAACTCGCACTTCTTTTTTTTTTTTTCAGACTTTTTTTTTATCTCTCCCTGCCCAGAAGTCTCTCCCCTGCCCAGGAATCTCTTCTCCCAAAAAAATCCTCTCTTCATTCTGCGCTAATCCCTCCCTTTTTATAGGAAACAAATGGAAGAAAAGGACAAGAAAAGAAACGGTGGGAGGTGTTGATTTCAAAAGATACAGGATTTTATTGTGCATTGCACAGTAAAATTACTATGCACTTTACAATATAATAATATATAAAAGGAATTATTAGCATAAATATATGTACAATTACCCCAAAAAATATATAAAAACACACAAATACGTAAAATTAAAATACATGGACTAATAAAATATATTTTAGTAGGTCAAATATGCAACATAATTTGACCAAAGCGGGTCTAAAGGCACCGAAAACAAAAAGACACATGATGGGAGTGTAGTGAATTTTTTTATTTTTTTCAAAGGAGGAATAATACCCCTATATAATATAATATTATATATACAAACGTATAGTACGTGGATGAAACCATGGTACCGAATAAATTTAATAAAATATTATATAATAATATAACATAATATATATATATATATAAAATACATAATAAAGGGAAAGAAAATGGAGAATGAGTCTAAAATAATTTGGCAAAAACAGGTGTAAGACTGGGATTAAAGTTTACATTCCATCTTTTTGCTGAGAATTTTGTGAGATAGCATATTCCTGTTTTCATCATCGAGTAATCAAAAGAAAGCGCCCAAGTCTTAGGGCTGGTCAAAATGGGGTGTCTACAGGTAGCGGTAGCGGTGGTGATGAATTTATAATAGTGTATATTAATACTTATGTTTAATATTTATAAATTTAGTCAAAATTAAGTAAGTTTTATATGACTTAATTTTTTAAAAATTTTAGCCTACATTTTAAGAGACACTGAAATTTTTAAGTAATATCAATTATGGTTATCAAACGGACTTGATTGATTATTACTTAATCAATTCAATTTTAAGTGTTGAATCATGTTATCAAACACCTCTCTGTTGAGTACTTTATCCTTATAAAAAAAAAAAAAAAAAAAACACATAATTAGATCACATTTGTGTCAAGTATTTATTTTTAAAATCATACTTACCGTTTACCCAAATTTAATCTGATAAAGTACCTATCAATATCTTATCAATATATATAATTTGTTACAAGGATGAAATACTTAACGAGCTCTATACATTGAATAGTTTGAATTATCAATGTGAATCCTATTGTGGGTTCATAGAAGTTTAACAGTACACTCCAATTCAATTTTGGACTGAAAAGAAGTCATTGCCAAAATTTAAGTCCAAAATAAAGTAGAGAAAAATGTTCCATTAATACGTATATTTTTTATTTTTTTGCATTTTTATTTTAAAATGAACTTATTTGCGACAATGCTGACATCGTTGAAGTTTGATTTATTTTCCAAGACATAAGTTGTAGTCACAAGTATAACAATGCCTTGAAAGTTATTGTGACAATACTCGTTGCTACAAGAGTAAATTATACAATTAGTTCTTATAATTTTAATGAAGTATCACTTTAGTTTCCTTGATTTCAATTTAAACAATTTATACTTTTTAATTTTATTGTAATGTGATCCCTCTATTATATATTGTTAATATTTTAAAATAAAAAAAATATATACTATACACAAAATTAGAGAGACCAAAAAAAATTTAAAATTTTATTTTGGTCTATTTAATTTTATACATGATCAGGGGCGGCTCACAGGGGTTGCAAGTGAAGCCCTTGCTTTAGGCCTCGGTATAACAAAAGACTTCTTTTTGAGTTGAAATCTTATAGGTTAAAAACAAAGCAAAAAAAAAAAAATGTCAGTAGCTTTTTCAAACTAAAATAAGATTGTCAAATTTTCTATCAAATTCATCCATTAACTCTACACCCATGTGAGACTATATTCATATGTGTAATTGGTAAAAAAATTAGTGATTTAGTGGAGATTACACTCATAAAAGTCTATTCATATGTGTACCAATAAAAGTTTATTTCCTACTCTCTCACATTTAGGGATGAGCAGCGGATATACCGATCTACCTAAAGCGATTGAACCAAATCGATCCGCCGCATTTTGGACGGATGCGTGATGACGAGCGGACGGTTACGGATTGATTTTTTTCAATCCGCCTAATTTTAGATGGATGGCGAATTTGAGGTTCCTTTGGCCGCAACCGAACCGCCAAACCGCGAGCACTCCTAATAATTTAAAACACTTTGTGTTTTCAATTAAAAAAGAGTTTAAATATTTTGTTGAATACATTCTATTAAAAAAAAAATATCAACTTGAATATATTTTTTGAATTAAAAAAATAAATGTATTATTTATTTATGTTTTTTTATTTTTAAATCTAACTCTAATAATAATAAATAAATAAGATGATATATGCTGGTTGGTTTTTGTTATCAAAAACAGATACAGATGTAACAATACAGCGACATATAATCTCTACTACTGCTCTGTTTATGGTTTTGGTGGTTTGAATTATTTTTATATTTTAAAAATTGTAATATTTTATGTGAATGAGGCATGCTGTGATTGTAATATGTGGATGAGGCATGTAATGATTATAATATTCTAAAGTTTCAAACTTTCTTTCTTTAGATGAGGCATGCAGTGATTGTAATACTTTTTTAAGTCATTGATTGTAATATATATATATATATATTATTTTTTTTGAGGAAGTGCACAAATTGAATTATGTTGAAAATTTATAAAATTTTAAACCACAAAACCGATTCGCATCCATCCGTCAATCCGCTCAATCCATATCCGCCAGATTGGCGGATGGATGCGGATTGATTTTCTCCAATCCGCCAATTTGGCAGACGGATGGCGGATTAAAGATTCAGTGGCCACAACCGATCTACGCCTACCCCTACTGACACTCATAAATTAAGAAAATAAAATTTAGTTAAAATTAGATATTCTTATAAATAATTTCATTAAGTAGATATTAATTTCACTAAATTTAACTTGGGAAAAATTTTAATTTTTTCATATACTTGATATTTTTAATTAAAAATAAAATTTATAGACGGGACACATAAATATGACATGATAATATAAAATAATAAATGAATTAGATTAGAGCATATCTAATTTGTCACCAAATCTTGCATCAAATTTGATAAAAATTTTAGTTAAAAAAAAATCCAATATTGTTTTTTCAAACTTGCATTCTTTTATCTCTAATAGAAGTTTATTTTAATGTTTTTGTCCCAAGAAAGAAGAAAACAAAACAAAATAAAAATAGCCTGATTTAAACTTTTTTTTTCTTTAGGCCACACATGTAGTTGACCCGGCCCTGCACATGATATTTTTCATTCAAAATCCTAACAACAATTAGGATCGCAAACAAGCTAAGTCGAATTAAGTTTTAGTATATTTAGACTTATTTATTGAGATTTTAACAAACTTAAGTCAAGTTGGCTTAAACTTGACTTGAGAGTCAAAAAAATTATAAATTCACACTTGCGTGTAAAACTAAAGTTACAATTGAAACATTGATTATATAATTTATATACAATATATATAAACATACCAAAATAATAATATCTACCACTACTATTATATAAATGTATTATCTATAGTTAGCTATTATTTATATATAAATAAAATTAGCTATTCTTTACATTTATATTATTTAAATATATAAATAACATATTTATCTTATTTTTTATACATATTTTTATATTATTTAGTATATAAATAATATAGTTAGTCTATTATTTAAATAAATATTGAATGAACCAGCTAACAAGTCAAGTTTTAGTATGTTTTGACTTATTTATTAAGATTTTAACGAGTTCAAATTTAAACGCAATAAAAATTTAAGGAACCGAGTTCAAATGAGTTCGAGCTTGTTTACGAAAAGGTTTGTTTATTTGCAACCCTAAGGACAACTGACCAAAGAACCATATTATAGTAAAATTGAAAATATAAAATTTAAATTGTTCAAATTTGAAGGAGCAAAGTATATTTTTTAGGTTAAATTATAAAAATGGTCCTTATAGTTTACCTATGGTTTCATTTTGGTCCCTACACTTCTAAATATATCAATTTTGCCCCTGCAATTTGGTTTTTTGGCTTGAACTGCCCAATAGTTAACTGCCATTGAGATTTTGGACGGAAATTACAATTTTGACTTTCTTGATTTTCTTGAATAATTTTGATTTTCTGTTTTATTTAATTTCATTATTTAATTATTATTATTTTTTAAAATAAATTTATTTAAAATTTTAATTAAAAAAATAACATATATTTTTATTGATATTTTATTTATTTGCACATTTATCCTTATCTAATCCGTCCAACCAAACATTAGATTCACTAAAAATAGTCTTTTGTAGACATCTAATCCCATGAGAAAATAAACACGGAATATACATCCAATCTAACCAAATAGTCCGGGAGATTCACAGTCCCAGAATTCAAGTCTGATGGATTCTAATTCCCCATTTTCTAATTGTTTACTAAGTAATAGTATGACGGTAAAATAGACATTTCACACATTAATCTCATAGGATACTAATCCTATGGAAATAATCTCATCACTCAGGATTATTTAATTCCTCATATGAGGGATATGGAGTCCGACGGACTAAATTATTAATAAAAAATAATTGATTACCAACCATCTGAATCAAACGATGGACTAAATTAATAATTTATTATTAATTTAAAAATAATTTAAATTAACAATAATCTGAATCAAACGATGGATAAGCAATAAAAAATATAAATTTTAATTTTAATTTTAATTTATAAGGTCATAATTTTTAATTAAATTAAATTAAATTTATAATTTATATTTTTTATTAATATATAATTTTAAATTAACTACACTAAAAAAATAATTTATAAATGTCTATATTTTTTATTAATATATTTATAAATGTCTATTTTAATAATAAATTATTTTTTATTAATAATTTAGTTTGTTAGACATGGAATCCGGCCAGACTCCATATCCCTCATATGAGAGACTAAACAATCCGAGAGGGGGATTATTTCTATGAAATTGGTATTCCATGAGACTAATGTGTGAAATGTCTATTTTACCGTCATACTATTACTTAGTAAACAATTAGAAAATGAGAAATTAGAATCCATCGGACTTGAATCCTAGGACTGTGAATTCCCCGAACTATTTGGTTAGATTGGATGTGTATCACATGTTTGTTTTCTCATGGGATTAGATGTCTGGAAATGACTATTTTTAATGAATCTAATGTTTGGTTAGACGAACTGTATAAGGATAAATGTGTAAAAGACTATTTTACCATTTTTCAATTATTTACTAAGTAATGCAATATTAAATATATCTTTAATATTTTAATTATTTTTAACTAGATTAAATAATATTTTATTTTATTTTTTACACAATTAAATAAATTTATTTTTAAAAATTAAATAAATAAAATATCAATAAAAATATATGTTATTTTTTTAATTAAAATTTTTAAAAAAATTATTTTAAAAAATAATAATAATTAAATAATAAAATTAAATAAAACAGAAAGTCAAAATTTTCCTGTGCGTGCCTTGCACGCATGGAATTTCCGTCCAAAATCCCAACCGCGGTTAACTATTGGATAGTTCAAACCAAAAACCAAACTATAGGGGTAAAATTGATACATTTAAAAGTGCATAAACCAAAATAAAACCATGGGTAAACTATAAGGGTCATTTCTATAATTTGTCCTATTTTTTAGTTAGTAAAATTTTACTTAAACAAAAGAACTAACAATATAATTTACCAGTAGTACTATATGCACCAATTAATATACTAACTAGTGTACCAACACTAGTTATGACATTATTATTGATCCTACTCATTAATCACATTACAAATACTAAAAATTTCTTAAATTATGTCACATTATCAATTAGTACACTAATTAATACATATAACATTATTCATAATTTACCCTTACTACAGTGCTTTATTAGCGAGGACAATACGTATCATTGCAAAAACATGTAACATTTCTTATTTCTTCATTTTTTAACATGTTTTTTTGCTGCACCTAAACTTGTCATCACCAGTCAGCATAAAGAAACATAATTCAACAATGTTACATATTCAAAAAATTTACATTTAAAATTTATCAAACAAATTAATATAATTTATAGATTTAATCTAATTGTAAGATTAACCTCATAATAATTTAATTTATACCAAACATGATATTTTAGGGGTTGTTTGTCAGCGTTTTTGTTTTCTTTTTCAATTTTTCTTTTTATTTATTTTTTTAAACTGAAAATGAAAACTTATTTAACATATTGTTTTTGTTTTTAAAAAAATGAAATTGAGTTCAAAAATTTTGAAAACACAAAAAAATTGTGCTTCATTTGTTTTTAAAATAAATTTTCACTTTCACTTCTCACCTACCACCTTCAACCAACACCCACCATCCGCCGACCACCACCGGCCAACCTCCAGTGACTCTCTAGAGGATGGACAGTCATCATTGTGATCTTCGGCCACCTTTTGGAATCCTGCTGATCATCTCCCGTCCCCCGAAAACATCTGACCACTAACTTTGGTAGACACCTTCTGCTACTTGTCACTATCGGTTACCACATCAATCCACTCTCTATCTCCAGCCACTATGTCCAACAATACCACAAGTTATTTTAGTAACTTTTTTATTTTTTGGCTAAAATATAAGGTTAAAAAAATTAATATATTTGGGATAACTTTTTGATTTTTACAGAAAGATGTGCAAAAAAATAAAAAGAAAATGAAATATTAAATAATTTTTAATTTTGTTACAATGTGATCTCTCCATTATGTACTAGTTGGTGTATGTAGCACCACCGTATAATTTTAGTGAAGTATCACTTAAGTTTCAGTAATTTCAATTTAAACAATTTATATTTTTTAATTTTATTACAATGTGATCCCTCTATTATATACTGTTAACATTTCAAAATAAAAAATATTATATACAAAATTAGAGAGATCAAAAATTTCTTTTGAATTTTATTTTGGTTTATTTAATTTTACACATGATCAGGGTCGGCTCACAGGGGTTGCAAGTGAAGCAGTTGCTTTAGGCCTCGTATAACAAAGAGTTCATTTTGAGTTGAAATCTTATTAAAAAAATTTAAAAAAAAAAAGAAAGAAAAAAGGGGGGAAGAATGTCAGTGGCTTTCTCAAACTAAAATCAGATTATTAAATTTTTTATCAAATTCATACATTGGTGCTACACTCATGTGAGACCATATTCATACGTATGATTGATAAAAAAAAAAAAAAGGCAAATTACATATACCCCTCGAGGTTTAGCAAAATTATAGATACCCTCTGAGATTTGAAAAATTACAGATATCCCCCTAAAGGTACTATTTGCATAACAAATTATGGGGTAAATTGTTATGAAAATATAAACCTCATGGGATAATTTGTTATGAAAATATAAACCTCAAAGGAGTATCTATAATTTCCGAAACCTCAGGAAAGTATCTATAATTTAGCTAAATCTCGAGGGAGGAATATTTAATTTGCCCTAAAAAAAATTAGTGATTAGTAGAGATCACACTCATGAAAGTCTATTTGTGTACTAGTAAAAGTCTATTTCTTACTATTTCACACTCATAAATTAAGAAAATAAAATTTAGTTAAAGTTAAATATTTTTATAAGTAATTTCATTCAATAGATACTAATTTCACTAAATTTAACTTGTAGAGAAAAAAATTAATTTTTTCATACGCTTACATTTTTAACTAAAAACAAAATTTATTGACAGGACACATGAACACGACATGATAATATTAAATAATAAATAGATTAGATTAGAGCATATCTAATTTTTCACCAAATCTTTGATCAAATTTAAATTTGATAAGAATTTTAAAAAAAAGTCCAATATTCTTTCATCAAACTTGTATTCTTTTATCTCTAGTAAAAGTCTATTTCAATATGTTATTAGCCCAAGAAAAAAGAAAACAAAACAAAATAAAAATAGCCTGATTTTAATTTTTTTGCTTTAGGCCACACATGTAGTTGACCCGGCCCTGCACATGATATTTTTCATTCAAAATTCTAATGACAATTAGGACAGCAAATAAGCGGAGTTTTAGTATGTTGGACTTGTTTATTAAGATTTTAAAGAGTTTGAACCGAATTAGCTTAGGCTTGACTCAAACTTGAATTTGTTCACGAGTTTTAACAAGTCAAAAAAAATTATAAATTCATACTTGCATATGAAACTAAATTTACTATTGAAACATTGATTATATAATTATATATATAATATATATAAACATACTAAAAAGAAAATTTAATATCTTACTAATATAATAATATCTACCACTACTATTATATAAATATATTATCTATAATTAACTATTATTTATATATAAATAAATTTAGCTATTATTTACATTTATATTATTTAAATATATAAATAACATATTTATCCTATTTTTTATACATATTTTTACATTATTTAATATATAAATAATATAGTTATTCTATTATTTAAATAAATATTGAACGAGCTAGCTAACAAATCAAGTTTTAATATGTTTGGGTTTATTTGTTAAGATTTTAACTAGTTCAAGTTCGAACATAATAAAAATTTAACGAACTAGGTTCAAACTTGTTTACAAACAGTTTTGTTCAGTTGTAATCCTAACACAATTGACTAAATGACCATATTACAACAAAATTGAAAATATAAAATTCAAATTATTTAAATTAAAATTTAAAGGACCAAAGTATATTGTTTTTAGTTGGTAAAATTTTACTTAAACTAATGATATAATTTACACTTACTATAGTGCTTCATTAGCGAGGACTATACGTATCATTGCAAAAACATGTAATATTTCTTATTTCTTTGCCATTAATCCCATCACAAATAATTGCAACTACATTTTCTGCCATGTTTTTTTGCTGCACCTAAACTTGGCATTACTAGTCATCACAAAGAAACATAATTCAACAATGGTACATATTCAAAAAATTTATTTAAAATTTATCAAACAAATTAATATAATTTATAGATTTAATCTAATTGTAAGATTCACCTCATAATAATTTAATTTAGACCAAACATGGTATTTTTGGGGTTGTTTGTTAGCGTTTTTGTTTCTTGTTTTTCTATTTTTGTTTTTATTTTTTTTTAAACTAAAAATGAAAACTTGTTTACTATATTGTTTTTGTTTTTAAAAAAATGAAATTGATTTCAAAATTTTCAAAAAATTGAAAACACAAAAAAATTGTTTTCATTTGTTTTTAAAACAAGTTTTCACTTTCTCTTCTCACCTACCACCTTCAACCACCACCCACCACCACCGGCCAACCTCCGGCGAATCTTCAGAGGGTGGACAGATATCATTGTGATCTTCAATCACATTTTGGGATCCTTCTAGTCATCTCGTGTCCCCTGACAATATTTGACCACTAACTTTGGCATGCATCTTCTGTTACTTGTCACTATCGATCACCACCTCAATCCACTCTCCATCTCCGGGCACTATATCCAACAACACCACAAGCTATTAGTAATTTTTTGATTTTTTAGTTAAAATATAAATTAAAAAAATTTAGTTTGTTTAGGATAACTTTTTTTATTTTTTACTAAAAGATCCGCAAAACGTAAAGAAAAAAGAAAATATTTGATTTTTTGGTACTGTTTGTTGAATTTTTAACATTTTTAATAATTTTTAAAATTTTAAAGTAATGTTTGGGAGGTCTTAATAACTAAAAAAAACAACAACAACAACAATATTTTAGTAGTGTTTTTGGAGAAAGCAAACTTTACCTCCACCAACGCCTCCCATCAAATCAATGATGTGTAATGGCAATATCAATATTTTGCTAAATTATAATAATAGTAATAATTATATTTTAATACTATAAATAATCCGGATCCATGTTCCTCAACTCCAATTTGATTTTGCAAATTCAAATGCTAATTTAACAGAGTCGGGTTTGTCATGTTCAATGTGTGAATAGAGAAGTGAATGCTTGCTGAGATAGAAGTTTAATCATACTCTTTGAGAAAGGATGGAAACAGATCCAAGTGGAGACAGACTGAATAAAAACAGTAGACTTCATTATCAAGGGACCACCAGGAGAATTTCCATTCCGGAATCAAATTGAAGACGCAAGATTTTTGCTTCATCGAACACGATTTTTCTGTTTGAATAATCTTCTGTATAATAAATATATAAATTAAATAAATAATAAAATAAAATAATTATATAAATTATTTTTCAAATTAAATGTTTGAATTAATGTCGAGACTTATGTTAGACACAATCTCTTTAAAGTAAATTTCGCTCTCGCTCCGGTATTTCGAGTTTTATCGGCGTCTACTTCCCAGGATGCAACAACTAACACTTAAATTTGCAGCACTACAAATTTAAGTCTGGCAAATCAAAACTTTGTTGTAACTCTCTCTTCTTCCTGAAAAATAAATGCAGAAATAGATGCAAGAACACAGGAAGAACAGAAGAAAAAGGACGAAATTTTGAGGAAAAATTTTATGATAGGAAATTTGTTTGAACTATTCCGGATCTGTCCGGGAAGGATTCAACAGGTTCAAACCTATTCATGCACCTGTGCCCAGGCCTAACTTGGACGGGCGGCGGCGACGGCACGTCGTTTTAGTTTTGGGTCCAATGGGTCTAGCCCACTTCACTCATAACCGCACTCTTTCACAAACTTGGATATCCCTTGAGCCCATCCCAAGTATCTCAAGCTAAGGGATATAAAACCTATTCAAAACCTTAAATCTTTCCAATGTGGGATAAGCACATTTCACAAATGTGTAGGAAACCCACCTAAACCCATTTTCACGAACCCGAAAATGCGCGTTGAATTCTCATTCATCCGGAAATGTTTTTGAAAAACAAAATACACGATTTTATTCACTATGCAGCATTAAACATGAACCCAATTAAAAATGTTAAAAATAATGCTTGGGTCTCACCTAAATTAATGCTAAAAGTGAGCAAAAAATAAGATTTTTCCAAAAGTTTCAAAAGCCATTTTTCCAACAAAAATTTGAAACAAATCAAACAAATAAAATAAATTAACTTATAGAATTTACTAAGAATAGTAAGAGTTTTGAAGATCAAGTTGAGTGTGTGACACTTTATCCTTAAGATAGATTCGATGCCGCACAGGTGCTTACAGAATAATGACGTCTATCTCCCAGGATATAATGATAAAAAAAACGCAGATTAAAGTAGCACTACAATCAATATGCCTAATGAACTAGAACTTGTTAGGCAATCTTCACTGTATTTAAAAGATATTAATTCTATTGTGTACAAAACAACAATTAGAATTAAAGAAATAAAGAAAAGGAGAGAATATGTTTGATTACAAAAATCAAACTCGAAATAAAAATAAATAAATAAATAACAGATTTTATTTTGTTACAAAAACAAAATTAAAATCTGATTAAATAAACAAATTAAAACAGAAAATTAAATTAAACAACTTATTTGGTTAATTTCTTTGAATAACTTTTCTGATCAAGTCCAGTGTTTAACACTGTGTCCTTAAGACAGATTCGTCCTCTCCACGGTGCTTTCAGAATTTGGACGTCTATCTCCCAGGATGAAATGATCTTCTACAAACAATAGCAGCACTACAAATTGTTTGCCTTACGAACACACTAAGTGTTTACACTCTTTCTTTCAGAATAAAAATGCAGCAAAATGCAAAGAGAATTATAGAGAGGATGGAGTACGAAAATTGAAGTAAAAATCCAAATGGGAGGCTAGTCTATTTATAGATGTAAAGGTGGCTCTTGGATTTGAATTGAACAGGTATGAAACCTGTTGGGTTTAAATTCAAACAGATTTGAATCTGTTGGATTAACCATTCAAACAGATACAAAACGGGAAGGGCTCTGTTTGGATGAACATTAAATCCAAACCAGTTTAATTCTGGGAAGGGCCCTGTTTGGATGAACAGGAAAAACCGGACCAGTTTAATTCTGTTTGAAAACAGGAAGGGCCCTGTTTGGATGAACAAAAAATCTAAACTAGTTTATTTGAATTAAATTCAAATGTTTTTTGCCCAAAAAGATTAGTATTGGGCCGAACAAGCGCAACCCAACCTCACACCAATGGGTTTAGCCCATTTTATCCATAACCTCTCCCTCTAAAACACTTGGGTACCCCTTGGGGCACACCCCAAGTACCAAACCATGCCTTATAAACCCTTTCAAAACCTCCCACCAAATCAATGTGGGACAAGCCTTATTCAACCTTTAAGGAATTTCCACCAAAACTCCATTTCCATGGAGCATACTTTGGCTTCAATTTCCCATTCACTCGGTAATGGTTTTGAGCAACCAAATATACCACGTGAATCACAACGCGGCATAGAACGCGTTATCACTTTGACCCGTGTAAATCGATGCACGGGGCCCACCTAAAAATTAGACCAAACTTAGGAAAAAATTCTGGTTTTACCCAGAATTTTATAACCATTTCCAACAGAACCTACGTTCTGTAACTCTCAAAAATCTCTCTAGAATTAATATGAAAGATAATGGAGGGGAGAAGAAAAAAGGAAAAGAAATTAAATGAATTGAACTTTTTGGAGGGGTCTAATTTTATAGGCATAGTAGTGGCTGTTCGACAGGGTTGGAAACCCTCCAAATTGGTGCAAGTTTGAACTGTCAGAGATGAAGAGACGTGACATGAACAAAGAGGCACTGTTTCAAATTTGAAATTTCAAATTCAAAATTTATCACAAAATTTTTGAATTAATTTGTTTTAGAAATTTAACTTTTTTGCAAAAATTTGAAAATTTTCAAACGAATTTTGTTCAAAAAATTAAACGTAAGACCCATAACCCACACCATACAACCCTAGCCTAGCTCAACTGGTTGGCGGCGCCCCTGTGTGGTTGTTGAATTCAAAGCATGTTTGGTCTATAACTTCCTCTCCACAAAACTTAGGTACTCCTTAAAGTCTATCCTAAGTTTGCCAACTTGGAATTTATATACTCATATAAACCCTTATTTCAATGTAAGACAATACAAATAAAACAACTCACATTGTCTCTTCAACTTCAAACTTTTCGAAATCAAAATTGATGTTAATTTCTCATTTACTCATAAAATGATTTTGACGAATTGATTTCGAGGTATGACTTATCAAGCAACAAAAAACACGTCAGCACTCGAATCTACCTCAAAAGACGTGTAGTTCTTACTTAAATTTGAACTCAAAATTAATCCAAAATAAGTCTATAAAAAAATCAATTTCCAACACTTGCATCAAGCATGTACTGAGAGAGTCAAACCAATGTGCAGGCACTCTAACAAAATCAGGAGTGGAACAAGTTGAAAACCTAGCGGTCATAGAAGACCCCATGACCTGTTGAGACATCTGCCTATTGCAGATTTACTTACTAAAATATATAAAGAGCGCTTGGGCCTCATATGCTGGACTTTTTTATGTATATCTTTCCTTTGCACCTAAAAACAAAAAACAAAAAAAATCGGTCGGCCGTGATGCAAGACGAAATTCTATACGGAATTAAGCATAAAAAATGTTAGAGATTTTAAAAGTTTAATTAAAATTTTTATCAAATATTTTATATGTATATGAGATTTACATACATAAATCTCATATTCATATAAAATATTTGATAAAAATTTTAATAAAATTTTTTAACCCTCTAACACCACTCGTATGCATGTTAAGGAATTCCCCCACTCACGGATGCAGTTACTGCTTTCTAGAGATGCTCAATTTGTTTGTTTTGTTGTGTTGTGTTTAGCCTAGGCCTCCAAATGAATCAACAACAAAAAAAATAAGAATAATTTATATTTTATTTCGTGTCAATTTAATTTTTATAATTTTAATTATATTAATTTAATTATTAATTTTTTTATATTATATTAATTTAATTTAATTGATAATATCATTTTGAAAATTGAACTAAAATAAAAGTGCAAAATAATCTATTCACTTTTTTCAAAATAATTGATAGATTTATGACAAAATAAAAATGTGCCATTCTATTTTGATTTCTAATTAATTTTTTAATAAATTTTATGAATTAAATTAAATTGATAATTTATGAAAATTAAAATAAAATTAATATAATTAAAATTATAAAAATTAAATTAGTATAACAGACAAATTACAAAAAGGAATGGGTATGATTTACACAAGTATTTTGCTATAAATCAAACAAAGTAGTACTACTCAGCCACGTGGTTCCACTCAAAACTTGACGTGTGTTTACCTTAGGACCTCCAATGCCAAAATTATTTTCACTAATTAATTAAATAAAATTTAGCCACCACAATTTGCAGACAGAGCTTTTGGTAAGGGTTCCACCACCTCCGTCTCTCCTCTCGATCAATAACCCAGAAAGCTCCGGAGAGGCAAAAAGACTCTTTCACCCTTCTCTCTTCAGCATAAAAAAAAAAAAAAAATGGAGAAATTATACTTTTAAAAAAAAATCTAGTTCGAGGGTTAAGGGTTTGTTTAGGAAGAATTTTTTAATTTGATTTTTTGGATTTTTTTATTAATGTAGTTTAGTTAAATTAGTGTAGGAAGAATTTTTTTAGTTTTTTTTATTTTTTATTTTTTTGTAAGAAAAAAAGTAAAGCGATTATAATTTGAACGTGACATTTTTATCTTATTAGTTTATTTAACATATTTTATCTTTTCGTATTTTTTTAGTTTCAACTCACTTCCAACCATATTGCCAAAAACAACAACTAAGTTCTAGAAAAACTTAAAAAAGTCAAAAATAAAAAAATTGTACAAGTTAACATATCACTCTTCTTATTTTGATTTGATTTCAATTTAAATTATTATTTTTATTTTTTGTTAAATAAAATTGACGAATAAATGAATATTTTAATTATTAAACTTAATAAAAATAATATTTTAAACATTTTATATGTACATATATTGAATTTAATAACTAAAATAAGTGAATGGTTTTTAGAGTGTTTATTCTAATTGTCTAAAAATAATCTACATACTGGTTACTAGGGGTGTTCAATGGATATTTCGATCTATCCAAACTGATTGAACTACATTTTGGACAAATGCGTGATAACCAACAGACAGTTGCGGATTATTATTTTCAATTCGCATAGTTTTGGACAGATGGCGAGTTTGAGATTTCTTTGACCACAACTGAATTGTCAAACCACGAGCATCCCTAGTAATTTATAAGATTTTGTATTTTCAATTTGTTTGGATATTTTGTTTGTATTTTTAATTGAAAAAAAGTTTAGATATTCTGATGTGTTTTTAATTTATTTTCAATTTGGAAATCCTTTTATCAAATGGTAAGTATTGATATTTGATATTTTTATATGAAAAATGTAGGAAAAATTTGTCTAACATCTTTCTCCAACTTTTAGTAATAAAAGAGGTCCATAATAATTTTTTTTGTAGTCTAAGGTCCCTCAAAATTTATGAGTTCATTGGTGAGACAAGAGACCAAAGTCCACTTGATGAGATCTAAATGCTCAGACAACGAATTCACTTCAAAAGCTACATCAATCATGTAGTCAAAACAAATTGACCAAACAAAAATTGAACAGGAAGCCTTAGAACTCTAAAATTCTCAGAAACCTCAAGTGTTTACTTCAAATTGTACACTCATGGTACACCAAACTCAGAAATTTTTTCACAGAGAGAGAGAGCTTAGAGCAAAGGGATTAACTTCATCTTTGTCGAAGAGGTTGCGATCGAAACGGTCGACCATAAGTGAGGTTGAGTTGCACAGAGAGAGAGAGAGAGAGAGAACCTAAGATATGAAATGTGGAAGAGGGTTGATAAAAGCTTAGAGACGAAAGAAATTCAAAATAGGAAAAGAAAAGGAAGAGTTTTTCGAGAGAATTTATCTTGAGACCTTAGACTTTTGCCCTCACTACCTTCCTTCTTATCGCTCTCATCCCCTGCTTCAGGTATATATCTATATATATAGTCACTCATTATAATTATTTTAGCTTATTAATTGTATGCAAATTCAATTCAATCCCTTTTTGTTCACCAACACTAATTCTTTACTGGGTATCTTTGAATTTTGTGAGAAGTCCATAATTTCTCTAAACAGTGGGAAATCTAGAGAAATTCCTAAAGAGAATTTTTTTGAGAAGGCCAGAGAAAGAATTTTTCTAGAGAGAATTTTCTCTAGAGAGACTTTGGATTTTTGCCCTCACTGCCTTCCCTCTCATCCTCTATTTCAAGTATATATCTATATATATAGTCACTCATTATAGTTATTTTAGCTTATTAATTATACTCTCTCTATCCCAAAATATTAGTCCCTTATTTCATTTTTCATTGTCCAAAAATATTAGTCTATTTTCAAAAATCAAGTACAAAAATAATATAAATTTTCTATTTTGCCCTTCTTTTAAATTCATTAACAACATAAAAAATATAATTATGATATTGATATTCCCTAAAAAAAAGTACTATCAAAGAATAATTTTGGAAAATCAATTTTTTTCAAATGCAATAATTGTACTACTAAAAAAAGTTGGATTTCCCAAAAGGGACTATTATTTTGGGACGGAGAGAGTATGCAAATTCAATTCAATCACTTTTTGTTCACCAACACTGATTCTTTTACTGGGTAATTTTGAATTTTGTGGGAAGTCGAGAATTTCTCTGAAGAGTGGAAAGGCCAAAGAAATTTCCAAAAATTTTCTGGAGAGAATTTATTTGGATTGAATTTTCTCTTGAGGGACTTTAAATATTATGAAAATATTAGATGTCCTTTATGTTATAAAATCTTAATACTGAGGACCTTAAAAAAAATCTCCCAAAATATAAGGCTTAATTTTGTCATTTTTTTTTAAATCAAATTAAATAGTTTTTGAATAAAAAAAAAGTAATGAAATAGTTTTGATAATACATGATTTTCTTATATGTATTTATTATTGGTATTTGACAATTTACTTGATAATTTTTTGATTATGTTGAATTGGATTGTTATTAAAAAAAAAATGTTAACAAGTTGTTGTATTGTATTCAAAATTTGTAAAAATTTAAACCGTCAAATTGATTTGCATCCATCTACCAATTTATTAATCTATATCCGCCAATCCGATGGATGAATGCGGATTGATTTTTTTTAATTTGCCAATCCGAAGATGGATGGCGAATTGAAGGTTCTCCAACCACAACTGAACTGCAAATACCCCCACGATCCTCAAAATACCTAAGCAACCTTTTCATTTGGCTCTTATGGAGATAGGTTATTTTAGTTGATTATTTAATTTTTTTACTATTTGTAACTAAAAAGTTATGCTTTAGAGGATAATTAATTTTTTTGTAATTAATTTAATAATTATGAGTGAAAAAATATAATGATTATAAATTAAATGTGATATTTTATTTTATTAATTATTTTAACGGACTATTTTACTCAAAATAATTTATAGTCAAACTGAGGGCTTGCCGTAATTATTCATAATATCAGGGGGTAGTTTGATTCCATAAATAACCACGCTTATCACAGCAACTAAACATAAATTCAGGGTCTCCCACAGTATTCCTTTGTATTTAGCCAATCGATTCAGAAAACCCCAACCCGAGATCAACAACTACTTTCCAATAACAAGAAGAAAAACCCTAGACAGATCGATTCAGCTCTCGACTACCTACCCATCACCTATATTATTTATTAGTATATTCTCTCTCTTCCGGAATTGCTTCGGCTTTCTACACAAAGGTACTGCTTTTTTCTTTTCTTTTTTTAATTTATTTATTGAAAGTATGATTTTTTTTAAAAAAAAAATTATTGTGGGTTGGGTTGTTTGGATTTAGGGATTTGTGATTTGGTAAACAGTGGGTGTGTGTGATTGCAGTGGTTGAAGATGGAAACGGCGACTGTTGTTCAGACTTCTTTTGGCATCTGTTGTAGACGACGATCTTCTTCTCATTTGGGTGCCCGATCGGATGTTGGACCCAATTATCCGCTCTTTCCTACCAAATCATGGGTTTCCACTTCTTTTACAAACAAGGTATCTTCTTTAAATGCATATCATATATTATGTATATGTGTGTCCATGTCAATTTTTCGCTCTAGATTACTATTTTCTTTCTGGGTTTTGCTTAGGTTTCTGAGTGATCTATGGTTATTGTGATGGGTTTTGCCTATAAATTGACGACAAAGAACCAAAATTTTTTTTTACTTTTATTCTTTTTCTGTTCCTCTTCCTCTTCCAAGTGTTGAGATTGCTTGAACTTGTTAAAAAGTTATCATGGGTTGGGGATTCCAATTCCGACTTGTCATTCTTTGGTGATCAATTAAAATTGGTTTAGTTTAGTACATGACTTGAATTGAAATAGCATTTAACACCGACCTTAGGACTATGGAAATGCTTTGTGTATTCTAGTAAGTTCTTTGTGAATTTTGGGGATAAGCTGCAACATATGTTTCGAAACCAATAAGCTGGTGTATACTTATCCAAATAGGAATGGATAAGGCAAATTCAACCTTCTATTAGGCTGTTGAATGGTTGCTTGCTGGGCTCATATGGATTAAGCTGAGGCCAAGCTTGACTTGAGCTTAACACCTGTTTAGGAAATTTGGGTTTGCTTTTATGTATGCTCGGCTATTTAATACCATCTCACTGTCTGTACCTAGCATTTGTGTGAGGCATCTAGCTTTAGCCATGCATGAGCAGCTTTGTTCACCAAAATCCCCATTTTTTATATCACCTAGTTATGTGGGCTGACGGAGAATGCTTGTTGGATTGTCTGGCTTTGATTGTTGTGAACTGTTCAACTTCTGGCTCTTAATTGTATATTTGGACCTTGGACTTGGTGGTCCTTGTATTTTTTATTTCGAATGTCGTGTGTGGATATGTTATGTTTGAAATGATTTTCTCACAGCAATACACATCAATTTCTCACTTCAAATCGGGGCGAAAAAGAATAGCATTTGGGAGCAGGAAATGCGGTGTAATCAGAGCATCATCTTCTGATTCATTGGAGCCAACTGCTCCTATTGCTCCGCTTCAGCTTGAGTCTCCAGTGGGGCAGTTCCTGTCTCAAATCTTGGTAAGCCACCCACATCTTGTCCCAGCTGCAGTGGATCAGCAGCTTGAACAGCTTCAAACTGACCGCGATGCTGAGAAACAGAAGGAAGAGGCTTCTGCTTCTGGAACCGATCTAGTATTATACAGGTTGGTAAACCATATGTAATTTACATACTGGTATGTTTTGTTCTGGTAGTGTTGAAACTGAGGCTTATTATTACTAAGTTTGTGTATACTGTAATCATAGTGGCCAAAAGGTCCAATTTTTCTTTTCTGCATATCAATTTGTCAGGTCTGAAAAAAAGAACATTCTGAGATTGAAGTGATAACTGAGTTTCTGATGGGTTTTGTAATTTTTAGGAGAATTGCTGAGGTGAAGGCTAATGAAAGGAGGAAGGCTTTGGAAGAGATACTGTATGCTTTGGTTGTGCAGAAGTTCATGGATGCCAATGTTTCTTTGATACCTACCATAGGACCCTCATCATCTGATCCATCCAGCCGAATTGACACATGGCCCGGCCAAGATGAGAAGCTTGAGCAGCTGCACTCTGCTGAAGCTTATGAGATGATCCAGAACCACTTGGCTCTCATTCTGGGAAATCGGTTGGGTGATTCAGCCAATGTAGCTCAGATAAGTAAACTCAGGGTTGGCCAGGTTTATGCAGCATCAGTGATGTATGGGTACTTCCTCAAGCGGGTTGACCAGAGGTTTCAGCTTGAGAAGACAATGAAGATCCTTCCACAAGGGTTAGATGATGAAGAGATTAATGTTCAGAAAACTTTGGGGGAGGAGGTGAGACCCGGCGGTGCTGGTAGTGAGGACTCCCTGAAGAAGGTGCAATCCCACCCTGAAGTCTCGTCATGGGCTGGTGGCATCAGTCCTGGGGGTTTCGGTCATGGGATCAAGTCTTCTCGACTAAGGACCTACGTGATGTCATTTGATGGGGAGACACTTCAGAGATATGCAACTATAAGATCCAAAGAGGCTGTTACCATCATTGAGAAACACACAGAAGCATTGTTTGGTAGGCCTGAGATAGTCATTACTCCTGAAGGCACTGTCGATTCTTCCAAGGATGAACTCATCAAAATTAGTTTTGGCGGTTTGAAGAGACTTGTGCTGGAGGCTGTGACTTTTGGTTCTTTCCTCTGGGATGTCGAGAGTTATGTTGATTCAAGGTACCATTTTGTTATGAATTAAACTTTTCCAAACTTACGACTGTGCCAAACAAAATTGGTGGAGGCCTGACTGACCAACTTAATAATGTCATAACTGAATGTAACCTTGGAGGAAGTACCAAGTCATGGGGAACTAATTGACCTGTTGTATATAGTTGCGTGTTTCTGATTGTGATGTTAAACTTTTAAACAGTTAAATTTTGGTTATTTGGTTGTCTATGCGTAATTTAGTTGAATGAGTGCACCTTTTTATTCTCATTACCAGAAACCATCTATGTAGAATTACTCTCTCTCTCTCTCTCTCTCTCTCTCTCTCTCATTTGTATGTTTGCCATCTTCTTCTTCTTCTTGTTTTTTATTTTTTTCTTTTCTTTCTTTTTTTGGTCTTGGCAAGGGGGAGAGGATGGGAACTCAATTGTGGTTGGTGAGCATGACTTGATCCAAAAGTCAAGTACTTATATCACTACACTAGCCATGTCGCTATTTGTATGGATATCTGAAGAGTTTTTTTTTGGATTGGTATGGATATTTGAAGATTCACAAATGAAGTTGTACAGGTTACTCGGTATCACCATGATGTCCAGTGCCTTCTAGTTTGTGTGGATGCACAATGACAATCATCCATTTTTGCAAATGATTTCTTCAATTCCTTTTGTAAAAATCCTATTTCCATATCCAAACAGGCCTTTTCCAGGACTCCTAATAAGAAAACTTTTCAAGCCAAGGGAGATGACATTTATCAAACATTTGATCGGAGATTGATCGTAAGGGCAACTTGTCTCTGGCTCGGCAATTGCCACCTTCTTGGTCGTCCCAACTGTAATAGAAAATTTGGGGAAAGATCGTGTTATATAATTTGGGGAAAGAGAGGTGTGTATAAGTTGCATAGAGATCATTTTTTGAAGGAGAGTGGAAATGGCTCTTTCATCTAATGGAGAATTCTCAGCTAATTCATCTTTGGACTGGCATGATGATGCAGTGCCTCTTTAGCATAAACTAGTCTGGTTTGGACGAAATGTTCTAAAATGGTTGTCTCTAATGCATATGGATAAGATTATTTATGGAAAAACCTTTTAAGACTATCAAAATTTCGTACTTAAATTTACTTATAATGGCATGAAGAGTTATAGGTTGTTGATTCATGTAAGAATTCAACATCAATCGATAAATTTAGAAATAAAATTTTAAGAAATCTTGAGCAACACATGTTTTCTGTGATTGTTTTGTGTCAATAGGCTTAATCATAAAAGGACTAACAACTAAAGCTAAGGCTGAGGGAGTGGGTAGGTGTGGGGGGTATGGATGCTGTTGATCAAGAATATGCCTCCAATGCAATGCAATCAATTTAAAAAATCATATCTAAGAGCATCTCTAATGGTGTATTATTGATTTTATTAAATTTGAATAAAAAATCCATCTGATATCCAGTACTCCAATGGGCATTTTTGACTGTTATCAACACATCGGCCGACCGGGAGGACCTCCAGCCGGACGTCTGGCAAGAGTAATCCATCACTTCCGAGAGTATGCTTTGCTGTGTGAAGTTTTCATACAACTAGATGATCGGGAGAACAACCGACTAGACATTCGATCGATCATCCGATTTTGCAAAATCAACGGCACCAAATAGTAAAATGCTAAACGCTTCCAGACATCTTCTATTTGGTGAAACATTTTTTATTTTCTCGATTTGATACTAATTTAATAAAACCGTTAGAGCTGAAAAAGGACTCCTTGTTCATCAAATTCAAATTTGATGATAACTTTGATACAGCGTTGAAGATGGCCTAACACCTTCTTCTTTTTCTATATATTTATTTATTTATTTTTGTGTGGACATAAATTTTTCTTTTTTTATATGGAAGGAGATTAGTCTAATGTTAACAGAAAGTACATTACAGTGGAATGGGACTGTCTAGATATGCACAATTTAAATTTTTTTCACTTTGGTCATAACATTTAAATTATTTTTTTTAATTTACTCCAATAATAAATGTCTATCTAAAATTAGATTAAAAAAAAATATCATGGTGACAACACGCTAAGTTGACATAATAACACATTTTATATAAATTTTAAATTACACTTTTTGTCTTCTTTTTTTTTTTTTTTTTTTTTTTTTTTTGACTTTTTGTCCTCAATTCCATTTTGATCTGTAACAAATTATAACTTCGCAAAAATAGAACAATAATTGGAGATGAGAGCAAGTTCAATGGTGAACTATCAGAGCTGCTATTAATAGAGAATCTCACATTCTAATTGGGTTTGGTGGCGATTCATTTCAATTACATGTCACTAAGAGGAAACTGAGTTTGAATTTTAATTTGAAATCTTTAGCAACACATGTTTTCTGTGGTTGTTTTGTGTCAATAGGCTTAATCATAAAAGGGCTAACAACTAAAGCTGAGGCTGAGGGAGTGGGTATGGATGCTGTTGATCAAGAATATGCCTCCAATGCAATGCAATCGATTTAAAAAAAAAAAGAAAAAGAGTACACTTCTTGAGATCTATTTAAAATATGAATTGTTCCTTGTAATTTAAAAAATTAAAAATACCTTCCTATTAGAATTTTTTATTTAAAAGAATTAATTGAAAAAGTGAAATTTTTAACCGTTCACCTATACGATAATAAAATTATCTGAATTATTAATTGAAATAAAATTTTAACATTATTAAAAACTATTAATTAACTTGATGATTTATTAATAAAATGACTTATTTGTTATGAAATTAGAAGTCTTAGGGGGCATAATATAATTTTTAGAATCACAGGATAATTTGTAATTTAGGTAAACCCTAAGGAGTGTATTTATAATTTACCCTTAAAAAAAATCATATCTAACATCTTCTTCTTCTTTTTCTACATATATATATATATATATATTGTGTGTGTAGACAATAATTTTTTATTTTTCATTTTTCATATGGAAGGAGATTACTCTCAACATAATAAAGTTAGCAGAAAGCCTATTACAGTGTGTTGGTGATAATTACAAATAACACACCAGAAAATACAAATAATAAAATTACAATAACTTATTATCAGGGTTGAGGCGCGGGAAACTCGCTCTCTGCGGTTAGACAAAGCCTCACACCGGTGCAGCAGAAAAACCTTGACTTATCCCCCCAGGATACAACAGCCCGACTAAGTCATATGGTTCACCAATACTGTACAATTGGTTGAACCCAAAGCTTTATCACACACACCCTTTTTATTTGCCTGATAATCTCACTCAAGACATAACCAAACAACCAAACTTCTTCACCTCTACACCAAGATAGAACATTAGCTCAAATATATAGAAATGAGAACTAGTTAGACAAGTTCTTGGTGGGGAAGAAACGGATGAAGACATGGAAAGGATAAGTCTTGGTGGACTTGACCAAGACTTGGATAAGATAAGATTGGTGGATAAGTTATGGAGACTAAGACCAAAACCTAGACCTTGGATGACTTGGAAGGCTAAATAAGGAAGAAAAGAAAAGAAAACTAACGTATAACACATTATAATATTAAAATACCTGCTAACATTCCCCCACCTATTTTAATATTATAGGTAACAAAACTGAGATTATCAGGCAAATAAAAAGGGTGTGTGTGATAAAGTTTTGGGTTCAACCAATTGTGCAGTATTGGTGAACCATACGACTTAGTCGAGCTGTTGTATCCTGGAGGGGACAAGTCAAGGTTTTTCTGCTGCACCGGTGTGAGGCTTTGCCTAACCACAGAGAGCGAGTTTCCCGTCCCTCAGCCTTAATAATAAGTTATTGTAATTTTATTATTTGTATTTTCTGGTGTGTTATTTGTAATTATCACCAACAATTTTAAGGAGATTCAACTAGCAAAAGTTCATGGAGCCAATACTGGAGAAGCCCAACGAGAATACCGGCGATCTCAACAAGTCTTTCCGGTTCAAGGGAGCCCATTTCAAGAGATGGAAAGGTAAGGTGCTTTTCTACTTCAATCTCTTCAAGGTGGCCTATATCCTGACTGAGAAAAATCCAAGCAAAGTCCCCACCGAAGAGATGACTGACGAGGAGTATGCTGCTCATCTTGAAAAAATCAAAAAATACACACAGATGAGTATAAATGTCGATACTATCTTTTGAATTGTCTTTCAGATCAATTTTATGATTATTATGATACTACTTACACCACTGCCAAGAAAATTTGGAAAGCCTTGCAGAATAAATATGACACTGAAGAGACAGGCGCTAAAAAATATACTGCAAGCCGTTTTTTCCGCTATCAGATGACAGACAAAAAATCAGTGGTGGAGCAAGTTCAAGATTTTCAAATGTTAGTAGCTGAAGTTAGATCTGAAGGCATCAAAATTGGAGACAATCTTGTTGTAGCAGGTATTGTTGACAAACTTCCATCATCTTGGAGGGAGTTCCAAAAGTCGATGCGTCACAAGCAAAAAGAGACGTCCTTGGAGACTCTAATCACACGGATTCGGATGGAGGAGGAAGCACGAGGACAAGATGCGCTTATGACACAAGAGCATTCCACTATAAAGGTAAATTTAACTTCTGGAAATACTTTACCTAAATGTCGATTTCATAAAAATAGTCACTTGAAGCCAGTTAAGAAAATTTGGAAAAATACTGGAAGGCAACAAAATAAAAATTACCCGAGACAAAAGAAATGAAACCAAGAACCCCTTTCACAAGATTTGACAAACGTGGCATGTTTTGTGTGTGGCAAAAGTGGGCATATTGCTCGAACTTGCAAATTTCGAAAACAACAGTCTCGACCACAGTCTAATGTTACCGAGGAACTATTTGTGGCTATGATCACAGATATTTTTATGGTTCAATCTGTGGAAGGGTGGTGGGCAGACTCTGGTGCCAATAGGCATGTCTGCTATGATAAAGATTGGTTCAAAGATTTCACTCCTTTTAATGAGGAGATGATTGTTATGCTTGGTGACTCCAGTTTAACCAAGGTGCTCGGGTGTGGGGATGTTGAGCTGAATTTTACATCTGGACGTGTGCTTGTTTTAAAAGATGTGTTGTACACACCGTCCATGAGAAAAATTTGATATCAAGTTATTTGCTCAACAAATCTGGTTTCAAACAGACTATTGAATCTGACCAATAAAAGGCATATTTGTGGGAAAAAGATATGCCTGTGATGGAATGTTTAAATTAAATGTTGAAAATAAGAAAGCACATGTTTTTGTTTACATGCTGTCTTCTATGAATTTTTGACATGCTCGTCTGTGTTATATTAATAGCCGATATGTGGGAGTCATGAATAGTTTAGGATTAATTCCCAGACTAACAAATAAGTTTGAGAAATGTGAAGTTTGCAGTCAAGCAAAAATAACTAAAAGGCCTTATAAAAGTGTGGAGAGAAATACTGAATTGTTAGAATTAATTCACACTGATTTATGTGAATTTGAAGGAATTTTAACACGTGGTGGAAATAGATATTTTATCACTTTTATTGATGATTTTTCAAAATACACTTATGTATACTTGTTGAAAAATAAAAGTGATGCTTTTGAAAAATTTAAAGAATTCCTTCTTGAAGTTGAAAATCAATTCGGTAAAAAGATTAAAAGATATAGAAGTGATAGAGGCTGGAAGTATGAATCTTTTGGATTCAACTCGTTTGCTCAGTCTTTGGGAATAATCCATGAAACTACTCCACCATATTCACCAACACAGTGTGATGGGGCTATCCAGATCTGCACAATTTAAATTTTTTTCACTTTGGTCATAACATTTATATATATATATATATATATTTTAATTTACTCCAATAATTAATGTCTATCTAAATATTTACCAATAAATCCTATTTGACAAACAGTTTTACCGATTGGTCCTAAGGTTATTTCTATTGTTTTGAGTAGTCCTATTAGTGGGGGAATATCTTACCAGTTGATCCTATTTCCTTTGTTTGGTAACATTGAGTGATCAAATATACCTTTCCTTGTGTGCGTCACGTGACATATATCATTCTAAGGCAAAAAGCATAAAGAGCGTTAGTGTACTTTGTTGATGTGTGGCACCCACCGATCACCCACATAAAGACACGTGCCAAACACTATGTGTCACGTGACATACATTATTTCAAGGCAAAAAGCATAAAGAGCTTTAGTGTACTTTGTTGATGTGTTGCACCAACCGATCACCCTCAATATGACACGTACCGAACACAAATTTCGAAAACACACAAACATGAGATTGTGCCGTGCCACACCACACCATCACCTATTCAAGCGTTCAAAAAAATATGTAGTGGTATTTACGTCATTGAGCAATAGAAATGACCAAATAGATCAAAAGAAAAAAAGTTGAGACTAAATGGAGCACAATTTCAACATTTAGGATTTATTGGTAACTTTCTCTTTTTTTTAAGGTCCCTAATATTAGAAAAGGACATCCCAAACTTTCATACTACCTCAAGTCCCTCAAAAACATGCGTCTCATCCCTCCAAAATTATTGGACCAAAATATCCTTACATTTTACATTCAAATGTCTTTCAGTTTTTGAAAATTTTCAAAACTTAAAAATTCATTTATTTTTAATTTCGATATCCATTTTCAACAAAAAATATATTTGTGGAATGCTCTCGTCTAGATCAATCAAATAAGATTCATGATGAATATGAAATTCAGGAGAAAAAAAAAATTAACAAAATTTTATTGAGTTAGAAATCAACATGAAAGTAAATTTCTCTAAATACATTTAACAGAGAAATTTCAGAAAAAATCAAATGTGTTAGAGAAAATCAACATACAAGTAAATTTCTCTGACTACATTTGCAAAGAAATTTCAAAGAAAATCAAATGTGTAGAGAAAATCAACATGTAAGCCAATTTCTCTTACTACATTTGCAGAGCAATTTCAGGGGGAAAAAAAAATCAAATTTGTTAAAAAAAAATCAACATGCAAGTAAATTTCTCTGACTACATTTGCAAAGAAAATTCAAAAAATTCAACATGACAGAGAAATTTTAGATATAGGTCAAGTGAAATTTCAGATTGCAAGTGTGTGATGACCAAAGAAGATCAATATGACACAGAAATTTCAGATATAGGTTCAAGTGAAATTTATCTGGTATAAGTCCAGTGAAATTTCAAAAAAATTCTCTTCACAGATAAATTTCTTTGGTATAGGTCCAGAAAAATTTCAGCAGGTCCTCCAAATTCTCTAGTACAAGTCTAGAGAAATTTTACGAGAAATTTCTACTATAGGTCTAGAGAAATTTCTCCGGTATAAGTTTTAAAAAAATTCAGCAGGTCCTTGAAATTTTGTAGTATAGATCCAGAGAAAATTACTTGGTATAGGTCCTGTCAAATTTCTATGGTATAGATCTAGAGAAATTTCAATAGGTTCTCTAAATTTTTTGGTACAGGTCCAGAGAAATTTCGACAAGTCCTCCAAATTTCTCAAGATTCATAATTTTATTACTGTCTATGATCACCCATTCTTTATTCATTAGTAAATAGATCAAGGACCCATCTTCATGGAAGTAGATAAGGTGAACATGGCAGACGTCGCCACGAAGGCGGCAGAGGGGATTCGGAACTTGGCGTTGAAGACATGGACAAAGCTGGCGGTGATGAAACAGTCGTCAGAATAGAAGGAGTCGGAGGTAGCTATGTTGAACAATGAGGAGATGGTGGATTTGGGTTCTAAGGTTTGGGAAAAGAAGATTGCGAGGTAGTGGAGAGATCCAAATCAAGACCGTACATCCAAGCATGTTGGTTAAAGTTGGTTAAACTAAAAATAAAAATTTGACCATTAAAGCAACATTAATATCCTACAACTATTTTATATTGTTCATTGTTAAATTATAACTTTAACTATTTATTTTAATTTTTACCATTGGAGTTGCTTCGATATTATTAATCATATATATATATATATTATTAAAAGTAGTATTTTTCCTGTGCTTAGGTGGTACATTATAAGGACTTTTTTTTTTTCCTAAGAGAGTCATGTTAGCATTTATTTTCTTAATTACATAGAGTTCTACACAAATCTAAACATAATTTAAATTATACTAACCTTACTTATTTTATATAAGGTTCGTTTGGAAAGTGGGTTGACTTTTTAGCTATTTTAGCCTGGGACTAAAAAGCTTTGTTTGGGAAAGACTTTTTGACTTTTTGTGAAAGAAAGAATGTAATGATTATGGGTTGGATGTGATGTTTTGTCTTATTAGACTAAAAAACCTATTTTGTTTTGTTGTGGCTAAAACAGGCCCAAACCTGTAGACACCCCATTTTTGACAGCCCTTAAGACTTTGGCGCCTCAAGTTGATCACTATGAAAAGTTACACTATCTAACTACTAGATTTCTTCAGCAATAAGAGCTTCTAAATCCCAACCTTACACCCTATTATTTACCAAAACAATTTTAGACCTTAAAACCCCCTCTTTCAAAACATTTTTCCAAATGTTTCTACAATGTTCTGAGACTCGCATTTCGTTTAAAAGTTGCATTTTTCGATAAACAAAGCAAGGACAAAGAGGAAATAAATGAATGAGAGATGAACTCTTTGAAAATCTTTTTAAACCTCTTATTGATAGGTTTGGAGTTAAAGAAAATTAGAGGAGAGGGAAGAAAACTAGTTAAGGAAAAAGTTGGGTTTAAAACCGTTAAGAGAGAACTAGGCAGCCTTCACTAAATTAGGCCTATCCTTTTGTACACTTGGACTTTAGTTGTGAGGCCACCACTATTGGAAAGAGGACTTCCGAGGCTTCATTTTACACTCAAGAATCTCCTAAAGCTGAGTTCGAATGAGGGAGATACAGCAGTTTGAAGCTAGGCATCAATCCGATTAAGACCAAAACTAAGCAGCCTTCACTAAAATAGGCATATCTCTTTTCACACTTAGAATTTAAATGTGAGGCTACCACTATTGGAAACTAGACTTCCGAGGCTTCAATTTAGACTCAAGAATAACCTGAAACCAAGTTCGGATGAAGGAGATATGCCCATTTGAATTCGGGTCTGGAAGCAGTTTTTGTTGTGGCCTAAAGGTGGCCGACAGCCACCATTTGTAGACAACCGGCCACCACTTCTAGCCGGTCGGCCACTGGTGTAAAGCCCAAATATTTTTGCCAGCTGTCCTCCAAATGCTCCAGTTGTCCCTATATAGATATTTTCAACCTGAGGCCCATATTTTCTATATATACTTGACATTCTCTCTTGGTTTGAAGGTTAAAAACATTTTAGGAGGGTTAGAATTTTTTGAAGAAAAAATCTCTCTCTCTCTCTCTCTCTCTCTTGTAAATTTGTACACATTAGCCTACATACACTACACTTTTGCCTACACCTCCTTAATCAAAGTTGATCACCTTTGGATTGAGGTTCCTTGAGGCCTTCTTGGAGCTCTTGAAGTTGTTTTTGGCTTGAATTATTGCCTATAATTGGTCTTTGCTTTAAGAGTTATAACCCTTGCCCTTTTACCTTACTTTGCATACTTGTTTTTCTATATTTTTCCCACTGTTTTTGGGCTGTTTTTGGCTATAAAAACTCTGTTTTTATGGGCTGAAATTGGTGGTTAGAGGCCATTAAAAGATAGGGTGTGGTTCACCCTTCTTTCTTTCTTGTTTGTAAGGTCTTTCAACCGTTGTTTTCCACTTTCAAACCATCTTCTTTTGGGCTTTTGAACATTGAATTAGAGTAATTTCAGTGGTAAAAATCATATTTTGAAGTCTAAATTTGGAGGGGTTAGCCTCCCTTCCTTGTCCCTTGTTTGCTAGCCTAGTTGGCTCCATGTGTTAGCTTAATTTTCTAGCCATTTATAACTTAATTCCAGCATGTTGTAACCTCTGTTTTGGATTATTTTAGCTCTGTTTTGGGTCGGTAGGTCATTTGTGTTTTGTTTTGTATGCTTGTAGTGTAAGTATCCTCACAAGCTTAGTGTTTTAGGCCTTTAGACACCATTTGTTTAAGTTGATTGCATTGTTTTAGTATTTTTCTCACTTAATTTCAGCATTATTAATCTCTGCAACCTCCCTCATTTCTTGACTTTTTCATTTGCTTTGAGGGTTGTTTCAACCTTGGGATTGTGTAAGCTTGAGATTGAAATCCATGCTTAATGGTTTAATCATCTTTTGGGGGTTCGTTACTAACAGCGTGACACCTCTCTCTTGCCTTAAACCACTCCTTGTTTGACACTTTCTTCTCTTTAGAGGATTTGATTCACCAATGGACTTAATTGGTTAAGAAATGATTGGTAATCTAAAATGAGTAACTAAAAGGTTGCAACTAAAATGGTGCAAGATAAGAATTTGATTGTGTTTCAGTGCATTCAATCGGACGTTAATTGAACACAAAGAAAATTGGGACATTTCATACTCAAAGTGATGAAATGTGCCAAGTTTCCAAGGTCTCCATTGCTCTTGACAATGCATGATAGGGTAAAGGCTTTTTGGTCTTGTTTGTGCATTTATTGAACTTGTACATCTTAGTTCTTTGGCTATCATGCAATGAAATTGCTTGATTGATGGTTTAAGAGCTAAGTGTATCACTCATTTGAGATGTTTTGATGATAAGGAGGGATACACAGTACAAACAACTCTTGAGAAATACACTATCCTGCTCTATTTGCTCTCTGTTGCAGCAAAGAAGTCTAGTCAGTAATGGCCAACAGGCCATTATCAGTGGCCGATCGGCCATCAGTAGTGGCCGATCAGCCCCTTGTCGGCCACCAGTGCTAATTCAGTAGTGTCCTTCTAAGACAAAACAGAGTTGGTCCAGAAGTGGAAAATCAATAAAAATGTTGTGTAACAGAGGCTTTCAGAGGCAAACAGTGGATGTTCTTCAGGTGAAAACCGAGCATACATGAGCCTCCCTCACTTCCCAAGACTAGTTAATTAGTTTAATTAGCAATTAGTCATTTATTTGTTGTAATAATTAGTTGTAGCTAATTAGTTTGTTTTATACTTATTTAATCTAGTTTAGATTGATTAATTAAATTAGTTTGTGCTGTAAATATTTAATTGGTTTAGCCTAGTTGAATTATTTAATTGTTGTACTTAATTAATTAGTTTAGAGTAGTTAATTCTTCATTTGGTTTGTAATAATTAGCTTAGTTTAGCTTAGTTAGTTAGCTAGTTAGTTCATTCGAACTCTCCTTCATGAGAGCGCAATGTTGTAATAATGTGTATATCTTCTAACCCCACATCTTTCTCCCTTTTATTTACCAGCTTTGATGGTTAGATTAGGGACATCACGTTTCAATTAGCATATCGCATGCTTGTATCCATTCATCTTGTATTGCATGTACCGAGGCTCGGCGTATCATTCTAACTGCATTGTTGTTTAAATGTATTCTTTGAATACGTGTTTAACCGCATGTTATCAAATTGCCTCGTATGCCATATTAGTAGCCAAGCCTATTAGTTACATTATTGCATGCATTGCATTAAACATTTGGCATAGTTAGAAATATGCATTTTTCTAACTCTTTTGTTTTATCTTAGCTTGGAGCACTAGGTGAGTTTTTAGTGCTTTAGCATACTTGCATGAGTGTGAGTGATTGCCATAACTAACATGCTTGCTATGAAGTTAAATGCTTACTTGTTAAACTGTTTGAGTGCCTGTGGATGAAGGCTTGTTACTTGAATTGGAATGATTCAATGAATGTACGTTTAGGCCCACTTTGTCAAGTGGCAAATTCACAAACTTTAAGCCCACTTTGTTAAGTGGCAAAATCAAAATCTTTTCAAAAAACAAACATGAATTGAATTGTTCCAATTTGGGCAAACTAGTCTATACCTTGTGTGCGCACATCACATAGTAATGCTAGCCTAATAACCGGAACAAGAGCATATAATGTTGACAAAAATCATATCATGATTAGTAGAGGTCGATCTTTGATCGGATGAATGGGGATGCTCAATTCATGACCTTTCCCTCTCATATCTAAGTTCTCGAGCCGAGGCAACTTTGATGATGATGGACATGTGGCCTTTGGCACAAGTCATGGGTTTCCTAGATTTTCCAAAAATATTTAGGTGACGACTCTGTATCTGGTAAAACAGTCCATTTTTGGCAATTTAATTCAAAATCGATTTTCTAAAAAATTTGTCGGATTTGGACTCTTTGGTGTTTATCAATTTCACATTACACTTGTGAGATTAGATTCAGAACCGTGGGAATCCAAACTGTAGGGCTTCTTTCGAACCTTTCGAAAGGGGGCGTGAAAAATTCGAGCTACAGTTTCTGAACCCAACTCATCTTCCCAAACAGAGGCATAGACTCAATTTGACAAATTTTTTTTTTTTTCATTTATTTTTTCATGATAAATTGAAATAATCCACAAACCCAATACCAATTTTGTATTTCACATTTTTCTTCTTAATTCTTTCAAGGGTATTCATTGTGTTTGGTTTCAATTTTCTGAAGATTAAATTTTTTATTTTTCGTATTTTATTGTTTTTAGTGAATATTTTTAAAATTTTAAGCAATTTTTTTTAGATGTACCTTACTTAGATGTATCTAAAAGTAAAATATTTGTAAAAAAATCAGTAAATACACAAGAATATGAAAATGTACTGAATTTTCATTTTATTTTATTATTTTATATTTTTTATATTTAGTGAATTTTTTAAAGATTTTTTCTCAAATATTATACTTTTTAAGTGTATTTATATTAGGTATATCTAAAAATTTAAAAAAAAATTCTTAAAATATTTAAAAATATTCAGTGAAAACAAAAAAAATGAAAAATAAAAAATAAATTTAATTTTCTGAAAAGTGAATCATGAGAAGTGAAACCAAACAAGCTAATTATGATTTTTTTTTTTTAATGCTAAATTGCTTTTTTGTTTTCTTTTTTTTTCATGCATTATTTTATACCCAATATCAATTATATATTATTTTATATTATGAATTTTTTGTTTAAATTTTATAGTAATTCTATATATGAAATTATATTTCATTTCCTATATTATTTGATATAATCACAACCCACGGAAGGAAAAACCTGCATAACAATGATACACCAAAGAAACCTCAAAAGTTTGGATTTACTACTTGAATTATTTTTTCAATAGTTGAACAATAAGTTCTTTTATGTTTCGATATCATACTACAGATGATTAATCACTTTACACACTGAGATATATCTATCTTTTGGATGTTTTCATCATTATTTTTTTTAAAGTTTAGATCTTATAATGTGATTCTTTATTAATTAGTCATTGTTGAATTTCTTTTATATAGTTGGTATTTTAATTTAGTTAAGAGTATTCATTTTACAATAATATAATGTGGAGAAATAGATTTGGAATACCCCTTCATCCAGGCAGATCCTGGAATAGTCCTTTGCTAGCCACCTAAAATAGAATACCTCTTGTCGAGGATGCCGGAATTAACACTCTGACGATCTAGTTAGTCTTTTTGCTCTAAATATCTTTTGTATAAGTAAGTTGCAGATGTTCTCACATACCTGGTAACTGAGCCATTTCCTTTCTTTTATAGTGTTCTCTCGCTGGGTTTTTATCCCCTGTCGTGCATCCCATCAAGACACATTCTCTCATTATACTTTATGGAGGGAATTCGGCAACTGGAGGTGACGCCAAGTATATAGATTATAATCGGCTGGTCTGTCACATTGGTCCCTTTGATTGTCGTTTATGCCATTCTCTTCAGTGTTTCTTGAGTCGCTAAAAACGGCTCCCATAATTGCCCCTCGAGTATTCGGCTATGTGTGGTTCCGTTCAGCCGGTAGACTCGGCCATCGAAAGGTTGACATTTCAAATGCGTTAGGATTAGGAAATGCGGCGGATGCGCCTTTTCAATACTGTCATGCTAGAAAAGACGTGAGAAAATGATTGTTGCTTCTCGCTTCTTCGTACTCTTCTCGTATTTAATGCATTTGAAATCTTTCTATCCTTTCAGTTCACACGAGAATTCACTGTTTGCTTGCTCAAGACTCCTGCTCTCCTATCTTTGGGTCCCTCATCGTGACCTTCCTACTCTCCTTTTTACTCGCACCTGTGACACCCTGAACATTTAATTAAATACCACATAAATATTTATAGTTATATATAATTATGGTTGCATGTGATGATAGATTATTAAATAAATAAATATATAAATCTAATTTGGCATTGGGTTATCAAATATGAGATTAATTAGGGATTATTATTTGGGGCCAAATTAACACATTTATGGAATTATAATACTAGTTGGATCAAATTAAAGTTAAAAATAGTAAATAAATAATAATATTGATAACAATAATAATAATAATAATCTGTAAATTAAAATAAAATAATTAATTTTACGATGATAAATGATAAGGTGTAATTTAATTTACATTAGGAACACTGGAAAATTTAGTACCAAAACAAATAAATAAATAAATAAAAAGAAAAAATTTGTAATCTATTGTTGGCCCAGCAAATGTTTAGTAATATCGGTCCAAACAAATGGCCCAAGTATATATTTATTTGAGAGATCTATACTTATCCTAAAAAGATTCAAATCTCTGATTTGAATTTATAATTAAAACTCAATCTATTAGCATAATAATGGCCCTCCATAGAGAGGTTACGTGTCACTCAATCAAGGCTCAGTTAGTAGTATATAAGGAGCAAGAGTGTTGTGAATGAAGGAAGAAAAAACGAAAGAAAAAAAAGAAGAAAGAAAGAAAAAGAGAGAGAGGTACGTGAATATTGAAAGGAATGAGCTTATAAGGTTGTGATAATGGAGTAAGGTTAAGGGTCAATAGTAAGGTGAGTTATATTATACCTTGAGTCACCATAATATATTTTACGTATGTTTTAACTTACCATAGTTTATTTTATACAAGTTATGTTTTATAAATTATTAGAAATTATATTAATATTTCAGTTACGTAGATTATTTTCTGAACCCTATTTGTTAAAAGGAAACCCATGGATATGTTTATTTTATATTTTAAGAATATTTAACTATGACCTTATATACAATTATATTTTGTAAGTACCACCACGAGAGTTTCACACCTTGGGGGACTTAAATAACTATTGGCTTCTGTTTGGCCACTTTGTGGTCCTCTGTTTGTCATGGATCCATTGACCTCTGTTCTGTTCTGTTTTGTTTTATACTGTGGTTATGGTTATTTATTTACATAATTTCTGTATTCTGCTACTTTAAATAAATTGTTATTTCAAATTAAATTATGTAAATATTTTAGCCTAACTAATTATCCATGGTTATTTTGTATTCCCTACACTCTTGGCATAATATTAGGTGATGAGATGTAGGGGAAACCCATAACCCCACAAAATGGAACCCGCACATGGATTGCTGTTAAACCACTTTTTTTTTAATCTTCTTAGTTTTGCTTCCTTTTTGTCCTACTCGGAGCCGGTCACTGACTAATAAAATAACTAAAGCCCTAGAGATGTATTTTCTTTTTCTTAAATTGTAAAATGAAGTAAATTTTCTATTTCATTATTTTATTTCCCCTTGCGCAGTTTAATTTGTTACAAATAATATAAGTTAGTAAGTTGCGATTCCAACCCTAAGCCCTGGGGTTGGGTCGTGACAAAGGTGGTATCAGAGCAACGGTTCAAAAAAACAAAAAAAGAAAAACTATTTTTAATTTGATTAGGAAGTTCGAAAAGTTATAAATAAATCCATAAATAAACTATATAACTAAGAAAATATAGTAAAATAAAATAAAATAAAATGATAATAAAAACATTTACTTGTAACATTAGTCTTTCTGTGTAAAATCTCACGTTTATTCTAGTGTTGCAGGAATGTCAGAGATTTATCTTGATGATGTTTTTTGGGATGAGCTCCAAGCCATTAATTTAGATGAAATCTTAGTCGAGCAACCCATCCCCGCCCCCGCCTCCGCCTCCGCCTCACTTGAGGGTTAGGGAGATTCCGAGGACATAGTTAGGGGATTGCACCCAAGCTTTGCCCGGTTAATGGGTTGGCCAATTTATATCCGGGCTGATCCCATCGACGTCCCACATTTATTATGGAGACACAGCCTTGTCGATACACGCAGACGTTTCCTTGGACCATCTCGTATCCTTGGCGTCGCCCCGGGACATGACCATCCGCATTATATTATAGGCCCTCTACCTCCAGAGTTTGTGGTTAGAAGGGGGAACGTGTACCCTGAGGATTATATTTTCACCACAGTCCCTAACCTACTTGTGACAACCCTCACTACTGTTTACTGATAAGACCACTGCTTACTGTTAAAGTGTGACTGAACTAGATAAGTAAATGATTAGACTGAAATCCCGAATTAATTGCATGAACATATTGTGTTCTTTGCATATCTACCTGTTTGTCGTTTAAATGATTTGTTTGTGTTTTATGCTTTAAACTGCAAATTGAAGGCCTTATCGGCAGCTGAATCTGAAATCGATTGATGTTCTATGCTAATTAGAATTAATAGAATTTTATGGTATATTTAATTGAAATGTGATTTGGTATGATTAAATTATATTAAAATAAGCTAAATCACACAAGTCCAAGTATTTACCCTTTTGCCCTGCTTAGTGGGCCACTACCTAAGACTATATTGAAGCCTTATTTCATTCAAACAAAACATTTGTTTAGCCATTCTTGAGCCCTCAACTGACTAAGAGAGAGAGTGTGAGAGAATCGAGTTGTTCTTGAGAGTTTAACTTGGTGACTTAAAGAAATTGTAGAAGATTTGCAAAATTGAGCTTCTAGACTTGTGATTGAAGACCTAAGGTAGAGAATTCAACTTCTCTTTGATGTATTTGTGTATTGTCTTGCATGATCCATGTGAAATTACAGATTCTAGCCAAGAGTTAGTTCAAAATGTTGAATTGTAGCATAAATCATGCATTCATGTTGCCATTCTTGAGTTTTGAAGTTATTGTTCATGAAATTCCACATGCATGTTCATATTTTTGCATTGGACCATGAATTCCTCATGTTTTTGAAAGGATTGGCTCTTTGGAGCATGTTTTAGAAGCTTTGAAGTCATTAGAACTCATGCATGTATGAGTTTTGCATTAATTCCCATGTTCTTGAGTTTTGAGCTAAAGTTTGTATTTAATTAACTTACCTTTGGGTTTTGATTTCTCAAATTGAGCTTTGAATCATGTTATACTATGAATTTACAAGTGTTATCTAGAAAATTAGCCCAAGAGGATCGAATTTGATGCATTTAAACTTGGTTTTGAGCTTAAGGTTCAAATCTGGAATTTCCAGAATTTGGACTCACGCTCGAACGAGAAACTCCGCGCTCAAGCGTTTTTCACTCTAGATCATGAAGTCCGCTTGAGCGACAAAAGTGACACTCGAGCGTGAAATTCGTGTATCTAGTACTTTGCATGTGTTTACAGTCCGCTCGAGCGAGAGAGTTCACACTCGAGCGAGGACTTGTGTCTCACGCTCGAGCGAGGGTCGAGCGCTCGTCGAGCGTAAATTTTGAGCATCCAGTATTTTCACTGTAGCTTGCAGTCCGTTCGAGTGTAGAAAGCCACGCTTGAGAGTGACCCCTATTTTCTGAAAAATTTATAAAGTGTTTAAAAGTGCATTTTTGCATCATCTTTCCATCCTAGGCATTCCTAGGGCATGTTTAAGGCATCTTAAGGAGGATATTGATGTAGAACCACACCGAGGCAAATTAGGGATTAAGTTATTATTTCCTAACTGTGTAGCTTAGTGTGTGTTCATTCTATAACTGTGTAGGGTTGGCATCCGAGGACGCGCACTAGCTTATCTGTAGCCCAGAACTCTGTGAGTAACAATGTTGTAAAGATATGTTCAAAAATGATTATCTTCTGAACAATTGAACTGCATCGCTTTTCGAAATGATCATTCTTGAATGAATGATGTCCTAATTGTGAACTGTATTGTGGCATCCTTAGCAATCTACCGCATCAGATCTTGCATCTTTATCACAGAGATCTCTTGGTTCCTATGTTGGAACCACTATCACATCGATATGATGGCCATCAATCGATCGCTCGTCTGCTTAGACCCATCATCGCTTTTGCTATTGGATGTACCACATATGACTGCTATGACTGAGTCACTGATATACTGATTGAAATGATTGTTTTCAATACTGAAAGGACATTCATTCTTAACCTCTTTAAGCATTATGTTATTCACTGGGCTTTAGCTCACTGCTCATATATATATGTAGGTGTACAGGCACCGGACCGTTGCTAGAGGCATCAGGATAGGCTCCTGTTTTGTTAAGCCAACCTTTGTGCCTCACTTTGAGGTTCCAGAACTGTTCAAGCTGCGGCTGCTGGGGGTGTTTTAGTTTTTCTCTCCTTTTTGTATATGTCCTATATAGACTGAATGAGGTTGTACTGTATTGTTCTAATAGGGATTAAGTCCGTATCCTGAATAATTGTAAATATTGTGCATACTGTTTGGAACTGATTGTATATATGTCAAGAAAAGTCTTTTTGCATACAAACTGTCACAGCTCATTAGACATCTTTTGATTACTGTTTTGGCTTCCGCCACTTCTGATCAGATATTATTTTATCATAGCGTGCCTTCGTAATCTCGGATTCATCGGCCTTCTGATGCTAAACCCATAGGGGCGGGTTTGGGTCGTGACACCACTAGAGATCATTAATATTCAAAATGTTGACTTTAGTAATGACCTGTCATATGTTGAGACACCTGGCTGGATTGTCGACCGAGCATTTGTGGGACACATACGGTCCATCCTCATTTTCACGGTCCAGGTAGCATGGATGTGTTTTGGTGTAGTCCAGTTGGAGTGGGCATTTGAGCTTTTTATGCAGCACTATTTCCCATGATTTTTCGGCCCATTTGACCCACCACTCTAGATTTGGATAGTAGAAAATCTTTTGTATGTTGATCATGATATGTTCTGATCCCTTTTTTTGTTGACTTTTTGTTTTGTTTACCGTAGGGATAGGACACTAACATATTCTGACTGATGTAATATGAATTGTAAAAAAATATATATATATATATATAGATAAAGTTGGCATTTCATATAAATATAGATTGTGCTACACATGTATATATATATATATGCTGCGTTAAGAATATAATGCCTCGTTTATTACTTTGTAGAATGGCTAATAATGGTAATAGAAGTGAGTCATCAGTTAGTGGCACTGAATCGATGGAAAGAATAATACAAAGAGTGGTTATTAGCTTTTTGCAAGCCTTGCAAACTAACATCAATAATGGGACGCCGGAACGGCGAGAAGAGCCGGTTACCATAAAACAGTTCCAGGATTTGAAACCCACCACATTTACTGATGGCCCAGACCCAATGGTAGTAGACGCTTGGGTTAAAGACATGGAAAAGATTTTTCGCGCCCTACCCTGCACCGAAAGACAAAAGGTAACTTTCGCCACTTTCACTTTCAAAGACAATGCACAGGAATGGTGGCTTCTCACTCTGACCAAAGAAGAAATTACGACTTGGGCAAGATTCTTGGAAGTATTCTACGAAAAATACTTTCCCGATTCATTGCAGGAACAGAAGGCATCCGAATTCATACATCTAAAGCAACGAACCGTGACGGTGGCCGAATATGAGAGCAAGTTCACATAACTCGCTCGGTTTGCAACATGCGTTATCCCCACCGAAACTTGAAAAGCAAGAAAAGCAAGATTGGATACTGGAATTAAAGACAGGCTCGAGGTCTTGAAACTGCCAACCTATGCAGAAGTGGTGGACCGGGCGTACATTGCAGAAAAAGGGATTAAAGCCTCGCGTTCCGGGAAACCAAGCCACAAGAAGCGATTTTGGGAAAGAGACAACAAAAGACCCGGTGTTGCACCTTCCAAAAAGGTGAATATGGGCACAACCAGCTCAGGCCATCAAGGTCCTACCAACCCCCAAGAAGGCACTGTTCTAATTTGCCCCACTTGTGGGAGGTCTCATTGAGGACAATGCTATCGAGACACGGGAACATGTTTTAGATGCGGAGAAGTTAGCCATTTGTTGAGGGATTGTCCAAAGCTGATTAATCCTACAGCCAGCCCCTCTGGCCCAGTCAGGAGACCCGTAGGACCTGGAGAAGAGAAGAAAGACCAAAAACGCCAAGGTCGGGCTTTCGCCTTGGTACTTGGAAAACCAGAAGTTACTGAAAATGTTGTGTCAGGTACACTTTTTGTCTGTGGTCATTTAGCTCATGTCCTCATTGACTCTAAGTCAACTCATTCTTTTGTTGCACCACACTTTGCTGCCAAGTTAGCATCAACACCCTAACCATTAGGATATACATTGTCTGTGTCTTTTCTTTCTGGTAAGTCTGCCTATAATACTGATGTGTACAGATCTTGTGTTGTATTCCTAAAAGGCAAAACCTTATACGTAGACTTGATTCCCCTCCGTATTGGAACTTTTGATGTGGTCTTATGTATGGATTGGTTGGCTGCCAATCACGCCTCTATCGATTGTAAAGCCAAAAAGATCTCCCTCAGGTTACCAAACCAATCCGAACTTGTCTTTAATGGGATTGGAGTTTCTAACCCTCCCTGTATTATATCCTCCATGACAGCCCAACTACTTCTAAGAAAGGGATGTGATAGTTATATTTGTTATGTGATTCATACACAAAAAGAGGCCCCCACCGTTGATGCAATCCCTGTAGTTCGAGAATTCCCAGATGTTTTTCTTGAAGATCTACCCAGTATTCCAGTTGATCGGGAGATCGAATTCACCATTGAAACCGAACCTGGCACACAACCTATATCAAAAGCTTCTTATCGCATGTCGATGACAGAATTGAAAGAGCTGAAGAATCAACTCCAGGAACTCCTGGACAAAGGTTTTATCCAACCTAGTACCTCACCTTGGTGAGCTCCAGTATTGTTCGTGAAGAAAAAGGATAGCACGATGAGATTATGCATCGACTACCGGGAGCTGAACAAGGTCTCTATCAAGAATCGGTATCCTCTGTCGTGAATCAATGACTTGTTCGATCAGCTTCAAGGCGCCCAAGTATTTTCCAAAATCGACTTACGTTCTGGCTACCATCAACTAAAAGTTAAAACGAAAAGCATTGAAAAGATTGCCTTTAGAACCCGTTACGGGCACTACGAGTTTTTTGTCATGCCTTTTGGTGTCACAAATGCCCCAGCAGCCTTCATGAACCTCATGAACAGAGTGTTCAAACCTATCTTAATGAGTTCGTCATCGTCTTCATTGATGACATCCTCATATACTCCAAGTCACCAAAGGCCCATAAGCAGCACTTACGAATGGTTCTACAAACACTACGTGAATACAAACTTTATGCCAAATTGAAGAAATGTGAATTTTGGATCACTAGTGTACACTTTCTCGGTCACGTCATTAACAAAGAAGGCATCTCGATTGACCCCTAAAAAGTTGCAACAATCGTGAACTGGCCACGACCTACTAATGTGTTAGAAATCCGAAGTTTCTTGGGTCTAGCTGGCTATTATTGACACTTCATCCAAGATTTCTCAAAAATAGCATCGGCCTTGACCCAGCTAACTCAAAAGAACATACCCCTTGAATGGACTAATAAACAGGAGCGTTGCTTTCAAGAATTAAAAAGTCAACTTGTGTCAGCCCCTATACTAGCAAACCCTATCGGAACAGATGGGTTTGTAATCTATAGTGATGCCTCATACAATGGATTAGGTTGCGTTCTCATGCAAAACGAAAAAGTCATTGCTTATGCGCCGCGACAATTAAAGACTCACGAAAAGAATTACCCGACTCATGATTTGGAATTAGCTGCGGTGATCTTTGCTCTCAAAATCTGGCGTCATTATCTCTACGATACAACCTGCGAGATTTACACTGATCACAAGAGTCTTAAATACCTGTTCACACAAAGGGAATTGAATATGAGGCAACGGCGGTGGCTAAAATTTATGAAAGACTATGATATAGAGATCCATCACCATCCGGGCAAAGCTAATGTGGTGGCAGACGCACTGAGCCGAAAGACGACGAGAAGTTTGGCATGTACTCTCGTTTCCTGCAAGATCAATGGGTTGCTTGCCAACGTAACCGTGGAGCCTACATTGATTGAAGAAATTAAAGCACGCTAATGGAAAGATAAACTTTTGAAGAAAACGTACGAGGAACAAGGAAATACGCTTGATCCTGATTTCATTATAAGCAATGGGATATTGAAATTTTGAAATTAAATTTGTGTACCCGACATTCCGGAACTCAAGAAGAAGATATTGGAGGAAGCTTATACATTGAGATTTGCAGTCTAACCTGGCAACACAAATATGTACCATGATCTGAAGGAACACTACTGGGGGACCAGAATGAAAAGAGATATAGCAAGCCATGTTTCCAAATGTCTGCATTGTTAGCGTATTAAAGCAGAAGATCAGAAACCTGCAGAACTGCTGCAACCACTCCCTATTCCTGAATGGAAATGGGAGCACATTATTATGGACTTCGTGGTCGGGCTACCACAGTCATTTTCAAAGAATGATGCAATATGGGTTATAGTAGACTGATTGACGAAGTTAGCGCATTTTCTACCAATCAAAATCATGTACCCTCTGAACAAGTTTGCCACTATATATATCAAGGAGATTATTCGGTTGCATGGTATCCCAGTTTCGATCGTGTCTGACCGGGACCCTCGTTTCGTGTCTCACTTTTGGAATAAATTGCAAGAAGCTTTGGGAACTACACTAAAGTTCAGCACGACTTATCGTCCACAAACCGATGGAAAATCTGAAAGAACAATCCAGACGTTGGAAGACATGTTATGTATATGCATGTTGGACCTCAAAGGTAACTAGGATGAGCACCTACCTTTGGTGGAATTCGTCTATAACAACAGCTATCAGGCAAGCATTGAAATGGCGCCGTACAAAGCTCTATATGGAGGGAGATGTCGATCACCTCTATGCTGGACAGAGATCGATGACAGAAAATTGTTAGGTCCCGAAATCGTGCAAGTCACAAGTGAGAATATCCAACTCATCCAACAGCGAATTCGCACTATTCAGAGTCGCCAGAAAAGTTATGCAGATACTCGGAGACGGGACTTGGAATTTCAAAGGGAATCATGTATTTTTCAAGATCTCACCCACAAGGGGAGTGATCCGATTTGGAAAACGAGGAAAGTTAAACCCACATTACATCAGGCCATTCGAGATACTGGAAAGGATTGGCCCTATAGCCTATCGCCTTGCACTACCACCTGAAATATCCAATGTCCAATATGTGTTTCACATTTCAATGCTTCGACAATACCTTCAAGATCCAGTGCACGTTGTTGATTACGAGGATCTAGAAGTTCAGGAGGATCTCTCTTATGAAGAACAACCAGTGCAGATTCTCGATCGTCGTGATCAAATTCTCTAAAACAAGACCATACCGCTGGTAAAGGTCTTATGGTGAAATCATCGCATCAAAGAAGCTACGTGCGAAACGGAAGGTCAAATGCGAGCCAAATACTCACACCTCTTCGAAAGTTAAGGTACGTCAAGTTTGGGGACAAACTTCTATTTAGAATGGGAGAAATGTGACACCCTGAACGTTTAATTAAATACCACATAAATATTTATAGTTATATATAATTATGGTTGCATGTGATGATAGATTATTAAATAAATAAATATAAATCTAATTTGGCATTGGGTTATCAAATATGGGATTAATTAGGGATTATTATTTGGGGCCAAATTAACACATTTATGGAATTATAATACTAGTTAGATCAAATAAAAGTTAAAAATAGTAAATAAATAATAATATTGATAACAAGAATAATAATAATAATAATATGTAAAGTAAAATAAAATAATTAATTTTACGATGATAAATGATAAGGTGTAATTTAATTTACATTAGGAACACTGAAAAATTTAGCACCAAAACAAATAAATAAATAAATAAAAAGAAAAGAAAATTTGTAATCTATTGTTGGCCCAGCAAATGTTTAGTAATATCGGCCTAAACAAATGGCCCAAGTATATATTTATTTGAGAGATCTATACTTATCCTAAAAATATTTAAATTTGTGATTTGAATCTATAATTAAAACTCAATCTATCAGCATAATAATGGCCCTCCATAGAGAGGTTACTTGTCACTCAATCAAGGCTCAGTTAGTAGTATATAAGGAGCAAGAGTGTTGTGAATGAAGGAAGGAAAAACGAAAGAAAGAAAGAAAGAAATAAAGAAAAAGAGAGAGAGGTACGTGAATATTGAAAGGAAGGAGCTTATAAGGTTGTGGTAGTGGAGTAAGGTTAAGGGTCAATAGTAAGGTGAGTTATGTTATACCTTGTGTCACCATAATATATTTTACGTATGTTTTAACTTACCATAGTTTATTTTATACAAGTTATGTTTTATAAATTATTATAAACTATATTAATATTTCAGTTACGTGGATTATTTTTTGAATCCTATTTGTTAAAAGGAAACCCATGGATATGTTTATTTTATATTTTAAGAATATTTGACTATGACCTTATATACAATTATATTTTGTAAGTACCACCACGGGAGTCCCACGCCTTGGGAGACTTAAATAACTATTGGCTTCTATTTGGCCACTTTGTGATCCTCTGTTTGTCATGGATTCATTGACTTCTGTTCTGGCTGTCATTTCTGTGACCTCTATTCTGTTCTGTTTTATACCGTGGTTATGGTTATTTATTTACATGATTTCTGTATTCTGCCACTTTAAATAAATTGTTATTTCAAATTAAATTATGTAAATATTTTAGCCTAACTAATTATCCATGGTTATTTTGTATTCCCTACACTCTTGTTATAATATTTCTCACTCTGCTGTGTGCTTATAACTATTACCCTTTCAGGTGATGAGATGTAGGGGAAACCCATAACCCCACAAAATGAAACCCACACATGGATTGCTGTCGAACCATTTTTTTTTTTTTTTTTATCTTTTTAGTTTTGCTTCCTTTTTGTCCTACTCGGGGCCGGTCATTGACTAATAAAATAACTAAAGCCCTAGAGATATATTTTCTTTTTCTTAAATAATAAAATGAAGTAAATTTTATGTTTCAGTATTTTATTTTCGCTTGTGCAGTTTAATTTGCTACAAATAACATAAGTTAGAAAGTTACAATTCCAACCCTAAGCCCTGGGGTTAGGTCGTGTCAGCGCCCCTTTTTTTTGTCAGTAAGTTTTCTAAGCTTGATTGTCTTTTATTTTCCCATTTCAGTCCCTTGCATTTCTTCTTCTTTCTCCTGTCATTTTGGTCCTCCCATGGTGAATCATCTGAAAGCTTTTCTTCTGAAGATAGAAGCGTAGCCTTCCGTCGTCACTTTGCTATCCCTGCTGACGTTCAACTCGCCTTAGTTGGGGATAGCGAGGTCAATTTTGAGAGGACTGACGAAAATGTCATTATTTTCCCTCTTTTAGCCATTGTTGAAAGAGGCATCCATTTTCATCTTCGCCTCACACTTAGGTCTGTACTGCGTCATTGGGGTCTGATGTCATCCCAACCAAATGTTAATTTTTATCGAATCGTAATGGGTATGATAGAACTAAACCGCTACCTCCAACTTGACCTAGGGATTTCGACCCTTCGGCACTGTTTCAATCTTGCCAAATCGTCTGGTCGGCTAGGGCAATACTTCTGTCACGACCCAAACCCGGCCCCATGGGTTTAGCAATCAGAATCGCCAAGAATCCGAGATTGTCAAGGCCCGCTAAAGAGTACAAGAAAAGCGAGTTCGAACTGGCGGAAGCCAATACAAGAAATAAATAATGTCCATTAATTTGAGTCAGGATCAGATGCCAAAAAAGATTTTTCATGCATTCACACATGTAGAACAGTACAGTCTATACAAAATTTACAGTCACACAGTGCAGGGACCTAATCCCTTGATAGTAGTACAGTTAGTAGTTGAGAGTCTATACAGTAATCCAAAATAGTACGGAGACAGACGGGGGAAAAACAAAGCACCCTAAAGCCATAGCATGGCAACTCGAAACCTCACAGTGAGGCACAAAGGCTGGCTTGACAAAACTGGAGTCTAACCTTGACGCTCCTAGCTGCGGCCTGGTGCCTGTATACCTACATATATATATTAGCCGTGAGCTAAAGCCCAGTGAATAACATAATGCGTAAAGAGGTTAGGAATGAAATGTCCTTACAGTAATGAAAACAGTTCATTAAACAAGATTTTGATCTTTCGATTAGAACGATTATTCATATACGGTACATCCATTAGCATAGCAAGAATAGTAAGTCTTAAAGACCAACAAGAATGATGGCCATCAATCGATGCTTGATGGGTTCCACGAGGAACCGACAGAGATCTCAGAACGATAACAAGAAATGAGGTGCTAAGGATGCCACAAGATTCGGAAATAAAGGACATACATTCATTCAAGAATAATACCAGATTCGAAAGCTTGATTCAAGATTCAAAAGATAATCATTTTGAACATATCTTTACACAATTGTTACTCACAGAGTTTGGGCTACAGTATGCTAGAGCGTGTCTCCCCAGTCGCCAACCCTACACAGTTCACAGGTTGAACACACACTAAGCTACACAGTTGAGAAATATGATAACTTAATCCCTAATTTGCCTTGGTATATTTTACGTCTATATCCTCATTAAGATGCCTTAAACTAGGCCTAAGAATGCCTAGAATGGGGTGAGGATGCAAAAATATACTTAGAAAACATTTTGCAAAGTTTGCTGAAAATAGGAGCCTCGCTCGAGCGAGCCTTCCTTCGCTCGAGCGAGCTTCCAAAATCAAAGGCTTCGCTCGAGCGAGAAATCCTTCGCTCGAGCGGTCTGTCGAAACAGTAAAAATACTGGATGTTGTGATTTTACGCGCGATGCTCGCTCGAGCGAGGAATCCTTCGCTCGAGCAAGGAAGCCAAATCTGGAATTTCCAGATTTGCCTCCCAAGTTCAAACCAAGCATTCTACCACTCTAAACTCGACCTCTTGGGCCCAAATTCTGGAAAACATATTTAAATTCATTGTATAACAAGTTTCAAAGCTCAATTTATGAATTCAAGCCCTAATGGTGAGTCAATTAAAACCATATTCAAACCCATTTTCAAGAATATGAAAAACATGCAAACATGCATGAAATTAAACCATTTCAAAGCTCCAATTTGATGTTCTAGTGAGCCATTTATACCAAAAACAAGTTGAAATCATGGACTTAAGCTTAGACATGAGCATGCATGTACAATTTGTCATGAACTCAACTCAAAATTCATCAATTCAAACATGCATGCATGATTTCTAGTATGATTCACCATGTATGAGCTACAACATGACTTAATTCTAAAATGAAGCATGAATCATGCAAGAATTAGCTCTATGACAACAACAAGAAGATGAATGTCCTACCTCAGTCTTGTATTCAAGGTTTAAGAGCTCAATTTTGCCAATTTACACTTCAATTCCTCAAGGTTCAAGCTAATTCCCCAAGTTCCAAGAAAATCCACAAAATGAACTCAATTCTCTCCTATTTCCTCTCTTGGTCGGCTAGTATAAGGAAAAGGGCTGAGGAAATGGTTTTTGATCAAGCATATACAAGTCTCTAAGTGTGTGAGGTAGTGGCCCACTTAGTGGCAAGTTTGGCAAATAAGTCCAAGTTAGCGATTTATCACTATTTAATCTAATTTAATCGTACCTAATCATATTTTGGGTAAATATACCATTAAATCACGAAAATTCCACTGATCATGAAACACTAAACAATTTTCAGTTCGGCCGCCGATAAGGTCTTCAATTTGCAGTTTAAACATGAAAACACGAACAGATAATCAAATAACCGAAAAGATAAAAATGCAATACAATAGATATGCTCAGTCAATTCAGTTCCAGTTTTCAATCGATTTCAGATTGGTTTAATTATCAGTCATAAGCAGTCCAGTTTAGCAGTAATCAGTATGTAATTCAGTAATTTATCGGTAAACAGTATGAGGGTTGTTACAGATTCCCTATGAACAAGAGGAAGTGGATTCCCAAGAGTCGGATCTTAAAGAGATATGAAGGCCGTTGGCTCTGAGTAGACCTCTTTAGAGTTAGAGTAGTCGACACACTTAATTTTGTAATTTTTGTAAATAGCATCACTAAAGACCTTGCTGATGCGTTGTTTTGTTTTTGTGTTATTTGGTTTAGCTGGAGCCTGTTGTTTTCACATATAAGTGACTTCTGTACTTAGTAACTCAGTTTATTAATGAAAACGACTTTGACGCTTCAAAACATGGTTGGCATTTCTTTAGCTATACGTGTTCAACATATTCGACATTCTATTTATATTTGGCATTTCGACATATAGATCTGTATAGGTAGCCATGTCGTGTTGTATATTGACTTCTAAAAAATAGACCTGCATATGTAGCCATGCTGAATTATATATTGACTTATAAAAAATGTTTACTATAACACATTCGGCACTCTATTTATATTCGGCAAATAGCTCGTTTATCATTTTTTTAGCTATACTTGTTCTTCATATTCGGCATTTCATTTATACTCAATATATAGCCCCACATAGATATCCATGCCGAATAGATTCAAGTATCTGCCCTTATCCTAGGAGGGTGTGTTGTAAAATGCTCGAGTGGGGCACTTCATGCATATTTGACAGGGATACGTAGAATAGATTCATATATCTGCCCTTGCTCCAGTTAACTACATGGTACACCGAACAGACAGGTTCTTTTCGTGCTCATGCAGATAACACCATAGGGCTGGTGCACACATAGTTAATTCCAAGCAGTAGTCACAGGTCTTTACATGAGCTATAACATCATATGAAAAAAGAAAGGGCTTTGTCAAAAACAGCGTCATCCCCCAAAGTGACAAATGGCGCATATGTCAAGAAAACTTTTCTACAACAGCAGACATGAAGGGAGAACGTTAGTTAATCTCGACGTTGAGATGAATCAAGAATCTCATAGTGATGGGCCTGCCACGGGAGTTGGAGGGAGAAGAAATAGGCATAGGTTGCCTGGAAGGCGAAGCAACTCGCCTGGAAGGGCTGAACCTCCTAGAAGAGATGAGTGCAGCAAATCTCCTAGAGCAGAAGTAAGGGAAAGTAAAAAAGTTGCTAGTACCCCATCTGTAGCTCACAATGAACCTAGGCCACCTCGTCCTTTGAGTTTTTTAGTTTTTATCAAAAACAAGCCAATAATTGAAGCTAATTCGATTGTCCACGACCCGAGCATAGCAGTTGAAATTCGTGTGGCAGATCTTTCCTTCTGAAGTGCATCAATTAGTGGCGGCGCAAGCTGATTATGATGTGTTCAGAGAGGACATCCATGCAACTATCAAAGGGTTATACAGCTCCTATGAAATTGGAATACGTCTTCGTAGCGCACGCAAAGAGATTGATCACAAAGATAGATGCATATAGAACCTCGAGTGTCGATTAAGGGAGGCGAAAGAGCGGGCCGAGAATGAAGCTCAGAAGGCAAAGATTGCCAAGTTGAAAATAACTGGTGCGGCTGGCTCCAAAGATGCGCTCTCACAACGTTGTTGGATCGCACAATAGCCGATAAAGATACTGCGGCCATATTTGCGCACGAGGCTAGAGAAACTCGAGCTTAAAATAAAGGGTTTTTTGAAGGGCGAAAAGTCGGTATTGACAAGACGATAGAGAAATTAGCCAATGACGTGTGACACGACATCCCCCTTATATCAGAAATACATATTGCCGTTTGAAGCATATGATCCTGAGAAGACTAATGACGAGGAAGAAGTCGCAAATCCGAAGACTTAGTCATCATCTGTTTGTAGTTTAAGATAGCAAAATGTTATGCCTTAGTATAGGGAATTTTTATGCTTTATAATTAGTTGTTTGTACCTTGACCAAATATTGAGCAAATATGATTATATGAATAAATACTTCATTCGCCATTGATGGTTGCCAATATAATGCGTTTGGTACAATATATCGAACATGAAGGGTGCTCCGAATCAGAGACTTGAGCTGGCCCTTCGTGCCGAACATGCATGCATGTCGAAAGCACGGCGGCACTCGACCGGAGACTTGTGTTGGGTCTGCCGTGCGTAACATGCAGCATACCGAGCACGGCGGTGCTCAATTCGAGACTTAAGTTAGCCCATCGCATTTTAACATGCATGCATTTAACACGGCGGGCGCCCGATCGAAGACTTGCGGCCCTTTGTGCCGAACATGCATACATGTCAAACACGAAGGGCGCTCTGAATTCGAAACTTTCGAAGATGAGTTAAGTTCCAAGGTCGTTCGTATCGGAGAGTTTGTATGCCCTGCCCTAGCAATAGAGTCAATGTGGTAGGGGTCATACCAGTTAAGGTCGAGCTTCCCGTCGGACGGAGTCTGGGCGGCGGGTAACATCTTTTTCAACACCAACTCTCCAGGAATATAACGACGCAGGCATACGCGGTATTTATAAGACTTAGTAAGCATTTGTTGATAATGGGCCATAGCGACAAGAGTGCTATCCCGGCGCCTTCGAGCAAATCGCGATCGAGTGCGAGTATCGTATCATTGCGATCGGTATCGGAAGCCTGAGAGCTAAGTGTCGGCAAACTGATTTTGAGAGAGATAATAGCTTTGTTACTAAAACACAAGGCAAACAGCGTTTCGCTTGTAGATCTAGGAGGCGTGGTTCTGTAAGTCCAAAGTGTGGCGAGCCGAGTTCCAAGATAGCCTTAATTTGCTTTGGGTTTGCCTCTATCCCCCAATGATAAACTTTCCTGAACCAAAGGCACATTTGGAGGCGTTGAGCTTCATTCTGTACTTGCGAAGCATATTGAACGTTGCAGTCAAGTTAGCTAAATGGTTCCCTTTTGTCCTAGACTTCACTACCATGTCGTCAATGTATACTTCCATAGTTTTGCCGAGTTGATCTTTGAACATGCCAGTGACTAATTGCTAATATATTGCCTCAACGTTCTTCAGGCCAAAAGGCATGACCTTGTAATAATAGGTAACTCTTGGTGTCAAGAACGCCATCTTGTCCTGATCTGCCGGATCTATGGCAATTTGATGATAACCCCAGTAAGCATCCAAGAAACTCATACGTTGGTGCTACGCAGTTGCATCCACGAGTTGCTCAATTCTCTGCAATGGGAAGCAGTCTTTTGGAAAAACCTTGTTTAGCTTTGTAAAATCCATGTAGACGCGCCATGATCCTGTCTTCTTTTTCACCACAACAGTGTTGGATAGCCATGTGGGATAAGTAATTTCCCGAATTACCCTAACTTCCAACAACCTATCCATTTCGTCGACTACGGCCGCAACATGCTCCGTGCCTGAGCGGCGACTCTTCTGGGTAACCAGCTTAACCGTCGAATCGACATTCAAACTATACATTGCATATGTTAAGTCGATGCCTAGCATGTCATAGGACGTCCAAGAAAAAACATTAATGTAACTGAGAAAGAATGATAATAGCTCTTGTTGTTCAGCGCCAGTAAGACTTGTGCCGAGTAGAAAAAACTTATTCCGATCCTCATTAATCGTAATCTGATGTAGATCTTTCGTAACCTTGTCGGCTAGGATTTTTCCAATATCTTCGAGGCTCTCATGATTCGAGTTTATGATTGAATTCACTTCCATCTCCTTGGGCTTTTTTATCAGGGCCGAGAGATAGCATTCTTTTGCAGATCGCTGTGAGCCGCGAACCTGTTCAATTTCATATTATGTTGGGAAGCAAAGCAACTGGTGGTAGGTGCTTAGGACAGCTTGCATTGCATGAAGCCAAGTTCAACCCATGATTAAATTATAAAGTGAGGGGAGTTTAACGACCAAGAATTCAACGTCTAGTGTTTTGGTGCTGGCACGCACCGGTAGCACGATTTTGTTGAGGGGATACTCCAGATTCGCATTGAAGTCGAAGAGAGGATACTTGGCCGGTTGTAGGTCTGCGTCCTTGAGGCCAAGCTTTAGAAATGTCTTGTAATACATGATCTCTGAAGTACTCCCTTAGCCGATCAGGATACATTCAACGACAAACTTATTAACTTGTAACTCGATCACGAGGGCGTCATTATGCGGCATGGAGATTCCCTAAAGGTCGTTATCCAAAAAATTGATTTCATTCGATAGACGAGGTCGTTTGGTCATCTTGTCACACGCCAAGTTAGGATCGGAAGATTGTAGATCAACCAAGTGTTCACTGTCAAATGGGGGTATGTTGTATATTACATGGATCACACCAGCTCGAGGCGATTCGAGACGTACGGTTAGCGCCCCTGGGGCTTTTTCCGTCTTTGGCAGGTGTTCAGCCAATTTGCCTGCTAGGACCAACTTCTCCAGGTGATCTTTAAGAGCATAACATTTATCGGTCATGTGTGTTATTCGCATCTCTGATCTCTGCGCCTTTTGTCGGGGCGGCCTAAACATTTTACTCAGCCATCCGAAAAAAGGTTGACGCTGTATTTGGTTTAGAATTTTGCTTGTTGGTTCATTAAACTCAATGTACAGTTTATCCGTCCATTTGGGACGCCTGCTTTCCAATTGATATTGCTCATTCTGTTGCGAATCCCAACGGTTATCCCTTTTAGATCGGCTCCTTGTATCTGGGCTTTTTCTCGGCAGAGTCCTTTCCGGTAGGGCAGAGTTCAAGGGTTGTGCTGGGACAGGCACTGTCGTTTCTTCAGCCTGCAGGCTGGCTTTGATCCTAATTGCATCATCTTCCACTTTGCAGTATTCCTTTACTTTTTTCATCAGGGACGAGACTGTTTTGGACGTTCTCTGAGTTAGTGAGCTTCGGAGCGGACTGTCAGGGTGCAATTTCATTTTGAAGGCCGTGACCGCCATAGCATCGTTGCAATCATCGTCCATGAGGTTGAAGCACTCCCAATAACGTGTCGAATACTTGCGCAAGGTTTCTCCTTACTTTATCTTCATTGCCCAAAGAGAATTTGGTTACATTTCATTAGTGATGAATCTGGCCCTAAAGGATTTCTGGAGTTGATGGAAACTCTAGACCGATCCAGGCTCAAGCTTGTAATACCATCTAACTGTCAATGGTTCCAAACTACTGGGGAATATTCTGCACATAAGTGCTTCGTCATCTGCATGCAGTGTCATAGCTTGCTTGTAATGTCAAACATGATTTGTAGGATCTGACTTCCCATCGTACAGTGTAAACAGCGGGGCTTTGAACTTTTTAAGCAAAATGGCCCTGGCAATGCGTCGCATAAAAGGGTCATGAGTATCCTTCTCATCAGATTCATCGCTACTGTTCTTCTGCTTATACCACACTCGTGGACTGTTGTTCAATGAGTCTGAGGTGTTTCGTCGGACTCGCTTTCTAGGTTCCTCTCCCGATGTCCCTAAGTCGCTACTATCCTCATTTCTTCAGGGGCGGCATTGTTGGATTTCCTCCTTTTTTGACGACTGACCCCTAGCACATTGTAGTGGAAGTTGGGATTTGGCCAATTCCTGACGTAGGCATTCATTGTCAGCTGCCATATCCTCTATTCGTTGTTCATTGCGTTTTGCTTGGTTGATTAAGGTTTGCATGACATTCTCTGCTAAGGACAAGGGTAAGGGAGTTAGTGAGGCGAAATTCAGGGCTCTACGTACAGGCATATCTTTTGGCCCATACACTGTTCCTGGCATAACATCATTGCCTACGAGCAAAAGATCCCACGCTAGGTCTGTCATGGATGAGTTTTCTCACAGACGACGCCAATTGTGGAGAAATGGATTTGGAATACTCCTTTATCCAGGCAGATCTTGGAACAGTCCTTTGCTAGCCACTTGAAATAGAACAGCTCCGGTTGGAAATGTCGGAATTAACACTCCAACGATTTAGTTAGTCTTTATGTTCTAAATATCTTTTGTATAAGTAAGTTACAAATGTTCTCACATACTTGGTAACAGAACCCTTCCCCTCCTTTTATGGAGTTCTCTCGCTGGGTTTTTATCCCTTGTCACGCATCCCATCAAGACCCATTCTCTCACTATACTTTACGGTGGGAATTTAGCAACTGGAGGTGACGCCGAGTATATAGAGTATAATTGGCTGGTCTGTCACATTGGTCCCTTTGACCGTCGTTTATGCCATTCTCTTCGGCGTTTCTTGAGTTGCGAAAACAGCTCCCACATATAATTTAATATATATCATATAAAATCATTATATGATAATCCAACTATAACATATTTATATTTAATTTTTTTTAATAAATTTTATATAATTCTGTTTTTACATATTTTTATTTTCCAAATGAATATAAAAGAAAATTATATAGTAAGAATTACTTTTAATTTTATGTTACTAATTTTTCTTCTAATTGAACTATTATTTTTAATATCAAATGATTATTTATTTTACTATTTTATAATTTAATATATATCATACAAAATTATATATGATAATTACACATTTATAATACAATATAACTAAAATTATCAAAATATATAAATGATTTAACTAAAATTAATATATATAAATATTTAAGTAATAATTTTATAGAACAATAACGTTAATATTAGCAAAATAAAGAATTAAAATTATATTTTAATTTTAAATTTAAATTATTTTTTTTATATCACGCCTCTTGTACCAATAAATTTAAAAATATATATATATTATCAACTGCTAATTACAAATTAAAAATAGATAAATACTATAAAAAAGAAGAGGTTGCTGCTGCATAATCACAAAGGAGTTGACACCAGTGATCGACCGTCCCCAGCTGCAACTCGGGAGTATTCCATCCTATTCTATCCATCTCTTCTCTCGCCACAAACACCCTCCCTCCATTTTCTTTTGCAGGAAACAAAAACACTGTCCAAGCACCAAACCAAGCCTGCTTTCGAATTCCCATTCCTCCTCACTCACTCACTCAATAACCCCAATCAAAAATTCACCACTGCGTTTTCCTCTCTCAATCCCAATCCCAATCCCAATCCCAATCCCAATCCCAATCTCTCTCTTCGCCATTTACTACACCAAATCAACTCCAACATTCAAACAATCTTCATCTTGTTTAGCTTGGATATATATATATATATATAATCATTATTATTATTATTATTATTAATTTGGAGGCTCCTCTAAACTTGGCAGAAGTTTCTGCCACCATATCAGGAGCTGCTGGTGCTAAATTTAGCCAGTTTATATGATCTGCTTGTCGATCCAAACATTTTCCATTCCTAGAGAATCTCACATTCTAATTGGGTTTGGTGGCGATTTACATGTCGCTAAAAGGAAATTGAGTTTGAATTTTAATTTGAAATCCAAGGCCGTTTGCGTCGTGCCTGCTTTGGGGAGAGTTTTAGGGTTGAACAAGTCATCATCGTCAACTGTATCGATGCCGAAACAAGTCCTCGCAGCTTCTTCGGTGATGCTAACCTCGGCCGCCAGCGGACGCGTCAACGCGCTGTTCTCGCTGCGAATGCTCTACAACTTGCTCCTGCTCATCAATGCCTTGGTTATGCTAAGGTCTTGTTGCGAGAAAATGAAGGATGACAAACATAAACAGCACAGCAGCAGCAGCAGCAGGAGGAGGGGGGAACGACTGGTGCGAGTGCCGGCCTCTGTGCCCTGGAAGAGCAGCGCTGTCGACCAGGAGGTGGCGGCCAGGAGAGCCCTCGCTATTCAGAGAGTCACACACTTCATCGATGACAATTCACGCAGGGATTTTTCTCTCTTCGTTACGCCCAGAGGCTACACAATGTTCACGCAGTCGTGGTCTCCTGTTTCCAAAGAAATCAGGTAAGCATTGATCACTTTCATTGAGGCGGTTTGTTTATTATAGTTTTCATCGATCCCTTCTAAATTTGAGTCTTAGGGTTTGATGAGGTGCTTATTGTAATGATAATGAACTGCTTTGTCTTCATCATGCTTGATGCTATTCCCGGAGAAATGCAGAATATGAGGCATATTCTCCTCACACATCCATTTCAGCAGCACTTGCCTGACGTTAAAAACTATCTTCTCAGATTCAATTTTTGTATAGTGGACTCGCACTTGAGATTGAATCTCCACCACACATTGCTTTTTCTACGCTATTCATTAACCGAGTATTTCCCTATAGGCTATAGGTGGACTACATCTCAAGGATATGAAAATGTGGTTTTTGTTGTTGTTATCTGCTCTGCAATTTCAGGGTATAGGAATGCCACTAAGTTGAGAGAGAGAGAGACATGTCCTCTTTCTTTTGGAATGTGATAACCATGGAGGTGCTTTGTTTAATGGGATAATTGGTGGAATGTCCTATGGGATGGACTTGTAGTAGATTAGATCACATCACATGACTTTTTTGTTAATCCATGAGGTCCCATTGACTTCAATTCTTGTTAGCTTAAGTTCAAATTTTCAGCAAATTTTTGGATGGATTTGCCCTTACTTTAGTGCTCAACAATACTGTCAAATAAAGTTCACAAAAAAAAACAAGGAAGATAAATAATTAAAAATTTTAAAACAAGAAAGGAGTTGGATTTTGAAGTTAACAAGGTTGGTTCATCATTCACAAGTGGTATCTTGTATGGATTGCATGAAAATGAAGTTATTACAAATTGTTTCTTCTAACATTTCAATTGACTCTTTTTGTTCTAATAAGTCCTTTCCTCAATAATTTTTTTTCCAAGATTCATGATATGATTTCATGTATGATATCTTCTGTTAGCTTAGTAATATTCTATTTTACATTACAAAATTCCATATTTTTTATTATGATTCTTAAGAAATTGTGAGGAAGTCTGGTCTATTTAAAATAGATTGGCCAAGAAAAAGTTCCCAGTATGTAACCAGGATCCTAATTCTGCCAATCTTCAACCAAATTTGTTCAACACCTTCTTACTTGAGTTTGAGAATGAGTGGAAGCTACTTGGTGGTGCTTCTCAGCTCAGGAATTAACATGAATGGTTTCAACATTTTTATGGTCTTCAAAAGAGCCAAGACTGTACTACTTAATATTTGAACCACTGGACTAAATGTTGATGATGATATTCATCTGTCCTGTGCAGGGGAGTTGTGGTTGTTTTGCATGGCCTGAATGAACACGGGTTTGTATTACTCTCAGATATATATTTTAATTATCAAGTTCAGTTGGTTCTGTAACTTGATTCACTGATTAAATACATGCACAACATTTGTAACAGTGACAGGTATAGTGAATTCGCAAAGGAGCTGAACACAAATGGATACAAGGTTTATGCAATGGATTGGATTGGTAAGCTCAAAATCATTTGCATCTGCGCTAGTGTGTATAAGAATGGTAAAGGGAGGACACATGTTAGTTTAGGAAATCTAAAAGCCTAAGAGAGTGAAGTAACAGAACTCCGGAAACCAATGTGCTCTTCTATAAACCTTATTTTCATGCTTTATGCAAAATTGGAGCATTCTAATGGTCTTTGTGGAATTCAAATGTATACAATGCCAAACAAGTTACACTGATCCAGTGAATTAAATTGTTATTGTTCTCTCTCTCTCTCTCTCTCTCTCTCTCTTGCTTTATTTTTTGTTTTTCTTCTTTTATTTTCCTTTTCCAAGGGAAGGGTGGGCCTGGCGTAGCAGTAAAGCTATCCCTTTGTGACCTGGTGGTCACGGGTTTGAGTCACGAAAACAGCCTCTCTGTTTGTAGCGGTAAGGCTGCGTACATCAACCCTTCCCCAAACCCCGCTTAAGCGGGAGCGTCGTGCACTGGGTACGCCCTTTATTTTCCTTTTCCAAGGGGGGTTCTTGAAATATAGGGACATTATTTGCTCAGAAAAACGGTGTTGCAAATTTGACTGGTGTATTTGCTTGAGCTAATCAGATCTGTAGTTTATTTTTGTGTGTGTGGTTTGTAGCTTTTGATTATGTGTATGCACTTAATATTTTTCCTTATCTGATTCGTAATTTCTACATGATTTAGGACATGGTGGAAGTGATGGGCTGCATGCGTATGTTCACTCTCTTGATGATGCTGTTACAGACATGGTACGGTATGCCTTGAGGCTCAATTAAAAGATGCATATATAAGATACTTGTGACAGTTATATGTATGTCTTGGGTGCGAATATATTTACACATTTGTCTGCGATTTCATGCAGAATTCATTTATTCGAAAGGTTTTAGCTGAAAATCCAGGACTTCCATGTTTCTGCTTTGGCCACTCAACTGGTGCAGCGATAGTCCTCAAGGTGAGGTTGGTTTAGAATGATTAATTTCTCAGGATATGTATGTTGCTTTTTGATACTTCCATCTAAGTTTTGGGTGTGGGAATTATTAGACTTTGCACCGTCTCACATAAATGAATGATTGTAGGCAGTACTTGAGCCGAAGCTTGAAACCTGTATAGCAGGTGTTGTACTAACTTCACCTGCTGTAGGAATTCAGCCATCCCACCCCATTATCATGGTAAGTGGACTTCTTTTTTATCAATATAGTTAAAGACAAATTTTGGAATTGGGCTTAATTCTTTTTTTTCCTTCATGTATATAAATTTGGAGAGGCTAACTCCCATAGGTGCTAATCTAACAACTAGCAACTGACTTTCGCCGATCAAAAATAAAAATAAAAATATATATATATATATTCTTTGATGAGGAAAGGATAAGTCCTCATAATTTCCTTGATGGCCGGTCAGGTACTTGCCCCAGTTTTCTCTTTCTTGTTTCCAAGACTCCAATTTAGTGCTGCAAACAAGCAGGGCATTCCAGTTTCTCGTGACCCCGATGCACTTGTGGCAAAGTATTCAGATCCACTGGTGTATACTGGACCCATCAGGATGAGGACTGGTTATGAGATTCTTCAGATCACAGCATACTTGCAACAGAATCTGAGAAGATTGAAAGTACCCTTCCTAGTTCTCCATGGCACTGCTGACACTATCACTGACCCTGAGGCTTCTAAAAAACTGTATGAAGAGGCCTCCTCAACTGACAAAACCATCAAACTCTTTGAAGGATTCTTGCACGATCTACTCTTTGAACCTGAAAGAGAAATGATTGTGAAAAACATTATAGATTGGTTGAATATTAGAAGAAAGTAGGATCAATTTCTGCATGGCAAGAAAAATGCAAAGACACTCCTACTTCTACTCCTGCTCCTGCTACTGCAGTGCTACTTGGCAAGTAAGTTAATGAAGATTTTATAAATGAAGAAGATTTAAAAATAAATGAAAAAGAAGAAGAATAGGGAACTTAATAAAGTTTGCAATGATGTATATAAAAAACATTATCTGGAGTTCTCTTAATTTTCTTTTGAAATAGGAGGGTTGATTGTTGACCAATTGCAACAATGATAATCTCGACATTCAACTACGTCCTTTTGTGTTATATATCTAACAAAAAGCTTGCTTGGATTTGATTAGAAACAAATGTTTTGCTTGTCAGATCACAGAATGAACTACCTAGCTGACTCCCAAGTTGTATATGATCAAAATTCTGCAGATGCGACTGAAGTGCTGCTATATAAGGGTGTTCATTCCTCTTGAACCCATTATGGTGCATTTATGATTTGAAATGAACAGGAACTATAAATTGCTGTGCAAGTCCCTTTTTTTTTTTTCCTTCCAAAAGAGTTAGAAGGTTTATCCACAACTGTAGTTCTAGGGATGCATCTGATTGCCTAGATTTGTGCCCCTTCATTCGATTATTTCATTTTTTTTTCATAATCATCATCATATCATATAAATTCTTCTCGGTAAATATAACTATATTCTTTAATAATTGCATTTTTATGTTGTGTGCACGACAAACAAGATCATGGATATTATGAATTGAAATAAAAATTGTAATACAAAACATGGAATCGTTGTTTTTATATAGCATGCTTTTATGAGATTAAACCAACATTAGTTTTGGATTGCAAGGTGGTAACAATACTGTGCTCTTACATTCTCTTCACTGTCCTAAATTGCCTTCTAAGCTGTGGGGCCCCTCTTCATAGGATTTTCATTAATGATAAATAGTTTAAAGAATATAATCCTTCATCTCCTTGTGTAAACTCCAAATCCATCATCCTGTTATCCATGGGTACTTTCTAGTGACCATGTAATTTTTAGGCCATATTGAACCACTTTCATTTTTTCAATTTTATCTTTAACCATTTTAGATCCAGACATATATCATTTGCCCATACAAAGCTTCATATGATGCCATATTGATACTAATATGATAATTATAATTATGTGTTGGGATGTATGTTTTCAAACCAATTAGATCCAGTTATTAATGAAAATAATAATTATTTTGTATAAAAATTGTTTGATCATACAGTTAGGGATGAGGGGTCCTGTCATTTCTTGTCTACTGTTGTTCCCTACTGTGTGTAAAACGGTGCTGTTTTTACAATTTTTTTTTTTTTTTTTTTTTTTTTTTCTTCTTCTTCTTCTTCAGGAAACCAAGATTTTCATTCCCTTGTTTCTTCTTACTTCTTGCTTCATCTCCATGGCTACCATTCCACAGCAACCTTCAAAACACAATGTCGTGCCACCATCCCTTCAATGGTAACCCACCATCAACAAGGCATATCCCTACCCCCACCGCCAAACAGGGTCTCTGCCGAGACTGCTTGGACTTCATCACTTTTTCACTCTCTTTCTCCACCATGGCTGAAACCAATCAATCCCTTGTATTCTTTTTTCTCTCTCTAAAATGTTAGACCAACCTCCATTGTCAACTACATTCACAAGGATCCATAACTCTGGGGAGCATCCACCAGTAAACCCACTATACCAAAATAATTTACTAGAATGGTTGAACCCATCATAAATAACCTTTCATATTTAAGTTCAGTTGTACAATTTTGAGCTTTTATATTGCTTTTTTGAAATGGTTGTTGATTATTTGGGACCAAAATAATTTGCTAGAATGATTGAACCCGTCATAGACAAGCTGTCATGTTTAAGTTTATTTGTACAACTTTGAGTTTCGACCATGCTACGTAGCTCGAATTTCATGGCTCGACGTTTGGCTCGACACCAAAACGACGTCGTTTTGGTGTCGTTTTTTTTTTTTTTTTTTTTTTCCTGTGTTGTTGCAGATCGAAGAAGAAGAAGAAGAAGAAGAAAGGTGGAGAAGAAGAGAAGGGAGGAGGAGGAGGAGGAGGGTGGAGAAGAAGATCGAGAGGAGGAGGAGGAGGAGGAGGAGGAGGAAGGAGGGAGGGGAGGGGGCCATAAAAATCGGCTGGAGGAGGAGGGGCGAGCTGCTGCGACGAACTGGACAGGAGGGGGCTGCGACGATCGGCGAGGCGATGGCGGTGGTGCTACAATCGGCGAGGCGAGCTGACCTCGACTCTTCTCTCTCTCCTCCTCTTTCTCTTCTCCTCTCTTCTTCCTCTCTTCTCTCCCTCTTCCCTCTTCCTCTTTTCTTCGTTCTCTCTGTCTGTCTTCGCGAATTCGAGCCCCGTTTCGAGCCACTGAGTCGAGCTCTCGATCATTTTCCTTTGAGTTTTTATATTACTTGTTTGAAGAATTGATTCTTTGATTGTTTGGAAGCACACTGGGATTTGAAAAAAAGAAAAAAGAAAAACAACAATGGTGGAGTCAACTTTTAACAAAAAAATCAAATTTGAGCAGTAGAGTGATTGAAGAGAGTTAGCGGTGTCCTAAATCCTGATCACCCAAATTTGAATAGCGGAGAATTGGCGATATCTTGACGACGAAGGGAACAACAGTGACCCATCATTCTACATTTAGACATAATCATTTATGAGATGGATGGGGCTTATAAATTACAATAAATATGATTTAAGTAAGTGAAAGAGTTTCACTTAATCTTGTGACTTCTAAAGTATTTATAGTTACTAATAGACTTGGGCAATCAATGAGTTAACCTATTGGTGTATTAATACACGAAATGAGCAAATTGAAACAGTACATTACTTTTTACTGATAATTTAAACACTTTAAGCGGTTAAATAAATTGATTAGTCTTTATTCACAAGCCAAACATAAAAGGTAAGTAACATAATTTGATAGTTGAAAATAAATGTAAGATTAATTTGTGTTTTTACCCGTGTTTAATAATTTATTGAATTTATCATGGAGAAAATGGCTAAATTGCCATTGCCACCTTTAACACCAGGTGCAGATTTTGGTAACCTTTGATTGACATGTGGGTTGAATCTAAATTAGTCATTTGATCACATTGAAACATGTTGAATCAAAATTTATGTCTAAAATGTGTAACTGTGAATTATGTTATATACCCCTAAATTAATAGGCTACGACAACAGTAAAACATATGTAGTAGACCCACATATTATGAAAATGACCATGACAAATGATTGAACCCGTCATAAACAAGCCATAATTTACTAGAATGGTTGAACCCATCATAAATAACCTTTCATATTTAACTTCATTTGTACAATTTTGAGCTTTTATATTACTTTTTTGAATTGGTTGTCGATTATTTGGGACCAAAATAATTTGCTAGAATGATTGAACTTGTCGTAAACAAGCTTTCATGTTTAAGTTTGGTTGTACAACTTTGAGTTTTTATGTTACTTGTTTGAAGAATTGATTTTTTGATTGTTTGGAAGCACGCGAGGATTTGAAGAAAAGAAAAATAAAAAAAGAAAAATGACGATGGTGGAGTCGACTTTTAACAGAAAAATCAAATCTGAACAGTAGAGTGACTATGGAGAGTTAGCGGTGTCCTGAATCCCGATCACCCAAATTTGAATGACAGAGAATTAGCGATATCCTGACGACAGAGAACCGTGGAAAAGGTTTTGTAATTGTTGTAAATTTAAGAGCACACTAGATTTTGAAGAAAGAAAAAAGACGATGAATTGGTTTTGTGGTGGATGACGTTCAAGGTTGATGTTGGCATGACGTTAGAGTTTGATGGTTGCTGTGGAATGGTTGCTGTGGAGAAGAAGCAAGAAGAGACAAGGGTCATGAAAATCTTGATTTCCTGAAGAAGAAGAAGAAGAAGAAGAAATTTGTTAAGACGGTGTCGTTTTACGCACAACAAGAAACAATAGTGACCCCTCATTCTAAATTTAGACATTATCATTTATGAGATGGATGGGGCTTATAAAATACAATAAATATGATTTAGGTAAGTGAAAGAGTTTCGCTTTAAATATATCAAATCATCATAAATCTTGTGACTTTTAAAGTATTTATAGTTACTAATAGACTGGGCAATTAATAAGTTAATCTATTGGTGTATTAATACACAAAATGAGCAAATAGTGTATAACTTTTTATTGATAACTTAAACACTCCACGCGGTTAAATAAATTAATTAGTCTTTATTTACAAGCCAAACATAAAAGGTAAAGATCATAATTAGATAGTTGAAAATAAATGTAAAATTAATTTGTGTTTTTACACGTGTTTAATAATTTATTGAATTTATCATGGAGAAAATGACTAAATTGCCATTGCCACCTTTAAAACCAGGTTCAGATTTTGGTGACCTTTGATTGGCATGTGGGTTGAACTAAATTAGTCATTTGATCACATTGAGAAGTGTTGAATCAAAATTTATGTCTAAAATGTGTAACTGTGAATTATGTTATATACCCACAAATTAATAGGCTACGACAACAGTAAAGCATATGTAGTAGACCAACATATTATGAAAATGACCATGACAAATGGCACAACATATAGGAGGAAAGTAAATCCACTGTGAAAAGGTGAAAAAAAAAGAAAAAAGAAAAAAAGCAAGCCATTATATATGAACAACAAATTGTAGCAACAACGTAAGGCGCAATCCATACAAAAGCAAAACATAACTTACTCAAATAGGTAACAACAATGCCACAAAAAAGCATGAGATGGGGCCAAACCAAGCGTAAAGGGATCAACCACATACAAAAATTGCACTACACGAGATGATCAAACTGCGTTGTCTCGTGCAAGAACTCACACGTGACGAATACAGCATAACAGGTTGGAAAAAATAAAATAAAAAATATCCATCATAGCAACAATGGCCAAGATAATACAAAGAGTGAAAGCAAATCGGATAAAAATCCCTCCAATTGGTCAAACTCTTGAAGGCATGCATATGCATAAGGGCATAAGGGCATAAGAGAACGATGAGTGCAAAATACAAGCCATCCCTTAAGAAGGCAAACTCCTTATATTGTAGTGCTAAAATATATATATATACCCATGTTTATGTATCTGTGAGAAATCAATTTCAATAATATAGCTCTATAACTATATATTGGCCATGTTTGGTAGGGCTTATTTTCAGCTTATTTCAGCTTTTAATTTAAGCGATTTTGATGTGTTTGGTTCAGCTTAACAATACAGCTTATAGCTTTTTGTAAGTCAAAAATCAACTTATTCTTTAAGTAGAGGAGGAAAAACTTAATTTATAAGTAAAAAATCAGCTTATGTTTACAGTTATAAGCTATAAGCTGTTACGTTATAAATTATAATCACTTTCTCACAGCTCTATTAAACGGGACCATTATATGCAGGTCTTGATTGGAATGAGTACTAGTGGTGTACAAAAAATAAAAATGGTGGAGGTGGTGATTTTGTGGGTGTAGCGGTAGAGTTAGAAGTGGTGTAGCTCTAATCATGCAAGTAATGGTGTTTATTTGGTGGTTTGTTGGTCACGTCTAAGGAAAAACTAAATTAGGATTAAAATTGTTTAGTTTTAGAATTAACTTAAAAATATAAAAAGGTCCTATTAATGATGGTTTAATTTTAATACACATTTCACTTATTTTTATACATGTTTTAAATAATTGTTTATACATTTTTCAAACATCGTTTTAGACCCAATATATTAGTCATCGCTCGGTAATTAACATTTTCTCACATAAAATTAGATTATTAAGAAAATATATTTTGTAGACAAGTAAAAATATAAATATAAATTTCATGTCAGTAGTCATAATAACTGTAATAAAAAAATATCAATATAATTTCAGAAGTAAAATAAATAACAAAAAGGCTAGAGTAATTCACCTATTAATTAACATTATTACTGAAATTTTTTAATTTATTTATTAATGAATTATGAGAGCAGCTCCAACACTACTATGCATATATTGCCTAGCAAAACCACAAGAAAAAATACACAAAAAATATAATAATGTTTATTTTGCCTGTACTACATCAACACACTCTATTTTAAACTAACTCAGCATTCGTTTGGCATGTTGGCTAAAATATTTATTTGGGTTGGATTTTTTGATTATTTTAACTTTTATAAGAAAAAAATAAAATGATTATGATTTAGATATGACTAGCGTATGCCCGTGCCTAAAGGCACGATGTAAATAATTTTAAGATTAAAATGCAGTTATAATTAATTTGAAATTTATAAAGTTTGTGTTATTTTTTGATAAAGATACTGAAAAAATATATTTAAATATTTTTCTTCTTAAAGATTTTATAACAATTTTGCTTGTATTACACGCTTTACAAAACTCAAATAAAATAACAACTCTCCCTAATCTTAATGCAAATTAAGAAACAAACATAGAAGATTTAAAGTTATATTGCATATCAAAATATAAAAGGCAGTAAAAAAAGGTATAAACACTGAATAAAAAACAAAAATAAAGTTATACTGTCATACACCAAAAGAGTAGGTTAAAACTTTACAAAAAGTGGGTTAAAGCTTTACAAAAGATGTATGCTTTACAAAAGATGTGTCACTAACATGTCATACACCAAAAATTATATTATCATACACCAAAAAGATGTATTCTTTACAAAAGATGTGTCAATATCATGTCTTCAAATATGCGTTTGCCCAAACTTCCTCCTCATTACTTTCCAAAAAGTCTTTGTATCAACTTTTATGTATCCCCAATGAGGAATATGCACAACAATCTGGTAATTTGTGGAAATAAAAAAAATATAGATTAGTACATTTATTGGAAATATACATGTCAAAATACTTTCAGATTGAAATTACCTTATTACATCCCCATCGAAGCAAGGTAGTCGTATTTTTCCTTTTAAAGTCCATAGATTTTTCGGTTCAATCCTACAAAAGTCCAAATTTCAAATTATTATTAAATTGAAATTTTTTAAAAAGTTATATAATCAACAGAAATAAATCAACGTGATTACCTTCTAAAAAAATGTCATTTAATCTGCATAGAATACTACAGCAATACTTCGGGATAAACAATATTTGTAGTAGAATCCAAATTATCTTTGGGGAGGAGAATACTTATACGATCAAAGGATGTACATCTAGACAATGCCACATATAATTGCCCATGGATAAACACTAATATACGTAAATCAACCCCAACAAATTTCACAGATTGTCCTTGAGATTTATTAATGGTCAAGGCATATGCCAATCGGACTGGAAATTGACGTCTTGTCATTTGGAAAGGCATTTATGAAGAAGATGGTGTCAAAGATATCCTTGGTATAAATGTCAAATTACCAAACTTTTCTCCAGTTAAAATTTGAGCTTCAATTATGCGAGTGCCGCACCTAGTAACCATCAATCTTGTACCATTACATAGTCCATCTTTCGGTGCAATGTTTCTCAACAATATTATAGGACAACCCACTTTCAACTCTAACTTAAAAGTTAGCAACCCAGGAAGATCCAATGAATTTAAATATTCATTAAGATATCTATTTGTAATGGTAGGATCAATTTCATTATCGTCAGAAAATTTATCTGCTGCAAGATAAGTATATAATCTCCCTGGAAAGATATTCAACGCAATAGTATTAATGTCACTGACATCATCGTTACGCGCAGACAGAATTGTGCGTTCAGTTAAAAATGTTGGGGTTGACGTCTCTATCATATTCAATTGTGGATAAACTGTAGAGAGTAATTCATTCAAATCTTGACATTTGTGTATTGTTGATGGAAGGTTAACAATTTCTTGAGGATTGGTCCCAATCTAAAAAAAAGTGAAATCAATAAAAAAGTAAGTGTAAACACAATTTATTAATTTAAAATAATCTATATAATACAGGTTAAAGTAGTGTTACCTCTATCAAGAAATTTACAAAATTAGCATTTTCATGGCCTTCATGATTCAAGCACATATTCAAATCCAAAGTCAAGATATATATATGCTTCTATAGAACAGAGTGTCTTAATGATGCATTCACAATTTGCTCACGAACTCCTTTGGGTATAACTGGTAAGATTTGTCGAAAGTCTCCTCCAAGAACAACAGTAATACCCCCAAATGGCTTTTTACTATCACAAATATCCCTCAATGTACGATCAACCGCCTCAACACAATATCTATGTTGCATAGGAATTTCATCCCAAATTATGAGTTTTGTTTCTCTAAATAACTCAGCTTGTAATGATTGTTTGCTAAACCCACAAAGTGAATTTTCCAATACATTTAACGGAATGGAAAATGTTGAATGTCTTGATCGACCCCCTACCGATAATGATGATGCAATTCGAGGCCACAAGAATAACGATATGCCCAAGGCTACGACATTTTAATGCAATCGTATTGTATAGAAATGTTTTCCTTGTTCCTGCACCCCTATTCAGAAAGAAAACAGTTCCTTTATTTTGAAAAACTGAAGAAGTGATTGTATTATAAGCATTCCGCTGTCCATTATTGAGACAACCAATAGTAATTTGTGGATCTGCATGTTGTGCCTCACTCTGCAGTTGTTGATGTTCAACTATCAATCGATTACCAACTACTGCATTCCAATTTGCAGTAGGTTGTGGCATGGGTGGGAAGTCAATTAAACTTTTACCTGATTCATGAAGCATTTGATTCAAAAGATGGAGACCATAATCTTCAATTTGAGCCTCAGTTGGTTTAGAAATGACAAACAATGTACAAATCTTATGTGCAAGATCATCACATATATGCGTTGAAAATTGATTCCATAATGCACATGGATTTAGTGGAGAACACTGGGTGAGAATAAAACTAAACAATCTCCTCAATTGATATCCAGTTTTTATGACTGCAACCTCTTTCAAGCATTGTATCCATTCTTCATCATCTTCTAAAAGCCCCATTGCAACACATGCTAATTTAAATGTATCATACACAACATTATCGACCGTGCGTAAAGACTGAAACGACTTTGGTCCTTTGACAACGGTTAGTAACAAACGTAGATAAAATCTTTCACCACAATTAGGGCTAGCAAAGTACATTCTACTAATTGCATATCCCCTTTCTCTTGATTTCCATCTCTTTTCTGACTTGAGCCTAACAAAATGTTGTGGAAATTCTTGATAGATGAATGGACATTCATGTTCACTGGCAGCACAATATGCAAAGAAGCTAGTAAGAGTTGACATTTGTTGACCAGCTCTAGATTAAATTGTTTGTAATGACTCTTCTGGGTTAAAAACAAAACGATGCATTCCAAGTAAATAAAGTGCCAATCGTACAACTGTTGGCATCTCTGCATGCAAAGGATGACCAAATATTCGCCAAACAGCTTCTGGAGGTCCAATATACCTTGCATCGAGATATTGTTGAATCTCATTTCTCATTCCTAACACCATCGTTGTACGATCATAACCCTTATAAATGTACTTATGTATATACTTGACACATCTCATTCCGGTACAAACTTCCACATTTATATGACAGTTGAAAAGTTTTGAAAGATATGCATTGTATGGTACGACATCCCTGTTATCAACTTCTTGCCCTCTCACAGTATGTACTTGACCATTATTGCGACAGCGATAGATAGGGTATCCATCTTGATCCATAGTTGTTGTTTCTGTGAAAGCTCGAGGGTATCTCTTAGTGCATCTACCATTTTCCATACATGGTGCTTGCGGATTTCGAGCACCACATGGTCCATGTACCATACAACATTTGATAGTTTCAAAAAGCATAGGATCATCTTTTGGGTCTGGAAATTCTGCACAAACCAATTTGTCTACTTAAGCACATGTCCGAATTTTATCTGGACCCTTGAGAAATAAAAGTGCATGCATATGAGGGAGGCCTCGTTTTTGAAATTCAATTGTAAAAACATGTGCAACTTTATTTCCAAACACTTTATTTGTTTCTATCTCCTTCATCAAACATTTTATCTTCAACTCAAAAACACAGGCAATTAAATCAGGACGATCAATAGGTTTTTGATATGGTAATAATGCTGAAGTAATTTCTGGCCAATTGGGATTTGCAGTCATGGTAAGAAAAATGTCTAGGTGTTGGTTATATCGTGTGATAGCCATTGAATCTTGAAAGATTTCAAACATATGTCTAGGACTACCAGTAAATGAAGATGGCAAAACAAACCTTTGACCAATTTGTCCAGGTCGCACATAATCTGGATCCATATCTGACAACTCTTGGTAAAGCTCAGCCCGAAGTTTTCCTTGATTAAGCTTGTAGTATGTCAATCGATTTTGCTCAGTTGCAGCCCAAGTATCTATCAAAAACTCTTGAAATACTTTCCCACCTCTCAAAATTGTTGAATACTCTGTGGGTCATTCAAACAAACGATAACTATAAAAATTCATTTGAGTAAGTCGATCAGTTGAAGGTCGATCATATTGAACATTCTACAATTTTAACTCAAGTTCCCATCCAAGCTCACCATATAGAAATAATAGAACATAATGTAATGACAAGTATGCTGGGTGACATTCATTAATTTGCATCAACTCATTATTTCCTCGGAAATGTAAAATAATATCTCTCATTCCATTTACCTCTGTTCCATCACCTGGTATTACAATTGCAATCTCATCTATAGTTGGTAGGTTATACCGACGTCGATTAGTTGTTGAACTGTAATGAAGATGAGCATGTAGATTGTGACCTGCCGAGTCTAATTGATGTAAAATGGCATGAGCCTGGCGATATTTATCTACAAATGCATTGACTTGCAACAAACTATCCTGAATAGTTTTGAGAACATCCCTTCTCAAGTTAGGATTTCTACGATTACGAATTTCTAAAGCTGAATAAGGGTCATAGATATGCAGCTAAGTATAACTCACATCCTGCCCTGGTTATGGTTGTAGTGATCCTGTTCGATGTCGCAATTTCCCATGAATTGTGAATGATGTAGGGCCCCTTCCACTGAGAACTCTAGGATCTAATGTAACATCAAGACTCGTAAAAGCATTGGCTGCATTGTACACTCGAATATAACTTCGAAAGGATTTTGATTGATCATTATTCCCATCATACAATGCCTGAAGTGGTGGAGGAGGTGTAATAAGTAAAGGTAGCCTAATCTTTCATTCCAAACAGCAAGTTCCGAATAAGGGATGCTTTATAGATGATTTTGTCAATTTTTCATCCATCCAATGTAAGGCTGAACAATAAGGACATAATACATCCATCTTACCAAGATAATGGCGGCAAGAATCTTTGTGTGCCCGGGCGTCAATTGATATACTCGTAGGCAAATCTTCTAATTCATCATCAGTACATAGATCTTGTTGAAGAAATCGATTTATAGACCTACGAATATTTGTGTATAAATAAGATTTTGTAAAACAAAACGGTATGAGTGAAAGTATGTATTTCAAGATTAGACACAGTAGTTTACCGATTCCTTTGTGAATTTGAAGATGTGCTTGGCATAGAAAACGAACATGTAGAATGATGGGTAACCATTGTTCGTTTTTGTGCCGACTGAGAATCTTCAGTTATTGTTTCCCACTCCAAGTGAGTGCGATCGCGACGAATTGGTGTTAAAGAATGTTGTCTTAGTTGAACACATTCTTCTAATTCCTCTTGCTTTCGTTGCAAGCATTGAAATTCAATTTTTTCACGCTCTCGCCGTGCCCGTTGGGCCAATGCAACTTTTGATATTACATTATCATTTTGTGCCTAAAAAGAAAATATTTTATCATTGAAGCAAAAAATGTGAATATTTTGTGCTTAAAATGAAACTATCTTATTATTTCTTCCCTTTCTCTTAATTTTGTTTTCTATTTTATTTGTTTTATACATTCAATAGTGTTATCTTTATTTCTTTTTTTCTTATTTCTTCCCTTTCTATCTTCTTATTTCTTCCCTTTCCCTATCCCTTTCCATTTTAATCTTAATTTTGTTTTCTATTTTATTTGTTTTATACCTTTAATAGCGTTATCATTTCTTTATATATTTTTTCTTTATTTCTTCGTTTCTTTTTTCCTATTTTCTTTATATAAGTAGCAACTTATGGATGGTACATTATAAATGCACATGTATCCATGCAAAATAAGAATAAATAAATTTGAAAAACACATACAAATAATAGCAAGTTACAGGAAAACATATTACAATCATTCTACAAAAACAACATAATACAGTAAATTTATTTTATACACTCATATATTTTAACTATTCAAAATTTTGATTAGTTTTGCATCATATTTTTAAAAAAGAATATATACCACTTGACATGCATTTGTCATTCTTTTGCCGGAATGAGCCATTTTTTCTTTTCCTTTAGACATTGGGTTGACCTTTTATTTATCTTTTGCCTAACAAATATAAATAAAATATTGAAAAGATTAAAAAAATCTTATATAAATAAAATACATATATTGTTTGACTTGATTTTGTACTTACCGCATGAACACGGATAACATTAAGGTCGTACTCATCACGGATGACCACACCAACATTTCTACATGGAGTTGTAGGAGGAGGCCTACAGAAATAAATTGTGAACAAATTAAAATCTATATAATAAAGTGGTAATAGTAAGAGTAAAAAATTCAAGATTGTCTTGGGTAAAAAATTCTTTTTCTTTTTACCAATTTGGTGTTAAAGAAGGTTGTCTTGGGTTAATACATTCCTTTGATCTTTCTCTTTCTCGTTCTCATCACAGGCGTTGTCCCAATTGGTATGCAGAAGATGGCTTTTGATTTTTTTCACGTTCTCGCCGTGCACGTTGGGCCAATGCAGCTTTTGATAACACATTATCATTGTGTGCCTAAAATGAGAATATTATATAAGAAGGTGCATAAAATGTGAAGATTAACTAACTTGCTTCCCTTTCATCATGTATTTTTTCTTCCTTTTAACTAACTTTTCCTCTTCACTCAGTTAAGTTGTTAGTCATATAAGAACCAATGCATGTATTTATGAAATTTAAAAAGGAAGGGAAAAATAATTTGAAAACACATTAAGTATACAAAACTGCAAACTCACTATGCACGCACTTATTGGTTTTAAGACACTACCCATATCTTTACAAAATATACGTTGAAAAGGTAAATATTAGATCATTGAGTACGTAAAATGTAAATATTAGCGTGTAATGTCTTGTTGTTTCTGTTATATTTAAATGCATTTTTTTCTTTTTCTTCTTTCCTTAAGAACTTCTTATAAGAAAAATAAAAATTTTAAAAAAATTATATTATGTAGTTTCCTTTTCATCACATATTTGTTCTTTCTTCTTATTTTCTTTTTTCATTTTCTTCTATTATATTTTTATTATGCTATGTTCTAGATGCAACATATTGTACAAATGCAACATATTTTTATCATACAAATAGACAAACATATTAAAAATTCAAATTAATGTTCATACAAATGCATTAGCATGTTGTACAAATGCTTACTTTAACATGCTTCAGAAAAACATTTCACATTCAATAAAAAGAATTAAATAAATTTTTGAAAAAGAAACTTTTGAAAAATGTACATAAAAAATAGTATATAACACTACGCAATTCCTAAAAAAATCTATATAATATTCGAAAAAGAAACTTTTAAAAATTGTTGAGAAACCATACAATGGGATATGTATTTTCCTTTCCTTTGCCATAAGGAATAGCTTTTTTCGTTTCTTTTGATATTGCTTTGTCTTTTTCCTTTACCTTTGCCTGTAAAAAATAAGTAGAATATATTTATAAATTATTTTTAAAATGATAAGAAAATACATGTCCAATGTTCAAGTGACTTTTAGGCTTACCTCATGAATGCGAATAGTATTAAGGTCACGTTCATCGCGAATAACAATATTAACATTTCTTTCTTGAAAAAATCGAACTTATACATACAAAAACTTTAGAGTAATAAATAAAACTTTATACACATAAATAAGAAAATTAGTAAAGGGAGGAGATATTACGGTTCGGTGTAAGTCCCCATCCGCCTATAAAGTATGAGGAAAAAAAATAATTAGAATAGTGATATTGTCCATAACTGTTGTACTTAAATTTATAAGAGAGGTACTTAAATTTATATGAAGAGAAAAAAGAAGAAAAAAAACTTACTTGACCAAAAATAGTGATATTGTTCATAACTATTGTACTTCAACTTAAAAATTTTAGACACAAAGAAACAAAAAATTAGCAATAATAAAAGTTAACATGGATTTCATTGGCAATGAAATGTTATTTCTAAATACGTTTCTACCAAATCGAATAATAAAATTCAAAATTTTATTTAAATAAATAACTACCATTAATAGAAAAAGAAAAAGGTCAACAGATATCAGAGGCATGTGCCTTCTCTGTTTAGAATGGTACAATTTTTTTTTAAATTTTTTTTATAACAAAATGTTAAATACATTTGTTTGGGTTAAGTTAAATACTCTGTGAATTTGATTCAAAACAAAAATCCTTATGTTAAATACTTGCGTTAAGTTAAATACTTGTAAGTTTAATACATTTTTTTTTTTTCATGAAGACAACTAAAGTAATACGCACACACATAAGGATTGACCAGAATTATATTCCCTTAAAAAGGTGCAAAAAAAAAAAAAACATAGAATGTTAAATGTAAAATAGAATATTACACATAGAATATTCTATGTTGTGTTCATGAAGACAACATAGAATATTATATTCCCTTAAAAATGTGCAAAAAAAAAAAAAAAAAAAAACATAAACTCTCTTGCCATATTACACATAAATGTTAAAATGCTAAGTCTTTCAAATTTTTCTTTTAATTAGGAACTCTAGATATTCACAAAAAAATTAAATGAAAAATATTTATCATCTATACATTAGAATCACACAGCAAATAAATATTACATTTGAATGGTACAACTAAATAAATATATTACACAGCAAATAAAATGTTAAATAAATTTTTCTGAGTGTCAGTTTAATTTTTTTGTTGTAGGAAGATCAACTAAATAAATCACCCTTACTTTCTTTTTAAATAGCTCCAAACAAACAATCCCTTCCACCTCCCCCTCTCTCTCTCTCTACATTCTTTGCGAAACCCATAATCAAACTCACATTTTCTGAGTCAAACCAGCATTTAGAATAGATGTTTTTTAGCAGTCACATTAAAATGATAAATTAAAACTGGAGCACAATAAAATGGTCTAAATATGAACTTTTCTCTTTGTTAACTAACTTCAATTTTATAAAGATGAAATTAAAACCAAAATCACATAACAAATCTATTACATTTGAATGGTACAACTAAATAAATATATTACACAGCAAATAAAATGTTAAATAATTTTTTTTGAGTGTGAGTTTAATTTTTTTGTTGTAGGAAGATCAACTAAATAAATCACCCTTAATTTCTTTTTAAATAGCTCCAAACAAACAGTTCCTTGCCATAATAACCTATCTATATATCTATCTATCTATCTATCTCTCTCTCTCTCTCTCTCTCTCTCTACATTCTTTGAGAAACCCATAATCAACCTCACATTTTCTGAGTCAACCCAGCATTTAGAATAGATATTTTTTAACAATCACATTAAAATGATAAATTAAAACTCGAGCACAATAATTGTCCGAATTTGAACTTTTCTCTTTCTTAACTGATTTCAATTTTATAGAGATGAAATTAAAACCAAAATTAAAACCCATTATAATCATAAATATTTTGAAGTTCACCATTTATGACTTGGAAAGTCCAAACATAAATTTATGCCAAAAAAAAAAAATTCACCACATAAGAAAGCCATTTTATAAGCAATAAAGTAATACACACATATGCATTGACCAGAATTTTTGAAATGCAACATAGAATATTATACTCCCTTAAAAAGGTGGAAAAAAAAAAAAGGAACATAAACTCTCTTGTCATATTACACATAAATGTTAAAATGCCAAGTCTTTCAAAAAAAAAAATTAAATGAAAAAAAATTGACAATAATTTTGCTTTATGTTTTTTTTGCTTAAAATTAAATCAAAATTAAATGAAATTAAATGCCAATTTCTGCTTAATGTTTTTTTTTTTATTTAAAAAATTGACAATAATTTTGATTAAAAATTGACAAAAATTTGGTGATGAGAGACACATTTCCTCAATATTTAATAGTTCTGAGAGAAATTTGGTTCACAATAATTCTGCTTAATGTTTAATCAAAATTGACAGAAGGCACGATGTAAATTTTTAAGATTAAAATGCAGTTATAAAAAATATATTTAATTTTTTTTTCTTAAAGAACTTGTAACATTTTTGCTTGTATTACATGCTCTACAAAACTCAAATAAAATAACAACTCTCCCTAATGTTAATGCAAATTAAGAAATAAACATATAAGATTTATAATGTTCACAAATATTGCAAATCAAAATATAAGAGCAAGTAAAAAAAAATTGTGATACCAAGAGCAAGTAAGTGCAAGTAATCACCAATAATGTTCACCAATATTGTATACTAAATATATAATAAAAAGAAAAAAAATATTACTAAATCTATATACTAAAGCACATCAGTAAGTGCTCTACATACTAAAGCACATCAGTATAATGTAGGCATTCAACTCATCTTGGTAATGAAAAAAATAAAAGAAGCAGAAATATGTGATATTCTACCAAATTGCTATCAAAATGCTAGCCCATATACTGTCTATGATACCAAGAACCCTTTTATTTACTCTCCATTTGATACTGTCAAGTGTATTAAGGGCCTGAAATGCAGAAAAATTTGTAGAGTAATTCCAATTTCAATTGTAAACATAACAAATTGGTTAGACCAACTCCCTGAAACTATTTGAAATGAAATTCATCCAAAAGCACACAACACCTCAGAACTAAATACTGTCAAGAAAATGTATATAAATTAAAACCCATCAAGTATTAATTCAAATTCAAAGCCTCTTAAAAAATTAAATCCATTTAAGAAACATAATGTTAAGATTAAATTGGATAAATTACATTTTAATGTAGATGATAAATTACATTAAACTGGATAAATTACATTTTAAGATCAAGTATTATATATCTATCTATTATTAAGTTGAGGCTTACTTGCATATCACCTATAGAGCATATAGGTTGTGAATTTACATAAAATAGCAACACGTATCCACATGCTTCTTAATGGAAACGTATTGAACCTTGTAACTGATTAATTTATGTCATAATACTATTGGGCATTGTTTGTAATTGGAGGAATGGGATTTGCTACACACACACAGAAGAGCATATCACAAATCAAGCATATATGTATGTATTGGTGATCAAAGTTTGAAGATTATTCTTCTAGAACCTTGATATGGGAACAAAGTAATTGTTCCTCTGTGCTATCAGAGAAATATGTTAGTTGCCTAATGTCATACCTTCGTAATGTAGTGTCTACTCTTCTTCAGTTTTACTCAATAGCAAAGCAATAATAAAAGAAATAACAAAAGAAAAAAATTCACCCGTATATATCAGTTGGCTCAATAACAAAAGAAAAAAAAATAAGAAAAATTAAATGAACAAAACAGTCCCTTTATTTTTGAAAACCATTGATAACATCTTGCCTTTAATAGCCAATTTGCTTTTTCTTTTTTTTCTTTTTTTGAGAACATCTTTTCTTTTTGTTGAGGTAGGAAAATCTATATCAGCAAGACAAAAAAGTGAGTGTGAATATTTACTATTACCAATTTGGTATCCATATATTTAGGACATGAAAATGTAGTCTGATAAGGGGAGGGAAAAAGATGTTAAATAAAAAATCAAAGAAAGAAATGAAGATATTACACCCTTTGTTACTTGTCACTAAGTAGATTGATGATGGAAGGAAATGAAGTTTGTACAAAGTGCTATATGTGTATCAGTCTTACAATCCCTCCAGAAATTGTAGTATCCACAGATATAAATGCAGAATATACATCTTTTATCTATCTATTTGGGATGATCAAGTAGGAGCTTGAAATGTAGATGCTATTTAAGTTCTTTAATGAATTTGGATCTGTACGTGTTATATTAGCAACCTATATATATGTTTGCATATAAAATTTACTAAAATTAAAAACAGAAGAAAAATCCCAAAAAAATGGGAGCCAAACAGGGGTAGTTAATATCAATATGCTTCAAGGATTATATAGAAGCTTAGCTTGTTTTTGGCTAATATTTATTGACATGACTGTGAGAGGATTATACTAATGTTCTCATATGTTATCCATGTGTGTGTGTGTTCTTAGATCTTCCGAGCAGGATATAAATAATATAGGATGTCGAGCAGGATGTAATCCTCTAAGAATGTAGGATATAATCTTCTAAGAATGCAGGATATAATCTTAGAGGATTATACTCTTCTAAAAATGCAGGATATAACCTTCATCACTGTGTTCTTAGAGGATTATACCTAATTATAGAAGTATAGTGGTTTGTTGAAGTGAATAGCCGAGCAGGATGTCGAGCAGCCGAAGTGAATAGCCGAGCAGCCAAAGTGATGTCGCAACCGGAGTGAACAACGGTGAGAGTGGTCAGAGCTCTGATGAAGGCAAAAGCTGAGAGAGGAAAAAAAAAATTCAAGAAGAAGTTAAAAATACTTTTCCATATATCTATAGATTGGTCTGTGCAGAATTTGAATTCAAGTAATCCAGAATTTCTTAGAATTTCTTAACTGCTGGAAAGAAATTCTTAACTGTGTAATCCAGATTTGGATTACAGTTGGAAAGAAATTTCTTGTGCATGGTATTATACGGTGTATAACTCACACGGTGTATAACTCACCCATAAATTCTTAACTGTGTAATCCAGAATTTGGTGACTATAGGAATATGCTAGAAATAACACTGGATTTAGGCACTGAGGCAAAAAAGTGTGAAAGAGCTAAACAGTTTCAAATTGGGAATAATAGAATTAGGCCTAATATGTAACTGGGAACAGGGATTAATGAGTATATTGATCAAGAACAGTTTCAAAGTTTCTATATGCAACAGTGTGAAGAGTGCACATTAAAACTTTTCCATATATCTATATTTTCAAGAAAAGGGATTAATGAGTATAGTGATCAAGAACAGTTTCAATACTTTTCCATATATCTATATTTTCTCCCAAGAACTTTGTTGGTCCCCTGAACTAAACTATGTATTATGAAGAGTGCACATTTAAAACCCATCTTTAAGATCAACTATGAAGTCTAAGAAATCATGTCATACTTACCCAAAAAAAACGTTATTACAATGTTTCTATAAGAAAGATTATTAGCCAATAATTCTATGAAAACAAAACTAACCATAAAAAATAACGGTATGGTAATTTAGTGAATCAAAGGAAAACAACGTGCCACTGGTTTCATTCTAGTGAATCAAAGGAAAACAACATTGATAAAGAAAAGCATTACCTCAGGATCTCTCCGCCAAGCTTGATAGCTCAAACTGGGTGTAGACCTATCCATCATCTTTCTTAACTATACCTTACCTCAGGGCCACCATCTTTCTTAACTATACCTTAACTCACTTAGAATTTCTGAACTCACCCAGAATTTCTTGTTGCACTGTGTAATCCAATAAAATCTGCACACACCATAATAACTCAAATCTGCACACACCATAATACAAAATCCAAACGTAAAACTCATCCATATAACTGAAAAACACAAAAACAGAGCAAGGAATTCAGATGGTAGACAGAGAGGAAAATAGAGAGGGAAGGTAGACAGACGGTAGATAGAGAGGGAGGTAGAGAGGGAAGGTAGATAGAGGGTATGGGAAGACAGATGGTAGACACAGGGTATGGAGGAGACAGAGGTTAGATACACAGACAAATCAAATGAACCGAACTATGTTGGGCGGGAACACCCATTGATCTAAACCATCCATATACACTTAGGATTCATTTGAGCCATTGAATCAAAATGTATCTCACATACATTTTAGACATTTTCAAAAAGCTTTGTGACTTATTATATAGATATTTTATCTTATTGATTTTTTAGCCTATTTTATCTTTTTGTTGTTAATTTAACCAAAAAGCTAAATTAGCCTACATGCCAAACGAAGGCAAATTTTCAAAAGAAAATGTTATATATGTAAAACAAAAATAGAAAAATTATATAATACCGACCTTATTTAGGATGTGTACCATATGCCCTAATTATGACGTTTCTGATCTTAAGTTATGACATATTGTAGTGATAGTTATAATTTGGTTATGACTTAGTATGGTGTTAGTTATGATTCATTATGATATTGGTTATGACATTATTTTAGTTATGATAAATAAATAAATAAAAGTCTTTAGTTGTATCTTTTTGTTGTTTAGTTTTGACTCATTATTATTTTTAGTTACGATTAAAAATGTTTTAGTTATGACATTTATGTTAATCAATACTACAAATGACATAACTTGTATATGATACACATTTCAAAAGAAATGTATATAATAACATGACTCATAAAAATATTAATGACATACCACATAAGCCACTAGTGATACCATGATCCTCGATATGATTTTTTAAATAAATAACTTGGCATAAAGGTTGAGGGGACATCGCAAAAAATTCCTATCACATAAGACTAACAATCTCCATTTATAAAATATAAGTAATGTAATAAAAATAAATAAAACAAGTATTGAAATGTAATAAAAATAAATAAAACAAGGATTGATGGGTTAGAACAGAAGAAATAGAGATGGAGCAACACAATAGCTGAAAAATACTTTTGTCTAGCTTTCTACATTAGATACATGTGGAGAGTCAAAATAAAATAAGATAAAAATGTCTTTTCCAATAAAGAGTATGGTGGAGATGCAAAATAAAACTTTACTAGCAAAAATACCTAATATACACATGTAGCCTCTTGCATTGGAGTTGCTATCACTAACAATTGAGTGGCAAACTAACACAGTAGAAGTATTTTTATTGAAATTGCTAAAAATAGCCTTTGGAATTATCATTAGAGTTGAAAAAAATGTATTTAAAAAATAAAAATATTTTGAAATATGTGAAAAAATGCATTGAAATAATAAATATTTTGATATTTTGTAGTGTTTTATTAGGAGAATTTTTTTTAGCTCCCACGTTTTAAGTTTGTAGAAGAATAAGGATAATAAACTTTTCAATACTAGCTAGGTTTTTCAAAAATGCACCTGACGAAAATACTCCTACCAATAATGTTTTCCACTTTTTAGGTAATTTGAAAACTTTAAAATTTAGTAACTTTTATTTATACTTACATTTTTTTGCCAAATTTACATTTTTATAATCATCTCATTTGTTCGTGTAATTTTTTTAAAAAAAATACGAAATTTTACTGAAGAAAGTAAAAGAAAATACAACAAAATTGTATTGATTTTGCACTGTGACAATTTCACTATCCAAACTCAAAGAAATTTTTGTATCAACATAAGTCCCTAATTTCAAATTTGTATATAATTCAAATTGAGTATTCTAAATGGATGAATTTTAAGTACTGCCTCAATGAAAGTTCTCTAAAACGATGAACTTTTATTGTGCAATATAAAGAGATTAGAAAATAATAGAAAAAAGACAACACAGAGAGAGAGAGAGAGAGAAGAGAAGAATGAGGAGAAAAAATAGATAAACATACATAAATCAAAGAAGATTATGCAAGGAATTTCGTTATCACAGATAAACTTGATAGAGATGTGAATATAATGATAGTTTAGGGATGCTGGTAGTGGAAAATAGTGGTTGTAGCTGTGGCAAACGGTGGCAGATGGTGGCTATGATCGATGATGATGGTAACTAATGGTGGCAGTGGTAGACGGTGATAGTAATAGTAGGAGGCGATGCTGTAATTGATCATGATAATGGTGATAGTGGTGGCCATATTGGACAGAGCTAATAACAAACTTCCATATCTGAAGCATATCGAAGTGAAAGAAAGAGAAAAAAAAAATGTAAATAGAATATTATGGAAGAGAAAGAGTTATGGAAAATAAGGTTTATGGTTTCAAGGTTGTTCTTGTATTTTAAAGAAAAATATTTTCTTATTCTCCTAGAGTTTGAAACCTTATAGACTTTAATTACTAAACAAATCATTGTTATACTTTAACTCTTACACAAACTTGTAGAGAGATATCTTTCTATATTTCTCATTTATTAATAGCCCTCACACTTTGTTTTGATTGAGGGACTTAGCGAGAAAAGAAAAAAAATGAAGAGAATAAAGTTTCTAATTACTTGTTTAGTGTAAACATAAATTTCAGAACATAAACCTTACACTTCGGATCATTTACCATGTGTATTATCAAGAAATCAAGACAAAATGACATACCTGAATCCATTGATGAACGGTTACACGGAAGCGTGATTATCAATAAACTCTTTGTTATTGATTATGTTATTGCCTTCTAGTCCTTTACCCTTTGGTGCCTTATGTTTCTCTTTGAGAGGATTTAGAAAAAAATGGCAGTATTCTTTTTCCACTTGGGAAGGAATAGGGACCATAACCTTTTAAAGGTTATAATTGGTTTTCAAAACTAAAAGGTTGTGGAAGTTCAAAAGGAATGAAAACCAACTTTAACCAATATGTTTTAATTTATATTTCTGTCCCTCATAGAAATAGAAATTATACAACTAGTATCTACACATTAGGTCCATAACATATATACCCTTAAGCCTATTAACTAAATTGAATAACTTAAATTGTAGGCTTCTTATAAATGATAACACCACATTTAATTATGTGGTCCCATTGAGACATTATCTAACAATCTCTCACTGGACCACATATGTATCCTGAAAAATGTGCTTAACTTTAGTGAGCTCAGAAATTTGTTATCATAACTTGAGGGTATCCAAACAATCTTGTCCATTAACTATATTAATATAGGATCAAAGCGGTCTTCGTTACATCAATCGTAACTCGACCCACCAATGGTCACGTATACTAATACAGCTAAATGACATAGATCAATCATGGATGCGTAGCATGAAAATTACATGTGATGTGATCCATACATGCCTATTTCAACTGGTCCTACTTAACTTTATTGAGATCAATATGCAATACGTAATAGAGCGTAATAAATCAATATTTCATTTCGCGAAATTAATCTAATTACATAGATAAAACTCAAGGTTGACATAAGCGCAATATAAATACAAACTCCACTGAACTGTCACGACCCAAACCCACTATGGGTTTAGCACCAAATCGCCGCGATAATTGAGATTACCAAGGCTGCCAATCAAGATGTCTGATAAATACAGAGTTGAGAACTGGCGGAAGCCAAAACAAGAAAACTAGTGTCCATTGAGTCATGGAAAATCAGATGCCAAAAACATCTTTCATACATATATGCATTCAAACCAAGACAAGATATACAATCTATTACATACATTCAAGACGGAACTCAATCCCTCGATATGAGGCAAGAAACCGTCTATACAGCCTATACAAGAACGCGTGCAACAAGACAAAACAAGAGGAGGCTAGTGGGGACACAAAACACCCCAAGCCATGACATGGCGTCTCGGAACCTCACAAAGGAGGCACATCGGTGGTGACAAAATCGGGGACCAATCACGCCCTAGCTTTTGCGGTGGTGAGCACCTACATATATATATAAGCAGTGAGCTAAAGCCCGATGAATAACATACGATGTAAAGAGGTTATGAATGAATGTCCTTCTGAGAATGAAATCAATTCATTATACAAGATTGCAATCTTTCGATAATGGTCAATCAAGATTTCAATCAATCACCATATGTGGTACATCCATTAGCCTATAAACAAGAGGGTCCAAGAGGCCAGTCTTATGAACCCAACAATAATGATGGCCATCAATCAAGATGGTTCCACAAGGAAACCGACAGAGCTCAGTAAATCAATAACAAGAGGTGCTAAGGATGCCTGTCTGATTCGTAAAATAGGACATACATTCATTCAATAAATAATATCATTTCAGTAAACGGTTCAGTAAACAGTATTCAAAAGATAACCATTTTGAACATATCTTTACACATCTGTTACTCACACTGATTGGGCTATCAGTAACTAGAGCGTCCTGTGAGCCAACCCTAAACAGAATAAGTTGAACACACTCTAAGTTTAACAGTTAGGGAAGTACAGTAATTAACTTCCTAATATGCCTCGGTGTGTTCTATATTTAAATCCTCATTAAGATGTCTTAAACTAGGCCTAAGAATGCCTAGGATGGGATGAGGATGCAAAAATGCACTTAGAAAACAATTTCATAATTTTCAGAAAACAGAGCCTACGCTCGAGCGCAGGTTTCCCCGCTCCAGCGGACAAGCACACAAAGGCCACGCCGGCGTACATTCCGCCGCCGGCGGATGATGAAAGGTGCAAAAATCTTTGGATCGCGATTTTTCCCGCCGGCGTTAAAATCCTCGGCGGATCAGAAACACTTGTGAGAAAATCTTTGGGAGCATGCATTCCCGCCGAAGCGGCACTTCGCCGGCGGACGTCCAAAATCTGGAAATTCCAGATTCGACCTCTGAGTTTCAAACCAAGTTTTGATGCTCCAAATTCGATCCCCTTGGGCCCATTTTCTGGAAAAACTCTTTCAAACACATAGAATAACAAGTTTTAAAGCTCAATTTAAGAAATCAAGGCCCAAGGGTGTTTCAATTAAACTCAATTTCAAACCATTTTCAAGAACACTTTCAAAACATGACATGCATGATCTTTAAACCAATTTCAAGCTTCCAATCATGCTCAAATGAGCTTAATTCTGTGAAAAGCAAGTTGAAAACATGGACTATAACAATACCATGAACATGCATGTGACAAATTGCCATGAACTCAACTTCAAACTCACCAATATAAACATGCATGCATGAATTTGACTTCAATCCAACATATATGAACAATATCATGTCTTAGCTCTACAATGATGCATGAATCATGCAAAACTTAGCTCAAGGACAACAATAAGAAGATGATTCCTTACCTAGAGTCCCAATTACACTTCAATTCCAAGCAATTCAAGCCAAAATCTACAATTTGAGCTCAACTCTCACTCTTCTCCCTCACTTCTCTTGTTGGTCGGCTAGGAGCTCAAATGAGCTGATGAAATGTTTTGATTGAGTTGTAAACAAGTCTCTAAGTGTGTGTGATGTAGTGGCCACTAGGTGGCAATTCCGTAAATAAGTCTAAGTTCTCAATTAGCTCCATTCCATCTAATTTAATCATTCCTAATCAATTTTCAGATAAAAATATCATTAAATCACAAATATTATGCTGATTACAAAACAACAAACGGTTTCTAAATCGGCCGCCGATAAGGCCTTCAATTAGCAGTTCAAACATAAAATGCAAACAGATAATCATACACCCAAACAGATGCAACACGCAATTCAATAGACAAACTTATTCAGTTTCAGTTTCAGTTTCGTTCAGTTTGTTCAGTAGTTCATCCAGTTCACTTATCAGTCATTAGTAGTTCAGTTTTAGGGTAACCAGTATATAATTGATTGGTTTAACGATGTCGATGCGAGGTTGTTCTGATCTCCTCCTTATAAGGAGTTTAGTCCTCTAAACTCGAGTTACCTTCGATCTGGAAAAAGCGAGTTCAAGGAACAAATCCGGATATCGCCTAGCCATGTCATCTTCCCTTTCCCAAGTGGCATACACACCACCATGGTTCTGCCAGTCAACTTTCACTAGGGGAATCTCTTTGTTCCTCAATTTCTTGATCCGTCGATTTACAATTTGTATAGGCCGTTCCTCGTAAGTGTAGTCATCACTCAACACAATGCGAGTAGGCTCAATCACATGAAACGGATCACGAAGATAGTCTCTCAACATCGAAATGTGGAAGACGTTATGCATATGCTCCATTTCAGGAGGGAGCGCAACTTGATACGCCACCGATTGATTTTCTCAATAATGTCGATACGGTCCGACATACCTCGGCGCTAACTTGCCTTTGACTCCAAAGCGAGTCTGGCCTTTCATTGGTGTCACTTTCACAAACACGTGATCACCCACTTCATATTCTCTATCCCGCCTTCTGACATCTGCATAACTTTTCTGTCTACTCTGTGCAGTTTTCAGTCTCTGCTGTATCAATTTCACTTTCTCAGTCGTTTCATATACAATCTCGGGCCCAAGCAACGGCCCATCTCCAACTTCTGCCCAGCAGATTGGAGATCTACACTTTCTGCCATACAATGCCTCGAAAGGCGCCATACCGATACTCGAATGGTAGCTGTTGTTGTAGGCGAATTCAGCCAATGGCAGATGACTTTCCCAATTTCCCTGAAAGTCCAGGACACACATTCTCAGTAGGTCCTCTAGAGTTTGGATGGTCCTTTCTGACTGTCTATCTGTCTGAGGATGATAGGCACTCAAATTTCAATTCAAGACTCCAATGCGGTCAGAGGCTCGCCAACCTCGATGTAAACTTGAATCCTATGCGAAACAATAGACACAGGTACTCCGTGCAGTCTAACAATTTCATCAATATAAATAACAGCCAATTTATCTGCATTATAGATTGTCTTGACAGGTAGGAAGTGTGCAGATTTAGTCAGTCTATCAACAATAACCCAAATAGAGTCCATACCTTTCCTGGAGCGAGGTAATCCAACGATAAAATCCATCGTGATATGCTCCCACTTCCACTCTGGTATGGGTAAGGGTTGCAGTAATTTGACCTGTTGACAATGGAGACACTTGGACACAAAATCAGCGATCTCCTTCTTCATTCCTGGCCACCAGAAATTCTGTTTCAAATCTTGGTACATTTTCGTATTCCCTGGGTGAATAGAAAACTTCGAACTGTGGCCTTCTTGCAGAACTTTTCTTTTCAATTCAGTGTCATTTGGTACACACAGTCTGTCTTGGAATTTCAGTACATTGTTGTCAAATTTGAACCCCGGTCTCGGTTTTGAATCTCTTTCTTCAGTAACCTTTTTCAAGAAATCATCTAGTTGTTGTTTCTCTTTAATCTCTTCAATCAAAGCTGGTTGAGCAGTAATGGCAGCTAAGGTTCCACCTTGTTCTTTCAAAACAATTTCAATCTCAGACTTTTCCAGATCAAGAAGCAACTCTTTACATCGGTCAACAAAGAACAAAGCTAAGTTGGCAATCGATTTTCATCAAAGCATCTAAGCGGTGTTGGCTTTTCCTGATGATACAAAATCAGAGGTCATAGTCTTTGATCGATTCAAGCCATCTCCGCTGTCTCATATTCGATTCTTCTCGAGTGAAAAGTACTTCAGCTCTTGTGGTCGAGATACACTTCACATGTCGCTCCATACAAATAGTGACGCCAAATTTTCAATGCAAAAACTACTGCAGCAAGTTCTAAATCATGTGTTGGGTAGTTCTTTTCATGCGGTCTCAACTGTCGGGAAGCATAAGCAATAACTCTCCCATTCTGCATTAAAACACACCCTAAACCTTTATGAGAAGCATCACTAAACACAGTATAACCATCCGTACCTGAAGGTAAGGTCAGAATCGGTGCAGTCACAAGTCTGGTTTTCAATTCTTGAAATGCTGATTCCCGGTGGTCAGTCCAGTCAAATGATACCCCTTTCTGTGTCAATTGAGGCAGCGGTAAGGCAATTTTGGAGAAGTCTTTGACGAATCTTCTGTAATATCCAGCCAATCCCAAAAAGCTTCGGACTTCAGTCACATTTGTTGGTCTAGGCCAGTTCACTACAGCTTCAATTTTCTGTGGATCAACAGAAATCCCATCTTTGCTAACAACATGTCCCAAAAACATCACATGGTCAAGCCAAAACTCACACTTAGACAATTTAGCATACAGTTTCTGTTCTCTTAAGGTTTGCAAGGCTAACCTCAGATGATGTTCATGGTCTTATACAGTCTTAGAATAAATCAATATGTCATCAATAAATACCACAATAAAATCGTCAAGGTATGGTTTAAAAATTCTGTTCATGAGGTCCATAAATGCAGCAGGGGCATTCGTAACTCCGAACGGCATAACTAAAAATTCAAAGTGGCCATACCTCGTTCTAAAAGCAGTTTTATCAATGTCTTCCGGTTTGACTTTCAGTTGGTGATACCCCGATCTAAGATCAATCTTGGAAAACACTTGTGCACCTCAGAATCGTCAAATAAATCATCAATACGCGGTAATGGATATTTATTCTTTACAGTTACCTTGTTCAGTTCACGATAGTCAATACACAGTCTCAATGAGCCGTCTTTCTTTTTCACAAACAAAACAGGTGCACCCCACGGTGAAGTACTGGGCCTGATAAACTTCTTGTCTAACAGTTCCTGCAATTGTACCTTCAGTTCTTTCAGTTCGGTTGGAGCCATTCTGTAGGGAGCTTTAGATAACTACGTGTATCCCAAGACTACGTCAACAGTAAACTCAATCTCCCTGTCAATCAAATCCCCTGGTAGATCATCTGGAAATACATCTGGGAATTCTCTAACTATAGGAATGCAATTCACATCAGTTTTAACATTATCAGTAGCAGATACAGTCAGTACAGAACACAGATATCCCTTACACCCCTTTCTAATCAATTTGACAGCCTTTACAGAAGAAATCAGGTATGGAGGAGGTACTACTCCACTCCCAGTAAACACAAATTCCGGCAAACCCGGTGGAAAACTACTTGTTTTGTTACACGCTATAGTAGCATGATATTTCGTAGCTAATCCATCCCCAATATCACATCAAAATGATCTATATTCAACGGTAGCAAATCAATAAACAGATGCATATCCCCAACAATAATCTCACAAGGGATACATATATGCACATGTCATGGATCCCCAACAGTGATGATACAAATTCAAGTAATTCATGGGTTCTAAGGGTCTATTCAATTTACGAAAAAGCATGACACATAAGAATGTGTAGACCTGAATCAATCAATACATATGCATTTTGAGCACAAATAGAGAGGATACGACACAACGGTCTCAAGATTCGAACGCCTCCCAGATTAGGGCAAATACTGCCCCGCTCATAGGCTCTTTTTCCCTAGTAGTTTTGGGGTTCGGTTTGGTGCTACATTTGATCTTCGCCACTCGGTGCTTTTTACCACTTGGGCTGGGCGGAGGGCGCTTTGATTCTGTGGCCCACCTTGCCACACCTGAAACAAGCGCCAGAAACCTGATAGCAAACTCCTTTGTGCTTGTTGCCACATACGGAGCAGGGTGGAGTAAACCCACTCCCTTGGCTGGGGCTAGTGGTCGACCCCGTATTCTGTTTCTTGTCTGCTGGGATATGCTTGCCTTTCTTAAACTTAAAACCCTGCCTTTTCCCTTGCCACTCACTTGTCGGTGTTTCAGATTGTTTCACTGCTGCAATATTTACCTCGGCCATCAAAGCCCGGTCGAGAACACCTACATAAGTTGGCATTTTCAAAACATTTATCCGATCCTGTATAGCAGCATTGAGGCCGCCTTCAAATCTCCTGGCCTTCTTGTAATCGGTATCCACCATGTGTGGGGCATACCTAGCAAGTTCAGTAAATTGCTTCTCATACTGAATCGACAATTTGCCTGTCGCATTGCTCAAACTCGGCCACTTTTCTCGTCACGATGCACTGAGGAAAATATTTTTCAAAGAAGGACTCCTTGAACTGAGCCCAAGTCATTACAGTGTTTGCATCACGGGTCAACATCCACCACCTTCTAGCTTCTTCCTGCAGGGTAAAGGTGGCTAACAATACCTTATGTGCTTCTGAGCACGGAAACACTTCAAACAGCTTTTCAGTTTCGAGAACCCAAGCTTCAGCCTTTAACGGTTCTAAGCCTCCCTGAAAGGACGGCGGTTTCATTTTGCTGAATTTCTGAGTCAGTGCAATAATATCCATCTCATTAACATTCACATTCTGCACATTTGGTGCATTCTGTTCCGGTTGCACCGGAGGAGGAGGAGGAGGGTTGGTTCTGTTGTTGTCCATCTTTCAATTACCAGTTCCATCATTTGTTCAAGTCTGGCCATTCTGGCCTCAGAGGATGATGCTTCAGTTTCATTTGCATTATCCATTTTGCTATACGCAGTTATAACAGTCATCATTATAAGCAGTTATACAATTAAACTGTTTAACATTTTAACATGTAATCAGTCAATCAAAAGCACACACTTTTCAAATTCATGAGATGCCCTAATCACTTTTCTAGGACACCCTATAGCTCATTTGGACACGTGTGTGCGGTATAACTCGTGGTTAAGTATCGCTCTGATACCACTCTGTCACGACCCAAACCCGGCCCTATGGGTTTAGCATCAGAACTAACCAAGAATCCGAGATCAAGGCCCGCCAATCAAGAATACAAAGAATACAGAAGTTCGGGGGCGGAAGCCAAAACAGTAAAAACTAGTGTCCATTGAGCTGTGAAAATCTGTATGCCAAAAACATCTTTCATACATATATGCATTCAAACCAGTACAGTATATACAATCTATTACATACATTCAGTACGGGAACTCAATCCCTCGATAACAGTGCAGTAAAACCGTCTATACAGTCTATACAGTAACGTGCAACAGTACAAAACAGTAGGAGGCTAGTGGGGACACAAAAACACCCCAAGCCATGACATGGCGTCTCGGAACCTCACAGTGAGGCACATCGGCTGGCTGACAAAACTGGGGACCAATCCCACGCTCCTAGCTTCGGTCTGGTGGCTGAGCACCTACATATATATATAAACAGTGAGCTAAAGCCCAGTGAATAACATACAGTGTAAAGAGGTTATGAATGAATGTCCTTACAGTAATGAAATCAATTCATTATACAGTATTGCAATCTTTCGATGTCTGGTCAATCAAGATTTCAATCAATCACCATATGTGGTACATCCATTAGCTTATAAACAAGAGGTCCAAGAGGACCGAGTCTTAACAGACCAACAATAATGATGGCCATCAATCAAGATGGTTCCACAAGGAAACCGACAGAGCTCAGAATACCAATAACGATGGGTGCTAAGGATGCCACAATACTGATTCAAAATAGGACATACATTCATTCAATAAATAATATCATTTCAAGAACGGTCAAGAACAAGATTCAAAAGATAACCATTTTGAACATATCTTTACACATCTTACTCACAGGATTGGGCTATCAAGAACTAGAGCGCGTCCCGTGAGCCAACCCTAAACAAAGAATAAGTTGACCACACTCTAAGTTTAACAGTTAGGGAAGTACAGTATTTAACTTCCTAATATGCCTCGGTGTGTTCTATATTTAAATCCTCATTAAGATGTCTTAAACTAGGCCTAAGAATGCCTAGGATGGGATGAGGATGCAAAAATGCACTTTGAAAACAATTTCATAATTTTCAGAAAACAGAGCCTCCGCCGGCGAGTTTCGCCGGCGGACAAGCCTAAAGGCCCACGCTCGGCGTACATTCCGCCGCCGAGTGGGTGATGAAAGGTGCAAAAATGCTTTGGATCGCGATTTTCCGCCGGCGTTAAAATCCTCGGCGGATCAGAAACACTGAGAAAATCTCGGGAGCATGCATTCCGCCGAAGCACTTCGCCGAAGGACGTCCAAAATCTGGAAATTCCAGATTCGACCTCTGAGTTTCAAACCAAGTTTTGATGCTCCAAATTCGATCCCCTTGGGCCCATTTTCTGGAAAAACTCTTTCAAACACATAGAATAACAAGTTTTAAAGCTCAATTTAAGAAATCAAGTCCCAAGGGTGTTTCAATTAAACTCAATTTCAAACCATTTTCAAGAACACTTTCAAAACATGACATGCATGATCTTTAAACCAATTTCAAGCTTCCAATCATGCTCAAATGAGCTCAATTCTGTGAAAAGCAAGTTGAAAACATGGACTATAACAATACCATGAACATGCATGTGACAAATTGCCATGAACTCAACTTCAAACTCACCAATATAAACATGCATGCATGAATTTGACTTCAATCCAACATATATGAACAATATCATGTCTTAGCTCTACAATGATGCATGAATCATGCAAAACTTAGCTCAAGGACAACAATAAGAAGATGATTCCTTACCTAGAGTCCCAATTACACTTCAATTCCAAGCAATTCAAGCCAAAATCTACAATTTGAGCTCAACTCTCACTCTTCTCCCTCACTTCTCTTGTTGGTCGGCTAGGAGCTCAAATGAGCTGATGAAATGTTTTGATTGAGTTGTAAACAAGTCTCTAAGTGTGTGTGATGTAGTGGCCACTAGGTGGCAATTCCGTAAATAAGTCTAAGTTCTCAATTAGCTCCATTCCATCTAATTTAATCATTCCTAATCAATTTTCAGATAAAAATATCATTAAATCACAAATATTATGCTGATTACAAAACAACAAACGGTTTCTAAATCGGCCGCCGATAAGGCCTTCAATTAGCAGTTCAAACATAAAATGCAAACAGATAATCATACACCCAAACAGATGCAACACGCAATTCAATAGACAAACTTATTCAGTTTCAGTTTCAGTTTCGTTCAGTTTGTTCAGTAGTTCATCCAGTTCACTTATCAGTCATTAGTAGTTCAGTTTTAGGGTAACCAGTATATAATTCAGTGGTTTAACGGTAATCAGTACGAGGGTTGTTACAGAACCAGAATGTTCTCAAATAGAACAACACCCATCTGAGCAGTGTGCTCATGAAAGACCTTGGGTGGTAGTCCCTTCGTAAGTGGATCCGCTATCATGGAGTTTGTCCCAATGTGCTCTATGGAAATCATCACTGCACTCTTTCTTTTACAACTAGGAACTTGATATCAATATGCTTTGATTTTATCGAGCTCTGTTGTTATTGGAATATAAAACCGCAGACTTATTGTCATAATATAACTTAAGTGGTCTTTCGGCCTTCCAAAATACGCAACCCAAAGGACAAAATTCGCAGACTATATCCCTTGGTTTGATGCCTCATAACATGCTACAAATTTCGCGCCATGGTGGATGGATGAAGCTATGTCGCTGCAGACCTCTAAGAAATTGTACTCACCTAACAGATAAATATAGCTTGATGTGGATTTCCTCTTGTCTTGGTATCCAAAGAAAATCGGTCAATATCCAATGACCTCTAACTTATCCGATCTCCTATATGTGAGCATATATTCCTTTGTTCTCTGTAAATATCGCATAACACGCTTGACTGCTTTACATTAGACTCCCTACAGCCGAGGCATAAGGAATCTTCTGCATTTTTTGAATTTCAAGACTGTTCTTCGGGCATTGGCTGAGACTAAATTTGTCTCCCTTAGCAACCGGGGTTTCACCTAATTTACAATTTTGCATGCCAAATCTATTGAGTACTTTTTCAATATAGCTCCTTTGTGATAATCCCAGAATACCCCGAGAACAATCTTGGTGTATTTCGATTCCTAATACAAAGAAATCATCACCAAGATCTTTCATTTCAAAATTCTTAGATAGAAATCTATTGGTGTCATGCAATAAGTTTATATCGTTTGTGGCAAGCAATATGTCGTCAACATATAAAACCAAAAATATGTGTTTACTCCCACTGAACTTGTGATACACACATTCATCAACAACATTAGTTTCAAAACCATATGAAGTGAGAACTTGATGAAATTTGAAGTACCACTGACGAGAAGCTTGTTTGAGTCCATAGATGGATTTAGTCAATTTGCAAACCATATTCTTTGGATCTCCTGACACAAAGTTTTCTGGCTACACCATATAAATTGTTTCTTTAATGTCACCATTAAGAAAAGCTGTTTTGACATCCATCTGATGCAACCCAAGATCAAAATATGCAACAAGCGCCATAATTGTCCTAAAAGAATCTTTCGAAGAAACTGGAGAGAAAGTTTCTTTAAAGTCAATTCCTTCTTTTTGAGTAAAGCCTTTGGCTACAAGACGTGCCTTATACCTCTCCACATTACCATTTGAATCCCTTTTGGTTTTAAATATCTATTTACAACCTACGGGCTTCGCACCAACTGGTAATGAGACAAGTTCCCAAACTTTATTGTCTTGCATAGACTTATATTCTTCATTCATGGCTTCTATCCACTTATGAGAGTTGAAACTTTCCATGGCTTGACGAAAGTTGATTGGATCATCTTTCAACATTCCATTTTCTACCTCATGTTCCTGGAGATATACAATATATGCTCACATTAAGTTACCAAACAGATAATCTCTAAATAAATTAATTTAATGACAATATCTCAAGATACCTAGCACAACATTAATACCAAGCCTTTGGGTAGTGATATTAACTGTAAGTGGTATTCTTGTTGTAATGATCAAACATTGACAATAAGTTATGTCAAATAACAAATCTATCTTTTGATGGATTTATTATTCACATTAGGTTTCCTTTACAATTGACACATGTTTATCACCACAAAATGTGTGTGTAATTCTGCCAAGTATTAATCATGTCTTTGGACCGATAAATACCCGCATGAGATACACAGACATGAACATCAAAACATTCCATATAAAACAATCTAGACAAGAGAGATCACTTTTGTGACATCTTGTTTGAATTGACTTATATTGAGAATGTTAGAAAATTAAATTTCTGTAGACGTTGTATGAAATTACATTAAATTTAAAGATTTCTAAATTTGTGACCCCGTATATGTTATATAATCTGCAGCAATCCCAACTATATACATATATATATATATATATATATAAATAGAATTGACGGGTCCAAAAACAAATAGTTTTTTTTTTTTTTTTTTTTATTTTATGATGTTCAAAATTAAACCGATCAAATCGCAAGATATATCTATATATATATAAATACATGATGTTCATCCATTTGAGAGAAGAAAAAAAAACTGCCCACCGAATCATTTTACAATTCCAGAAAACAGATTGCCATTTTCACAGAACAAAACAGGAAAAAACAGAATTTACACCCATAAGAAAATTCAGAATCTGATTCCAGGAAACTAAATAGAATGAATAAAGCATATCAATTCTGATAAGACACATGATATGCTGGCTCTGATACCAATTGTAAACATAAATTTCAGAACATAAACCTTACACTTCGGATCATTTACCATGTGTATTATCAAGAAATCAAGACAAAATGACATACCTGAATCCATTGATGAACGGTTAAACGGAAGCGTGATTATCAATAAACTCTTTGTTATTGATTATGTTATTGCCTTCTAGTCCTTTCCCCTTTAGTGCCTTATGTTTCTCCTTGAGAGGATTTAGAAAAAAATGGCAGTGTTCTTTTTCCACTTGGGAAGGAATAGGGACCATAACCTTTTAAAGGTTATAATTGGTTTTCAAAACTGAAAGGTTGTGGAAGTTCAAAAGGAATGAAAACCAACTTTAACCATTATTGGTTTTAATTTCTATTTATTGGTTTTCAAAACTGAAAGGTTGTGGAAGTTCAAAAGGAATGAAAACCAACTTTAACCAATATGTTTTAATTTATATTTGTCACGACCCAAACCCGGCCCTATGGGTTTAATCAGAATCGCCAAGAATCCGAGATTACCAAAGGCCCGCCAATCAAGAATACAAGAAATACTGAGTTCGAGCTGGCGGAAGCCAAAACAGTAAAAACTAGTGTCCATAGAGCTGTGTTAATCTGTATGCCAAAAACATTTTTCATACATTTATGCATTCACTACCAGTACAGTATACACAATCATTACAGACATTCAAGACGGACTCAATCCTCGAAAAACAAGATACCAAATAGTCTATACAAAAAGTACAACAAGACAAAACAAGAGGAGACTAGTGGGGACACAAAACACCCCAAGCCATGGCATGGCGTCTCGGAACCTCGCAGGAGGCACATTGGTCCGGCTTGACAAAATCGGGACTAACCCACGCCCTAGCTCGGTCCTAGCTGAGAACCTACATATATATATATAACAGTGAGCTAAAGCCCAGTGAATAACATAAAGCGTAAAGAGGTTATGAATGAATGTCCTTACAGTAATGAAATCAGTTCATTTAAACAAGAGTTCGCCTTGCAAGATTTCACCAAAACCATATGTGGTACATCCAATAGCCTATAAACAGAAGGTCCAAAGGGACCGAGTCTTAACAGACCCAACAGTAATGATGGCCAATCATTCAGTAAACAGTATGGTTCCACAAGGAAACCGACAGAGCCCTGTACCAGTCAATAACAGTAGGTGCTAAGGATGCCACAATACTGATTCAGAAATAGGACATACATTCATTCAAGAATAATATCACCAAGAAATGGCTTTAAACAAGATTCAAAAGATAACCATTTTGAACATATCTTACATCTCTCATTCACAAAGGATTGGGCTATCAAGAGCTAGAGCGTCCCCCATGAGCCAACCCTAAACGATCAATCAAATAGAACACACACTAAGTTCACAATCGGAAAGGATGATAATTAAATCCCTAAATTCCTGTGTGGTTCTATGTCTAAATCCTCATTAAGATGTCTTAAACTAGGCCTAAGAATGCCTAGGATGCGAGGATGCAAAAATACAGATTGAAGGCACTTTGCAAAAGTTGTCGAAACAGGGTCTCGCTTCGAGCGAGCCTTCCTTCGCCGAGCGAGGTTGCAAAATCAAGGCTTCGCCGAAAGAGAAATCCTTCGCCGAGCGGTCGATGAAACAAAAAATCTTGGATGCTCAATTTTACGCGATGCTCGCTGATGCTCGCCGAGCGAAGCTAAAATCAAAGGGTTCGCCGAGCGAGCCTTCCTTCGCCGAGCGATCCGATGAAACAAGAAAAGTAATCGATGTTCGATTTTACGCCGAGCCACCAATCCTTCGCCGAGCGTGGCTCAGAGGAAAACGTTGGTCGCTCGAGCGAGGAATACTTCGCTCGAGCGAAGAAGCCAAATCTGGAATTTCCAGATTTGCCTTCCAAGCTCAAACCAAGCATTCTCAACTCAATTCTCGACCTCTTGGGCTCAAATTCTGGAGAATACATCCCAAAACAATGTATAACAAGTTTCAAAAGCCAATTTATGAATTCAAGCCTCAAAGGTGAGTCAATTAAAACCATTTTCAAACCCATTTTCAAGAACAAGTTTAAAACATGCAATGCATGAGCTTCAAACCCAATTCAATCTTCAAATCTTGCTCTCAAGAGCTCATTAGTTGGAAAACAAAGTGAAAACATGGACTAAAGCTTAGACATGAACATGCATGTACAATCAACCATGAATTCAACTCCAAATTCACTAATCTCTACATGCATGCAACAATGGAGCTCCAATTCAACATTCTTGAACTTCAAACATGGCAATGATGCATGAAACATGCAAGATGGAGCTTAAAGATGACAAGAAGATGATGTATTCACTTACCTAAGTGTTGATTCAAGGTAGGAAGCTAGATTAGGCCAAGTTACACTACAAGTTCTTCAAGTCCTTTAGCAAATTCAACAATTGGACCCAATTTCTCTTAACTCTCCCTCTCTCTAACTCTTTGGTCGGCTAGAGCAAGTAGATGGCTGAGAAATATGTTTTGATTCAATGCAATAGGCTTTACAAGACTCCTAAACAAAGGTCCCACTAGGGGTGGCAAAAGTGTAATTAAGCCTAAGTTCGTAATTAACTCAATTTAATCTAATTTAATCATTCCTACTCAGTTTCAGATAAAAATATCATTAAAGCACAAATATTATGCTGATCATGAAACACTAAACGGTTCCTCAATCGGCCGCCGATAAGGCCTTCAATTAGCAGTTTAAACATAAAATGCAAACAGATAATCATACACTCAAACAGATGCAACACGCAATTCAATAGACAAACTTATTGATTTGATTTGATTTCATTCAGTTTGTTCAGTAGTTCATCCAGTTTACTTATCAGTCATTAGCAGTTCGGTTTAATGGTAATCAGTATATAATTCAGTGGTTTAACGGTAATCAGTACGAGGGTCGTTATAATATTTCTGCCCCTCATAGAAATAGAAATTATACAACTAGTATCTACACATTAGGTCCATAACACATATACCCTTAAGCCGATTAACTAAATTGAATCACTTAAATTGTAGGTTTCTTATAAATGATAACACCACATTTAATTATGTGGTCCCATTGAAACATTATCTAACAATTAGATGATTAATGAAGTGAATAATGGTGAAAAATGAAAGAAAATGATAAGAAACATAAATCACACAAATCACACTAAACTTAAGCTTTGTTTCTTACTAAAAGTTGTAAGATTTTGTGAGAAAAAAATTAGTCTTTTAATTATATAGTCCACCCCTATCTAAAAAGTCATAGTCCACCTAAATAAAAATGTGATAAATCACAATATTTTGTTTTACCAAATAAGTAAGAAATTTTAATAATTTCTTTTTAGCTCTCAATCCAGAGTATAGTATAAATGTTGTTATAAGAGGATATTTTTTTTATGGGAAAAACTATGGTACAAAAAGACAATGCGAGGCTATGACGTCCTATTGTTGTGAAAATTTTTGTTTACTATGACACTTTTAAAATATATATTATCTTATTTTATAAATAAAATAATTTCTTAGTATAAATTAAAAAAAAAATCTCATTATTATGTCATCTTACGTTATTTTGTATTTTATACAAAAAAAATTATTTATTATTATAGAGATCACTTTTATGGTATTTGATTTTTTTTATTTATATATTTATATTTATAGTTTATATATCATATTATATATACGTGTGTTTATATATATAATTAAAAAAAATTATTTATCTTTGGCCCCTTCGTAATAAAATCCTAATTCACCTTATAACTACAAAAAAATGACATAAGAGCATTTCCAATGGTTGTTACTATATTGCCATTGCTATTGCTATAATTTGGCAATGAATAGTACTATTTTGCCAAATTATAGCAACAGTGCTCCAATGGTCATTAACTATTTTGGAAAATCTCAACCAATTTTCTCTCAAAGTTTGTAAGTGTTATTTAAATATAGGTTTTTTTGTGATTTTATTTTTATTTTTATTTTTGTCTTTTGTGACCTTTTTTTAATTGTTTGCAAAAAAAAAAAAAATTACATATTTATATTATTCCCAACTAAACAAATAGAAAAAAATTGAAAAATTAGAAAAAAAAAAAAAAAATAATTCACCACACCAAAAAACATATCACTACATATTTAATAAATTTTTTTAACTACATATAAAAAATAAACAATCACCAATTACCCACCAATTTTCTATTTATAAAAATTCAAAATATTACTGTTTCAATATAATAGCCATTTGAAGATATGACCGTTTGACACACGCTGGTGTTTGTTTTTATTTTTATTTATTTTTATTTTTTAAGCCAAATAGAGTACAACGGCTCTATAAATTTTCATCACCACCGTCCACGTGTTGGTCATCAATAGTTGAGATGATTTGTGTAGAATCATCTAACCTTTTATTCCTCTCTCTCTCACCATTTTCTTATCCATGTCTCTTTCAGTCTCCGTCTCTCTGGTGTCGATCTCTCTCCCTTTCCCTCTCTCTCTATCCATCTCCCCTATCTCATTCTATTCCTATCTCTCTTTTCCTCCTCTATGTCCCTCTTAGTCTTCGTATCTTTATCTCTCTTACTCTCAGATTCATCTATCATCTCTCTCTGTTCGAGCGGCGATGGTGTTAATCCCTCTCACTCTCACTCTCTGCTCTCTCTTTTCGATCAGTGATGGTGTCTATCCCTAATTGCCGAAGACAACCTTTCCTCCCCCTCCCTCTCATTGTTAGTCTTCCTCTTCCCAACTGCCGCCGTCTACCCCCACCCCTTTGTTTCTCTCACGCTTCTCTGTTACGCTCTGTCTGACTCCTACAATGAATCGACGATGTTGGACAAGATCACAAAGAATATTAAAACCCTAATGATGAACATAAAGAAGATCATCCAAAGAACACAAAGAAGATCAACCCATTTCTATCAGGTATTTTTTTGACTTCACTCTATTGATTTTCTATTTTTTTTTTTCTAATTTTGTTTGCTTCAAATTGGTGAAATTGAAACCCTAATTTTGTTTGCTTTTAAATTTTGATTTTCTAATTTTCTGTCAAGTATTTTTTTGTTTGCTTCAGATATTTTGTTTTCTAATTTTCTGTGTTTGAAAATTATTGGGTGAATTTTGAAATTTTCAAAATTTGTGTGATTTTGGAAATTTGTGTTATTTTTGGGCAAATATGAAACTATGTTTGGAAAGAAAGATGAAAAAAGGAGGAAAAGATGGAGGAAACGGTTGGTTGAAGCTGACTTGGCAGCTTTGGCATATTTGACACAAGGTTTGGCAATTGCTAAAGATAGCAACTGCTAAAAGTTGTCATTGGAGGTGCCTTTCTATTAATTGCTGCCATAATTTGACAATAACAGCTCCAATGGCACACCATTGGAGATATTATAACTTTATACTTTTTGAGTTATAATTAAAAACTAAAGTCATAATTAAACACAAAAAAATTATAAATAAATATTTCAAAATAATATTATAATTTAAAAAATAAAATTAATCATAATTAAAAATGCATATCATACTAGCGGTGTATAATAAAATTTTCTATTTTTTTATATTTTTAAAATAGCAAAAGAGGTCCCAAAAAAAAAAGTGTACGGAGAACCGGGGCAGGGCTGTCATTTTGGCAATGCTCTGGCTCCGTTAAATAAGCATTGTGGATGGTGTTGTTGGGGATTTTTCCAAAGAATAGAGAAGAGAAAGGGCCGATAGGTGTGTCCCGATAGGTCTCTCTCTCTCTCTCTCTCTCTCTCTCTACTATATACTCTCTGTCTGTCTCTCTCAACTATAATAATTAAACTCTCTGGCTTTTTGTTTCTCCTCTTTTTTTTGGTTTGGTTTTGTTGTTACTTCCTTTGCAGTGAGGCGGGAAGTGGTATTTGAAGAGTGGTATTTGAAGAGTGGTTTTGAGGTAAACGATAGCGGTATTAGGGTTTTAGTTGTTGGTCAAACATATTTGATTCTCTGCAGAGTCGATTCTCTCTCTGCTTAACTGATTTCTGCTTGTTTTTACTGATTTTGGCTTATTATTCGGTACAGATCTACATTCTATTGACTTCACTTTACTCTTTTTCACTCGGATCCATTGCGATTTCTGGGTTTTCGCTTCTTCCGTCTCTTGTTTGTTATTGCTCCATTTTTTTTTTTTTAAATATTTTTTTTTGGGGGTGTTCTTGTGTCTTAAGTTGGTTAGATCTTCTATATCGATGTGAAACTTTTTGCATGTGTTTTCAGATTTATTTATTTATAATCTATTTTATGTGTAGTGGTTCTGAAAATGGCTTTACCATTAGGGCTTCAGGTATTTTGCGATTTTGTTTTTACTTTCTGGTGTTGGTATAAGAGGCTTTGTTGTATTTATTTGTTATTGTTAATTTGTTCGATGTGATCGCACTTTGGATTTGGTATATTGATTAATTTCTTAGTGCAAGTCACTGGATGTACTTATTATTTTGCTGTCTGTGTTCTTTGACTTTGGGTTTTTATGATTAAATGTTTACACAGTAAAACAAAAAACTAAGGGATTTTTTCCAAGTTATTCCCCAAATTACATGAAATCTATTGAAAATTTGTTTAGTCATCATATTTTTTAATTTTTAATTTTTAATTTTTTTTAAAATATTCAAACCCTAGTGAAAACATAAATGCTCCCACATTTTGTAATATGACCATTTACAGACATCTATTTTATAGCTGGTTTGAAGTAGTGTGTTACTAAATTCCCATTTCAGGAACCACATTTTCATATATAGTTTGAAAAATGAGCTAAAAAAATACTAATTTTAAAAATGTAGGAGTTTACAGCCCAGCTTTTTGGGGTCTCCCACAAATTGTCCCATCTAAAAATTTTGTTAGTGAGAGGTACCGTGGCCTTGGTTGTTCATTGTTTATATTCAACATATCTATTGGTTATATTTGTCTTTTCATGGGCACGTCACACTTTATAATTAAATCTGGATGGTACCATTGGATTATCCTTGTTATAGGGGAGGAGTGATTGATTGTGCCTGTTATCTTTCTCCATTTTTTCATGTCTCAATCATATGGTTTTGCACAATGCTTGAAGTTGTTTGTTGTTCCAGTCTTTGATAAATAAGTTTGTGTTGTGTTTGGTGCAGGTATTATCATGGTGAGGAAGAGGAGAACTGAACTTCCTGGTGGGGGAGAAAGCTCTGAGTCTCAGGAAGCAAGTGGAGGCCGTGGTGGTGGTGCCGCCCAACGTCCGCCAGCGCAACAGCAACAGCAACAGCAGCAGCAGCAGGGAGGTGGTCACCAAGGAGGAGGTAGAGGATGGGGTCCCCAATCTCAACAAGGAGGTCGTGGAGGGTATGGTGGGCGGGGTGGTGGTGGTGGTGGACCCCAGCGTGGTGGAATGGCAGGTCAGCAGTATTATGGTGGGCCCCCTGAGTATCACCAACAAGGCAGGGGAGGTCCGCCACGTGGAGGGGTATCACAGCAGCGGCGTGGTGGCAGCAGCAGTAGTGGTGTGGGTGGTGGCCTTGGGGTTGTACCTTCTGCTGGTGGGCCTTCTAGACCACCAGTTCCCGAGCTGCACCAAGCAACCCAGGCTTCTTATCAGGCCGGGGTGACCACACAGCCTGTGGCATATACAAAACCAGCAGAGATGCATGGTGAGGCCAGCTCTTCATCCCCGGTACCTGATCCAAGCCTTTCACAAGTGACATCGAAAGTTCAGGGGCTTTCTCTGCAGGAAGAAGGGACCTCCAGCCAGGCAATCCAGCCTGCGCCTCCGTCGAGTAAATCAATGAGATTTCCTCTTCGTCCGGGCAAGGGTAGCAGTGGTACCAGGTGTATTGTCAAGGCTAACCATTTCTTTGCTGAACTGCCAGACAAGGATTTGCACCAATATGATGTGAGTATTTTAATTATTTTCATGTTTCTGGTTGTATTCTTTTAGTGTAAAAGCTACTGAAAATTTCATGGTTATAAGCCTTTTTCTTGTTGCATGTTAGGTTTCAATTACCCCAGAGGTGACGTCTCGAGGCGTTAACCGTGCTGTGATGGAACAACTAGTTAAAATGTATCGGGAATCTCATCTTGGCAAGCGGCTTCCTGCTTATGATGGAAGAAAGAGCTTGTATACTGCGGGTCCTCTCCCTTTCACTTCGAAAGAGTTCAAAATCACTCTCATTGATGAAGATGATGGAACAGGCGGTGCTAGGTTTTCTGCTTACATTATCTTTTAATTTCTTTCTTTTTCTTTGAAAGTTAGTAAGCCACTCACATTCAAGTACTCTTGTATTTATTTATTTAGTTTGCTGATCCGTCACGTTTCCCCTCTTGAAACAGGAGAGAGAGGGAATTCAGAGTTGTGATAAAATTGGCTGCACGTGCTGACCTGCACCATTTAGGGTTGTTTTTACAAGGCAGGCAGGCCGATGCACCGCAAGAAGCTCTTCAGGTTCTGGACATTGTTTTGCGTGAACTGCCCACAATGCGGTGAGGAATATGATTGTCCATGGCATATGATTCTGCTAATATCATTCTAGCATTGCTAGTACTTTTTTGGGGTTCTTTTGCATTTAATCTTTCTTGGGTTTGATAAGCTAGTACTAGTAGTGTTACTGCCACTACCTTTTAAATATTTTTTCCTAGTTCAGTTGTAATGACTAGCTAGTGTTGTGGAATTGGTGGTAGATATTGTCCTGTGGGCCGCTCATTTTATTCCCCTGATTTGGGGAGAAGGCATCCATTGGGTGAAGGACTAGAGAGTTGGCGTGGCTTCTACCAAAGCATTCGTCCAACTCAGATGGGGCTGTCACTGAACATAGGTAAACAGTTTTTTGATGTGATTTTACTTTTCCTGACAAATTTTTAACAGCTCCTGTCCTGACACAATTTATGCTAGTTGATCCTGCAATATGTGATACTACAATACTTCTTTCCCACACTTCTTAGTCAGTCTCTCCTTTTAAATGGCTAATTGTGTTTTTGTATCATTGCAACTTGAATTACTTGTGCAGATATGTCCTCCACTGCTTTTATTGAGCCACTGCCTGTCATTGATTTTGTGACTCAGCTTCTGACTAGGGATGTGTCTTCAAGACCATTGTCTGATGCTGATCGCGTGAAGGTGAGATAATATTCCTTTCTTATATTGACAACTATTTTATGTTATTAATTGGACTCCAGAGAGTACTGATTTTATTGTCTTTTGCTATGCTGCTTCTTCTGTGTCCAAGGTTGTCTTTTGAAGATCCATTTTCTCCCACTTCTCTTTTGTTTTTTGGGGAGTCAATTTTCTTTGTGTGTTGACTTTATAGCCTCTTCCAGTTGTTTGTTTAAATAATGGTTTCTAAGTTGAACATTTTATTAAGTTCGCCACCAGTCAACTTTAATTTAGATAAAACACATCTGCACGCTTGTTAAACTTCTTTTTTGTTCCTCTCTCTCTCTCTCTCTCTCTCTCTCTTGGGTACATTGGTAGCTGTAGCCTGGGGAGGGGGAAACTCTTGCCTTCGGCAAGACTTGAACTCTTGGCCTCCTGATGAGATGCATAAGTTTTGGCCAACTGAGTTACCCACTTGGTTAATTTATTATTTTTTGTCTGTTCTTATACATCCTTTTTGACCTTGTGGTATCTACTTCATTTTTAACCTATTAATTTTCTCTCTCACTATGTCTTAATTTGTACTTTTTTTTTTAAAATTTTAGGGATAATTTAAAAAAAAAAACCTCCAGGTTTTAGCCTTGTAACAAAATAAAGTTTTCAATTTTGTTAATTGAAACCCTAATCTTTTGATTTGTTTTTAATCTCAACTATTCACCTATTTTTGTTAAATAAAACCTATGTTACATGGACTTAGGTATGAGTGTCGGGTGCGGGTGTGTATCCAAGCGTCAGACCTTCATAAATTTAAATTTTAAGATCTTGGGGTATGTATCCAAAATTGGATATGGGTACAGGGACACGTCACATGCACATATATATATTGCATATTATATAATATTTTCGGATGAGATGTTTTAAATATGTAGAAATATATTAGAATTAAATATGATTAAGAAAAAATATGAAATTTCTATATCTAATTCATCTATTAGCCTAAAAATATTGCTTTACTAACAAATATGATTTTCTTCTTCTTCATGTATCGTCACAAATTAAAGGATCTGAGTGTCTAAATTGGGTACGAGCATCAGACACATTCTCACACCCTTACTCTTGTCATATCCGGTGGACACGGGTACTCTAGGGGAAATAGAAGAGTCCGTGTAACATAGAATAAAACCGATAAAAAGGGAGTATTTTAGTCATTAAACTCAATGTAGCTACACAATATGTCCAGAATATTCTTTCATTGAGTTTGATGATTGAAATATTCATTTTTTTCATTAGTTGAACTTAATGTAAATAGTCAAAATAGTTTATATTGAAAACAAATAAAAATTTTAGGGTTTAAATTGATCAAATTAAAAATTCGTAGTTTATTTTGTTACAAGACTCGAAGTAAGCTTCTTTTTATTTTTCGGTTTGTTTGTTTGTGATTTCCCCAAATTTTATCTGTGTTTCTATGTAAACACTTTGTTATGAGGAGTTAATTTTGCTTTCTGTTCCAAATTTATTCGTCCTACATAGTTGTTTCTTCAAATGGAGTTCTTTAGAGAATATTTAATGTGGAAAATGCTGCTTAAACGGATTTCTTACATGAGTTCCCACGTGTATCTTAATGTGGAAGACCCCACTACTTCTCTGTCTAGTGTTAAGAACATTTGGTGAGAAGTCTGTTTATGTATAACATTACTCATTCAGTGCACAGCTTGCATGCAGTTAAGTTGATAAATTGAGTCATTGATCTGGATAGCTTACTTGTGTAACAGATCAAGAAAGCTTTGAGGGGAGTGAAGGTTGAAGTTACTCACCGTGGAAATATGCGCCGAAAATACCGAATAACTGGTTTAACATCACAGGCAACAAGAGAGCTAACGTAAGGGTCAATGTGTAGTTTGTGATCCTTGATGAAAATTGTTAATTTTCCCCTCTGTAATTTTCTGCATTTTGTTGAGATTCTCTTTGCATGTCTTTTCTCTAAGTCTTTTATTGTTCATGTCTTAGCTTCCCAGTTGATGAAAGAGGGACAATGAAATCTGTTGTTGAGTACTTTCACGAGACCTATGGTTTTGTGATCCAACATACTCAATGGCCTTGTCTACAAGTTGGGAATCAGCAGAGGCCAAATTATCTGCCAATGGAGGTCAACACTTCCCTTTTAACCCTGTTCCCTTGTGTGTGTTGATGTGCAAACCTATTTATCAAATAGTAAAATAATAAAAAATGGTTGATGCCAAACTGTGTTCATGAATTTAGGTGTGCAAGATTGTGGAGGGTCAGAGGTACTCCAAGAGGTTGAATGAGAGGCAAATTACTGCTTTGCTTAAGGTGACCTGTCAGCGTCCTCAAGAAAGGGAGCAGGATATTCTTCAGGTTCGTTTTTGTGGTAAATTTATGTGTTTTTGGTTGTTTAATGTTACTCCATTGGTGTAGTGTAACATCTAATATCCTGAGTGGCTGTTATGATTTGTGTATGCTTTCAGTTGCTGTCAATTAGTGGCAACTACAAGTTCTGTGTGTCTTTTGAGACACGTACTTGGGGGATTGGCTATTAGAAATAGTTGTCATCCCGGAAACCAAAGAATGGAGATTAAGTTATCTAGCTAAGCACCGTTCTGTTTGTTTCTATGAGATTGGATTTAAGAATATGGTATACTTTTAGAAGTAATGAAGGTAATATAATTCTAAATTGTTTTTGTGATGTATGTAATAATAGTTCTAAACTAGTGTCATGGATGGCTTAACAGAAGACTGTATATCAGGAAGTAGGTTTTATTGATTCATTAAGGATAACTGTTTGTCCATTGGGTGTGTCCATTGTAGGAACCGAATCTCACTTAGGTGTCGTTTGGGAAGAGGCTTTTTTAGTAGCTTTTTGGCTTTTTTTATGAGGTGAAAAAAGTTGTGCTTGGAAATGATTTTTTGTGTCTTTTTTAGTTGTATAGAAAAATGTGAAAAACTGATGTGATATTTTGGATTTTGTCTAAAATTTCCATTTTACCGTTATTTTAGTTTTATGGAAAAGTTTAATGTGACAGTATCTTGGTCTTTTTACACTGGTAGTAGCCAACTTTTTTAGATGCAGGCCAAACATGCCTGGGTTTTTTGGTTTTTTTTAGCCTTTTTAGTTTTTTTTGGGCTAAAATAGCTTCTTTCCAAATGAGGCCAACATGTGTCCTGAAGCTAGGAGTGCATTTATGGATTCTTAGAGGAATTGATGTGTATGCTATGTGCACTGACATGCTATTTGTGTATGACATACTATGGGAATTAAATATGTTTTAAATTTAATTTTATTAACCATTTATAAGTTTGTACGAGTAACAATCGCTCTGTAATATGGAGTGAAGATGGTATAAACTGTATAAGGGCCATTTTTTTTTTTTTTTTAAATTTTTTTTATAGTAGGACTTAGGTCTTTTACATCATGCCAAGTCTATTCTGGCTTTGCTGTTATGTGGCTGTCTTCTTGGTTGCTCTATTTTGTACCACAGAACTCTAATTTCTCATGTGTCATATTGGTTTGCTCTACAAGTGCTGTGGAATTCTAATTTTCGTGATTTATATATCCTGTTTTTGCTTATCTAAAAAATTGTGCTTCCACAAGTCCAATGACCAATCCATTATCAGTCCCCCCCACTTGACAAATAAAACACCCAAAAAGTAAGAAAAGAAAATGAACTAGTACATTAGCCATTTATCCACTTCAAAAAAATACAAGTCCGTTTTCTGCATTCTGTTCATAGAAACATATGTAAGCTGCCAAAAAAATAAAAATAAATAGAAACATATGTAAATTGTTGAATTTCAAAATGTACAAGCTACCAGATGCTTAATCTGGTACTGGAGAAATCACATGTTCTTAGCAATACACCTATACTGGAATGTTGCTGAGAAGTACCTGATGCCATATTGTTGAAAAACCCTCAGCATTTTTCATCCATCTGCAGACTGTTCATCACAATGCTTATGCTGATGATCCTTATGCAAAAGAGTTTGGAATCAAAATTAGTGAGAAGCTAGCTGCAGTGGAAGCACGTGTTCTGCCTGCTCCCTGGGTAATTGGCCAATCTTGTTTTCATTGTTGCTGGATTCATCTTTTTGTGTATGCATCTTTTGAAAATGCTAATTGATGGCTTTGGCATCTGATCATGTGCACTGTCTGTGTAGCTTAAATACCATGATACCGGCAGGGAAAAGGATTGCCTTCCACAAGTTGGTCAATGGAACATGATGAATAAGGTATTGTTATCTTGTTTAAAATTGGATTAGCATATTCAAGCATGTGATCTTTTTGAATTATACACATTGTTTTTTACGGTGACATATATATATATATATATATTTACCAACTTAGTGTTGCAATTTTATTGTTACTAATATTTTCGAAGTGTCAATGATCAACGTCAATGGACAAATTTGTAAATGGATTTTTTTCAAGTTAAGCTTTGGAGTTTATATGACTGTAATATCAAATCATCTGCTGTTTTGGTTAAGGACTAGTATATTTATTCAAATGAGAGGTTGGGGCACGGACATAGTATATCGTAAATGTGAATTCTTATCTTTTGTGGGTCCTAGTTAAGTGATATATATTCGTCTTTTTTGGTCAATATCATTTTACTTGGTATTTGTTTGCAGAAAATGGTCAATGGGGGAACTGTAAACAATTGGATCTGTATAAATTTTTCACGGAATGTGCAAGACAGTGTTTCTCGGGGCTTTTGTAATGAGCTTGCACAAATGTGTGTTATTTGTGGCATGGTATGGGCCTTGAGATATCTTTACTCTAATTATTTCTCATACACAAGATGGCTTTGAGTTCTTTGCACTGAACTTTTAATGCATGGGCCTTGCATAGGTATTTAATCGTGACCCTGTGCTTGCACCACTGAGTGCCCGTCCTGATCAGGTAGAACGAGTCTTGAAAGCTCGGTTCCATGATGCGATGACTAAACTCCAGCCTCAGGGCAAGGAGCTTGACCTGCTAATTGTTATTCTGCCAGATAACAATGGATCTCTTTATGGTATGAAATTGATTTTAACCGACCAATTTGCGCTTCCTATTTATTCATGTCTTGGGCCCCATAGTCTAGGCTGTATTGTTCTGTCATTGAACTGTAGTTCTGTTTTCTGTTTTCTGTTTTAGGTGATTTGAAGCGGATTTGTGAGACAGATCTTGGGATTGTTTCCCAGTGCTGTTTGACAAAACATGTATTTCGGATGAGCAAGCAGTATCTTGCCAATGTGGCATTAAAAATTAATGTGAAAGTTGGGGGAAGGAATACAGTTCTCGTTGATGCAATATCAAGGCGCATACCTCTAGTTAGCGACCTACCTACCATCATTTTTGGTGCTGATGTTACCCATCCTCATCCTGGCGAAGATTCAAGCCCTTCCATTGCGGCTGTATGATAACTTCACGACTTCTTTGATGCATTTATTTCATGTGTCTAGATTCAGTGCATTTCCTAACTTTTATTATTGAAGTTATTTGTTTCTGGTTAATTCTAGGTTGTTGCTTCTCAAGATTGGCCAGAGGTCACAAAATATGCTGGTTTGGTTTGTGCTCAAGAGCATCGCCAGGAACTCATCCAAGATCTGTTCAAATCCTGGCAAGATCCTGTAAGAGGAACTGTGACTGGTGGAATGATCAAGTATGATTAACAATCTCTTGTCTGTTCTCTTTGTATAAAAAGCGAAACAGTAAAAAAGGAAAGAAAAGAAAAATGTGGAAATCCTTCCTCCTTTAATGTGCAGTGTTGTTTAGTTTGATTGATGGCGATGCTCATTTAGTTTGTGTTGAAAATTGGTAGTTTTTAGTAGGTTGAATTTTATATCCATTTTGTTCTTATAAATGTCAGGGAACTTCTCATCTCCTTCCGTAGAGCAACAGGGCAGAAACCACAGAGGATCATATTTTACAGGTACTATCACATTCTCTTGCTTTTGTCTCATGCAGTTTGGGAGGTTTTGCTTTTTGTTTATTTATTTATTTATTTATTTTTGACGTAAGCAATTTTTATGCCCAAAAATTAGCATAATTACACTGAAGTTCAAGAAACAATAAATCTCTCTTGCCTGATGGGCTAGGTGTTGACAATAATTCGAAAGGATGAGTTGCAAGAAATAGCCGTAAAACACAACCAAAGGCCTAGCCCAATTAAGTGATGCTGACATCATTCAAGAAACAATAAATCTCTCTTGCCTGATGGGCTAGGTGTTGACAATAATTCGAAAGGATGAGTTGCAAGAAATAGCCGTAAAACACAACCAAAGGCCTAGCCCAATTAAGTGATGCTGACATCATTCAGCTGCTCATATCTTCTTTCTATCAAAATAACCTGTTTTTTCTACTTAAAATATGTGAAGACAAATTTGGAGAAAAGTTGTTTCTCTACCCCAGTGCACCTGACCAAATCACATGCTCCAAGAAATGGAATTTAAACCAAAGTACATTACTTATTCAGCAAAATAGGTTATCACGGAATGGTCCTGCTTAAACCAAGACACGTTGCAATCCAAGTGACTTGCTTTACTGTGTGGACGGAAGTCATCCCAGACCTGTCCTGGGACACCATGGCAGCCAAATAAATTTGTGCTTGCTATGCCTAACCACTGTATTGTGCTGTTGTATCAGGGACGGCGTCAGTGAAGGACAGTTCTATCAGGTTTTGCTTTATGAACTTGATGCTATCCGGAAGGTGATTATTTTTCCTGGTTTACTTTCCTGGGTCATTTAGCTTTCGTCCCATCGGACTGGAAATTATGAAAAATATAATTTTTTATTTTCTGTAAACCTTGTATCAGGCATGTGCGTCTTTAGAACCAAACTATCAGCCCCCAGTTACTTTCGTTGTGGTTCAGAAACGGCATCACACAAGGTTGTTTGCCAACAACCATCGTGATCGGAATGCAGTGGACAGGAGTGGAAATATATTGCCGGGTAAGAAAGCAAGCATGATGCATCACCATGGTTTCAATGACTATGTTGCTTATAATTCCCTTGTGATGTAACCGCTTTATGTGAAATTTACAGGTACTGTTGTGGATTCCAAAATCTGCCATCCTACTGAATTTGACTTCTATTTATGCAGTCATGCTGGCATTCAAGTAAAACCTACACATTCACTGTTCAATGTATGTTTTAATCACTGTTTTGGATTTTGTTGCTCAGTGAGTTTCTTGTGATTGACAGGGTACTAGTCGACCAGCTCACTACCATGTGTTGTGGGATGAGAACAAGTTCACAGCTGATGGGCTCCAATCACTGACAAATAACCTTTGCTATACGTATGTATACTCTGCAGAGACTCTTTTCAGTTAATATTAGCAAAATTTATTAACTTGCCTGTATCGTCATAGATTGATCCGTCTCAGTTTTTGTTATTGAATGGTCTTATTTTTTTTGTTGTTTAGGTTAGTTCATTTAATCCTTCTCAATTATTGTTCTTGAATCATCAACTAATGTCCTAGAAAATTTGTGCATCTGATGGTTGTTTCTTCTGCCCTCCTGTTCTAAAATTTTGGTGTAATTTTGTATTGGTTTTGTAATTCTTTGCAGATATGCGAGGTGCACACGCTCTGTCTCCATTGGTTAGCTCTTTGTGCCTTACGATTTTGCTTTGGTTTGTGTTTAATGATAATGTAACTAGCAAATTCTAGTTTTATATCTTATTATTTGTTGTTTCCTTTTTGTTTTGTCAGTGCCTCCTGCATACTATGCTCATCTGGCAGCTTTCCGTGCTCGATTTTATATGGAACCAGAGACATCCGATAGTGGTTCAATGACCAGTGCAGCAGTTGGCCGTGCAGGCATGATGGTTGGTCCAGGTGCACGTAGCACAAGGGTACCAGGTGCTAATGCCCCTGTTAGACCCCTCCCTGCCCTTAAAGACAATGTCAAGAGGGTAATGTTTTATTGCTAGATATGCCCCCTATCATATGGTCCCCATATGTTCCTTTTGGCTACTCATGAGACCGATGTTAATACAATTCACTTTATTTAATGTCTTAAGTCGAGTTTATCGTAACAATCACATTGGCATTGCTTGATTGATGAAATGTCCAGTGAAGTAAATTGGTTCTATTAGCCAAGTCAGAGACGAGCAACACTGGAAATGCTAAGGTGATCTTATTTTGTATTTGATGAATGCTATGCTGCAGTGTTTCTTTTGGTTTGATAAAAAAAGTTTGTTACTTGGTTATTGCTGAATGTTGCTCTTTTTCTTTGACCTGTGGCAATTTTGAAATGTATGCTCTGAATTTTGTCGCTTCTTGTGCTATTTAGCTGCTGTTGCTTTTTGGCCTGCCGTTGGCTCTCCTTTGGAATCGTGATTTTAATTAAAATTTTTTAAATTTTTTTTCAGAATTGATAATCAAATATACAATTCACAAACTCAATTTTAAAATTATTTTCAGTACTCATAATCAAATATACAATTTAAAATTTAATTTAATTTTTTTTTTCAATACTTAAAATTATCTCCCCAAATTCTATTTGAAAAAAATTAAAATTTTTTATTTTATTTTATTTTTTAAAATTATTTTTAAAATCGTGATTTGAGTGTAAAGTTATATTTTGAGTTATTTGTTAAAATGAATTTCGAAAAGAGGATTTATTTAGTTGTGAGTTTTGAAAAGAATTTTGAATTGTATTTTAAAAAAAATTTGACTTATTTTTTTAAATATTAATTTTTTAAAATACTTTTTAGAGTAAATATTTATTTATTTACTTTAATGTACTGTATTTTATATATTTGTGTTGTATTTTTTATAAATATTTAAAGATTTAAAAAAAATATTTTTTATTTTAGAGTATACAATTTTAATTTTATTTTTAAATATTTTTTTACTTTTTTTTAAATATTTAATTTTTTAAAATTTTAAAAAAATTTAGATTGACATATATATCTAAATCATAACAAATTGTTTGGTCAATATTTCAAAAGATAATAATTTTTTTTATTCTATTTTAAAAAATTAAAATTTTCTATTTTATTTTATTTTTTAAAATTATTTTTAGAATTGTGTGATTTGAGTGTTTGAGTTATGCGTTGAAATAAATTTTGAAAAAAAAAAATTTATTTAATTATGAGTTTTGAAATGAATTTTGAGTTATATTTTAAATTTTTTTTGATTTATTTGTTTAAATATTTTTAAAAAATTATTTTATTTTTTAGAGTCAATATTTTTTAAATATTTAAAGATTTACAAAAATATTTTTTATTTTATAGTATATAATTTTTATTTTATTTTTTACTTTTTTTTAAATATTTAATTTTTTTTAAATTTGAAAAAAAATTATTTAGATTGTCATATATATCTAAATCATAACAAATTATTTGGTCAATACTTAAAAAAATAACAAAATATTTTTTTGAATTTGTTTTCAATAAAATTTTGAATAGAGTTTGATTATGAGTTTTGAAAAGAATTTTTTAAATTGAGTTTTGAATTATGTGTTTAGTTATGAGTTTTGAGTTATATGTTTGGTCATAATTTGATTGAGGAATTGTGTTTTGAGTTTAAAATATTAGAAAAATTAAAATATTTACAAAATAAAAAATATTAACAATAAAAAAATTATATATTTAAAATAAAAAATAAATTCAAAAAATTTCAAAATATAATTTAAAAACTCAAAACCCAAAATACAACTCAAATTTTTTTTCAAAATTCAAAATTGAAAGACTTTTCTCAAAACTCTTTTAAAAAATTTTCAAAACCAATTTTTTTTATCTTTTTCAAAACTTAATTCACAATTTCACACTCAAATTATAATTCTAAAATTAAATCAAACGGATTGCTTCAAGTTTTTTCAGATGCATGTACTTGGGTTTTTTTCAATTTTGTTTTCGGATTTTGCTTGTGCGATATTGAGCTAGACATATTATGTTGCATTTTTTGAATTCAGGACTCTCAGGTTTATGGTTGGTCTCTCAACCCCTACTCTGACAGCTTACTTTATTGAAGTGCTTAGTTTATTGAAACAAAACGAAATGGAATGCAATGGGCAATGGTTATTTCTTAATTTTCTTATAGAATAATGATTTTCTTGCAATTTTTTTTAGTTAATCAGAGCTCATTTGGTAACACTATAAATAAACTATTTATTGACTTATTTAGATTACACTATATTTTTTTGCACGTCTTCTTGTAATAAACAAAAAAAAATCAATTTATAAATCATGCCTAAAACAACCAAACAGCAGATCATGAGGTATGTTTGATTGGGTATTATAGTGATAGGAAATGCATAAAAGAGATTTTTTCATTTATATGTGTGTATGTTTAGTAATAGTATTGGAAAGTTGATTTTTTTTTTTACAATTATCTTAAGCTTCTAAACAGATTTTTTCTTTGCGAACTATGTTTAAAGATTTGTTACTTGCAATCTAAAATTAAAAAAAAACAAAACAAAAACAAACTTATGTAAGGATTTTTTTTTTTTTTTTTTCTTTTTGAGAAAGTGGTTTACAATTGTCATATTTTGTAAATTTTTACCTCAAGTGAATGTACGATTTTCTTGCCCCCAACTTTAAGTTTTTCAACTTAGAAAGTTAAAATTTTCAATTATTTGTTCATGAAATTTACATTCTAATAAAACGAATCCAAAGCATTTTTTTTCCCCGTTACTGTTACATCTTCTACTATTTTTACTTTTCTTCATAAAATTCTTTTTATACCAATGATTGTAAAGCAAAATTTATTTTTTTGCTTGTTTTTTTTTTTTTTTTTTTGTAAATTAGGAGCGCCCACTTGCTAGTAGTTATAGCCTACCAAAGGAAAGTGCATTTGTAATTTATTAAATTATAATTGTATTATAGCGAAAGTATATAAAATGAAAATAAAATATTAGATATAACAGTGATATTATATGGTGTTATTACCATCTTATAAACAATTTCATTTTGTGATAGGGATTATTACATATGGTTAAGTAAGAAAAGACAAGACTCGTTCACTTTACTTGTAATTTTTTATTACTTAGTGATATCAAATAAGATAATATTATTATTACATTTAATATTTATTCTTGGAACAATATTTATTATTCTGCTGGTTTTTAATCATATTTCTATCCCTTATGCTAAAGAAATATAAGCTTTAACAAGTCCAAACTAAAGAAACAGGAACGGTTAATAGTTAGAGACTATTACATTTAATATTTATTCTTGGAACAATATTTATTATTCTGCTGGTTTTTAATCATATTCCTATCCCTTATGCTAAAGAAATATAAGCTTTAACAAGTCCAAACTAAAGAAACAAGAACGGTTAATATTTAGAGACTTTAGTCGGTACACACCAGATCCAGGTGCAATTTTATCCTCCCTCCTCTTCTCCCTGTTCAATATGTAACAGTTTCTTGCATTTCTTAAAAAAAAATTTAATAATAATCCATCTTTATGCATTCATTTAGGCATGTAGTATGCATCAAAGCTCCAAATATAAAGGATTTTTCTTCTTCTTTGAGCATAGATTAAGATCATAATTTCTAAGCGCCATGCTAACATTCATATCCTAAAAATGCCAAGACATATGCAATCAGCTCAATAATTCAATAAATAATTTAATTCTTAAAATATTTTTAAATATTGTGGTTGTTGTTTAATCATTAATCGTGTGCATTTAGAACAAACTTATTATAGTATCCTTATTTACACTATTGTGCGTCATCACTTGTCTCACTCTCATAACAGCAATGGTTATAGAAAAATATATGCAAAAATAATTCAAAATATCACACAGTAGACGACCAAGCCAAAAATTACTTTTCATTAAATTATTCCAATCTGAAACATATTTCATACAATATCATTTAGCTTAATGAAAATATTCATTCACCATTTTTTTTACATGATAAAATTAATCTCTAAAACTTTCTAACCTACCAAAAGTATTATTCTAAAAATATCACGCCTACTAAAATGCACACCCCTTAACACACTTCCTAAAAATCTTTCACCTTTCAAAACTCTAAACTGTTACACTTTCACTGTTAAGTTCAAACTCTCTCTTACTGTTAACTATTTGACTCAAGTTTTCTCTCAGTATCCCCACCTCTGTATTGTTGATATCTCCGCCATCGATCTCCCTCACAACTCATCTCATCGTTGACCTCTCTCCGCCTTCAATCTGTCTACCGTTGTGTTCCAGCTCATCTCATCGTTGATCTCTCTTTGCCGTTTCGGACATGTATTTTCGAACAAATTACCCGTAGGTTTAGACATGAATAACTGAAATAGCCCACCAACACCAGCCCACCAACACCCCAGCCCAATGGTCAATTGTCTCCCTAGTCGTGGATTGTCGATGCAATCCAAACCCAATTAATATTCATTTTCGATTCAGATCAGATTCGAAGCCTCAAGCTGGATATACACATGTATATATGCTCATACAGCAGCCAGGCATATTATAGTTTCGGTAGGGGTTTTACTTTACTTTTCTCTCGGTAGCAGTGCACAAGGATTTGTTCAATTTTCTCAAGAAAGAAAAAAATTTCATGGAAAATCCACTGCAAATCTAACATAACATCGAAGGAAAGTGGTATCATCGTTTTGTTAATCAGTAGTCGTTAAGAAGATCCGAAAAAGAGATGCAGGGGAAAGTGGAGGGCGGCGTGAAATCGTCGTCCCAATGCGGGTTGAAGTCAGATCTGTCATCGAACAACACCAGCTTCTTCTCCTCCTCCTTGTCTCTGAAATCCCTGAAGCTGAAGACGAAGCAGCAGGCTCTCCTGATCCGAGTCACAATCCTTGGCCTCGTCTACGTCCTCGCCTTCATCAGTCGCCTCTTCAGCGTCCTCCGCTACGAGAGCATGATCCACGAGTTCGATCCCTACTTCAATTACAGGACCACTCTGTTCCTGACCGAGAAGGGCTTTTACGAGTTCTGGAACTGGTTCGATTCCGAGAGCTGGTACCCTCTAGGTCGCATCATCGGCGGCACTCTCTACCCGGGTCTCATGGTCACTGCCGCTCTAATCTACTGGGCTATCAAGTTCCTCCGATTCTCCGTCCACATCCGCGAGGTCTGTGTCTTGACTGCCCCTTTTTTCGCTTCCAACACCACTATCGTCGCTTACTTGTTTGGGAAGGAGCTATGGGACTCTGGTGCTGGCCTCGTCGCCGCCGCACTCATCGCCATTTGCCCTGGTTACATCTCCAGGTCCGTTGCTGGCTCTTATGATAATGAGGGCGTTGCCATTTTCGCTTTGTTATTGACTTTCTATCTTTTTGTTAAGGCCGTCAATACCGGCTCCCTTGCTTGGGCTCTGGCCTCTGCGTTTGGATATTTCTATATGGTTTCGGCCTGGGGCGGTTATGTTTTCATAATTAATCTCATTCCGCTCTATGTATTGGTTCTCTTGATCACTGGGAGGTATTCCATGAGGTTGTATATTGCCTATAATTGTATGTATGTGCTTGGAATGTTGCTGGCTATGCAAATTCGCTTTGTGGGTTTTCAGCATGTGCAGTCTGGAGAGCATATGGCTGCAATGGGCGTGTTTTTCTTGATGCAGGTATTAATTGCTGCTGTCCCATTTATGTGTTGTTGTTATGTGTTCGCTCACCAAGTTTAGTCCTTTTTTATGTGTTGCTGTCATTCTTAATTGCATTTTTACGGGAGATATCATGGGGTGAATTCGATATGTATTTTCCGATGAGGAAGAGATGTTATGTAGGAGATAGTCTGCAAGTTAGTGCTCATGTGTTTTCCCATTTTCTTGCTTCAGTTTGTCATTTTCACTATTCTTATGATGTTTTCAATTTTATACTTTTATTTTGTTTGATCGGCAACTTTAACTTTATTTTTACAATTTGGAAGGATGATTCCTTTTGCTTCATCTATACACTTACGATGACATCATGTGCACCTTGTTCCTTGGGTAGTTTGATGTCTCCACTCCACGTATTGTTTTCATGTATTACTTCTGTGCATTTATTTATTGTTCAAAAAGTTTGTAGATTCCTTTCACTGAACCAAAAGTTGTCATTTGTGAATCTTGTACTTGACAATGTATCAGTTTTACCATTGTTAGATACGTATCATTATCAATACATTTCGGCATATGGTTTCAAGGTTATTATTATAATTTTATCTATTTATAAGCACGCTTATATTTTTATATAAATTTTAATGTGCATAATATAACAATTTTTAGATTATAAATATAACAATTTTTAGTTTATAAATATTTAGATTTTAATTAAAAAATTTCATTAAAGTAATCAAATCAATTAGACCAAGAGTAGGAATGGCAACAGAGTAGGGCGGGGCTGTGTTTTACACTCCTTGTCCCCGATCCCCTATTTTGAATTGTTCCACGTCGCCGTTTATGATCCTAGACAAGGTTCATTTTTTCCCGATGCGTATAGCCTTGTCCCATCTTGTTTCTTATATAAAAAATAATATAGCAATTTTTTGTAAATATACCTTTGGATGCACCAAAATTAAACTTTGGAAATAATTCGCTAAGTCTTAGTTTTTAATTGTACAAATATATATATGCATACATGAAGATTAAACTTTGGAAACACCCATTGTCCAAAGAAAAACAATATAAAAATGATCAAATTACAATTCGTGATATGTATATACCAAAAGAAGTTTGCAAATGAAATCAAATGGGAAATACTTAATTGTTAATTACAAGTCTACCAAGTAAACCTGAACATAGGTAAAACCACACTACCACAGTCCATAGAACATCAGAATTACAGAAACAACAACAAACAGCAGCAACCCCCCAAAAACAAAACAAAAAAACTCTAGCAACAGGCAACAAATAGCAGCACAACTTTATTTTCTTCTCCAACTTTCTTTCCTGTTAAATAAAATGGGGGAAAAAAAAAGAGGGAAATGTCATATCAGGAGGATTTTAGAAAAATAATTACAAATTAGTGAGAAACTGTATATTTATATATATTTATAATTAAAGTTGTAAACTTTTTCATGTATATGAATTTTTTTTTTGTTAACCGCCCCCCCCCCCCACCCCACACACACACACACACACACCAAAAAAAAAAAAAAAAAAAAAACTATTTAGTTCTATTACTTACATGTAAGAACTGTAAAAAAATGCTTAAAGATGTGAGAAATGATGCCATTTACCATGACTCACTCACAACTCATCCAAGTCCATATCATCGCATATAGTGGTGTAGCCTACCTATTCCAATGTTGAATTACCTAAAAAGACAAAAATACAAAACATATATTGAAATTATCCAATGGAAGTAGAAGAATGAAATTATTTTATGTTGAGTTACTTGAGTACCTTTCATATTTGTAACCGACTACCAATTTTATGCACACATTAATGTTTTTAATGTCTTTTGATGGAGTCTACTATGATGTGCGCTCACAAACCTACCACTAGTGTTAAATGTAGACTCAAAGGTGATTGTGGATGCAAGAATAACTAAAATATTCTTGGCTATTGCATGTAAGGTTGGATATTTTGCTACATTGGATTTCCACCAAGTCGGATTAGATTTCACATTTTAGGGTAATTCAAACCACAATACTATAGAGTAATTCCCAACTCCCAAGTCCCCACTGAAAGAAAAGACTTACCAAAAAAAAAAAAAAATTGAAAAAAAGAAGAGAGAAAAAGAATCACAAACAAAATATAAACTTTTGACTTGTGTAAGAATAAGGATCTCAAACTAGACCATTTAATTCTAATATATATATATATGCAAAACAAAATGAGCGGATTAGATATAGTCATAAAAAAGAAACAATACAGAGAGGCGGGTTTGGAAGAGAAAAGATCAGAGAAGGGAGACAGGAAATTGGAGGAGAGAATGCATACATACCTTTGGGAGAGAAGGGAAGGGAGTTGCTACAGGGTGATGTCCTCACTCCTTAGGTTACAAAAGAGTGATTCTAAGAAATTGGAAAGAGAGAGAAAAACAAGAATCTGAGATAGATCAAACGAGAGAGAAAGAGAGAGCTCAGAGAAGTAGAACACTTACCAGAAACAAGATGGCTGGAATCGTGGTCTCCACCAGAGACCTCCACTGTCATCGAGAGAGTGAGAGGCTCAATGACAATGTCGATTCTTTGTATTTTCGAATGAAACATATATGTGAGAGATAGACATTGGGAGTGAGACAAGTCTGAGACTAACTCTATTATACATACATACATACATATAGAGAATGGTATATATGTAATTTCCTTTAATTGGGCTACAAAGCAGTGTAGGGATGTGGGGTGGGGCAGTGGTGGCTACAACTGTTTTTGGCCCCAAACAAAACTAATTCCATCCCTGAATGTGTAAGGGAGAAAATGGCAGGAAACATATTTTCTTCTTCCATAAATATATGCACATTAAACTAATCTCCGCCATTTAAGTTCTTGGCAAATAAAAGGCACATCTGACACCAAAGTAGGCATGAAGTGTTGGCATGTACTATAAAATCTAAACTCTATGTGCTCTGGAAAACAGTTTTCTTCACCAATTGTTTATCTCTGCAGATGTATACACATATGTGTAGTACCATTTCTCACCATTTAGTTTTCTCTCTTTCGATCTATATGCATACGAACGACCTCCCTCTCTTTTTCTCTTTGGTTTTTCACTTGCCTATTTCTGCCGTCAAATTTTTTTTTTTTTTTAATCTCTCTCTCTAAATTCATACATAATTAGATATATGTATATATATACATTATGTATCTGTCCCTGAAGGTCTTTTGCTTTTATCAATCTTGCCTGTGCTTTGATTTGGGGTTTGTGGAGAAGAGGAGCATGAGGTTATGATCTGAAAATAACCTGTTTTTTTTCTTCCTCCTCTCTCTCTCTCTCTCTCTCTCGAAGATAACATGAACAGATGAGCATGGAAACTGTCAACCTGACTAACTTGAATATTTTGTGCAGGTGTTTTACTTCTTGGATTGGGTCAAGCACCTTTTGAATGATCCAAAACTGTTCCAAGCCTTTCTGAGGATCACTGTGACCTTTGCAGTAGGTGTGGGTGCAGTTGCTCTGGGAGTTGGCACAGCATCTGGGTATATCTCTCCATGGACTGGTCGATTTTACTCTCTACTGGATCCAACTTATGCCAAAGATCACATCCCTATTATTGCATCTGTCTCTGAGCATCAGCCAACAGCATGGTCATCTTTCATGTTTGATTTCCATATTTTGCTTTTCCTTTTCCCAGCGGGTTTGTATTTTTGCTTCAAGAAGTTGTCAGATGCCACAATATTCATAGTAATGTATGGTCTCACGAGCATGTATTTTGCTGGGGTTATGGTTCGATTAATTCTTGTCGCTACACCTGCAGTATGCCTTATTAGTGCTATTGCAGTGTCTGCCACTATAAAGAATTTAACTCAGTTGGTCAGGGCAAAGAGCAAGGTTGCTCATTCTGGTGCTGGCAAGGGAACTTCTAGTGCAAAGGCTTCTTCTAAGGTGAGGTTTATATTGCTGCATTTAAGTCAGTTCTGATACGAAAATCTCTGTTGTGCAGTATGACCATTGTGCTAGCTTTAATGGAGCTTGCTTTCATGAGTAGCATGGGTTTCTTTCTCAGTTTTATTACTGCCAAGTACCAACAGCCTTTTCTGAAGAATGGTGTGTTTACATAATGATTTCAAGGAGCATTGTAGTCACATACAAGGAGTCAACTGAAAATTATCTTATTTTTCATTCTTTAGCTGCATTTTTACATTGGTATATGACGTATTAAAAATGTAAGTACTGTGCTACTAACAAACCTCCCTTTTTAATTATTATTGTTTTCTGAATGAGTATTATGTTACTGGAAACATAGTTTTGTCATTTTATATACAGACTCCATTTGGCTTGTAGATGGTCATACCAGGGGAATTTTTATTTTTAGAATGAGCTGGACATTAAGAGGAGATAGATAAGATCCCCGAAGGTAATCTAACAGGCATCATGAAACCTACCCTATTTTTACACTAACGACTAAACTATCAGCCAAAATAAATATGGAGCCATAATAAAATAATATTATGCAGAAGACCCTATATGAGTAAAAGCTTAGCACCTTGGCTATTTCCTGAAAGAATTGGAATATATTTTTTGTACAACGATAATTTGTGGAAGTACTTTAATATTTTTATTTTTCTTCTGGTCGCAATTCTGGGATATAAAAAATTGCATATTTTTCTTTCTAAATTTGTTTCATTCAGGTTGGTCGTTGGTCAAGTAAAGTGGTCCTAGTGGTCCCGTGCACACATTCAATGTCTCAGGCTTTGTTAGACTCTTTGCATGTACTATTTTTTCATGTAGATACTTTACTAAGAGATTCTATATTCTGTTTGGCATGAAGTACAAGTTCCATTGTTGTTGATTATAGATCATTTTGGCTGAGTATAGCTCATACTTTTTATTGAATGTTGAAACATATTTTTTTATTGTCGAATGCTGATCATGTCATCCTTTTTACATCATCCATGTTTTATATTCTACTTTCTTAAATCTGTTTGTATAGCTTGGAGATATTGGAAACACAGTTTAAGATCATTGGCCAGTCTACATGGCCACTACTAGGAGTAGCTTTTTTCTTTGTATAATCTTTCCATGTGTTGGTATTGCCATTCAACTATATTTATTAATAGACAATCTGCTGATGAATCCTGAAAGAGATAGCACCATGTAGTTAATTTGTTCCTGTCTCGTCAATGCTATCTGAAGAATTTTCATATTAATATATATTCTGTTGGTTTTTCTGTGAGAAAATCAAAACGTTGTACTCGTGATTTATTGCACAAACAGGCTTCGCTTGATCAATCTCTGCCTTTCCAGAGAAACAGTGCTATTGCACTGCTTCTTGGTGCTTTCTACTTGCTCAGTAGATATGCTACCCACTGCACTTGGGTCACTTCAGAGGCATATTCATCTCCCTCAATTGTCTTAGCTGCAAGGGGTGCACATGGTAACAGGGTCATTTTTGATGATTACCGCGAAGCATACTTCTGGCTTCGGCAGAATACTCCTCCAGATGCTAAGGTGATGTCTTGGTGGGATTATGGGTACCAGATCACTGCCATGGGAAACAGAACTGTGATTGTAGACAACAACACCTGGAACAATACACACATTGCTACTGTTGGACGGGCAATGTCATCTTATGAAGACGAAGCATACGAAATAATGAGATCACTGGATGTGGATTATGTTCTAGTTGTATTTGGAGGTGTTACTGGTTATTCTTCTGATGATATTAACAAGTAAGGATTTAATCATTTGCTGAAAAATAGCTTAAAGAAATTGTATTCTAATCTTGTTATACGGTATCTTTTTTTGAACCATGCCTTCTTTTTATAGTGATAAAAACACTGAATGGTTCTTTTTTTTTTAAAATAATTTTTTTTTTAATTAATAATTTAACTTTTAGATGCAAAAACTATGCCATTTAATATTATATTGGTAACTATTGCTGATTACGGTTGTGTTCCCTTCTCCCTGTCTCCCTTATTGCTTGGTATAGTGAAGTGTTTCCGTATATAAATCAACAGATGGTATAAAATTTGATCTGTTTGCAGAGTATCAAATAAGATACGAGATCTGCCTGTAGCATAGGTTGCAGAGTATTTGCAAATAAGATCCAAGACCATCTGATGCTTCTGCTGGATAAGCTGGCTGCTTATTAGGGTCATAACAATAGTCTACTTATGGTGACTGGATCGTCATACATTTGTCATTTGCCACTAGGCCACTTAATTGAGGCAAGTAAGGTGGCTATCCTATCTACAAACACAATAATTTCTGAATGCAATATAGTATCCATGCTTCTATTGATATACATTTAGTACCGCACCAATTTTGTCATCCGAATTCTATTAGAGGTATTTATAGGCTTTGTCTTATTTGTGGGTCCTCATACATAGCAGACTTGACCTGGCATTCCCTCTGCTTTCTTCATTAACTAAAATTATTCATGCTTTACTAGATTTTTGTGGATGGTGAGAATTGGAGGTGGAGTTTTTCCTGTCATCAAGGAACCTGATTACCTTGTCAATGGCGAGTATCGTGTCGACAAAGGGGCAGCTCCAAAGATGTTGAACTGTCTAATGTAAGTTGCTGTAAACTACTGCGCAAGTTGCATGTATGTTGTATCAAGCATGCATATATTAACTATATTTATTTGTGGTATGATTTTGCTTTTATCACTGTGTTCCAATAATTGTGAGCTAGAGTCAGGAGAATCGTGTATGATCCCGTCATCTTGCAGAATAATTTGCCAAAATATAGCATGGGGTTATATCTATATATAATTTTAATATTTCAAGTGTCATTTAGTCATGTTGTATTTAATGGACCTTATTTCTTCTCAATCCTAGTTTTTCCGGAATGGCACTTCTTGTATTGAAAAATGCACATCTTCTCCCTAAATTTGATATTACCAAAAAGAAAAATGCAGGTCTTGCATTCTTCACATATGGTTTTAAAATAACCACATACATGCAGGCATGTATAACATGTTTTAATATGATGGAAGTTTTGATATGCATTCTATCAGGATTTAGGCGTAATTATTGTGGACATAACATGATATTTTTTAACCTTTCTGACCTTATCTCTTTTCCCTCTCTCTCTCACCTTTTGTCTATCTCTTTATTTTTTTAATATTTATATATTTTATATTTTATATTTATACATCTTTGATTTAAATCCTATTTTTTATACTTATATATTTTATATTTTTCTATTTAAATTTTTTTTTTGTTTATAAGTTTATATCTTTTTCTATATTTATAATTATTCTAATATATTTTTTAATTTATTTATTTATTTTTTTACCTTTATAAATATTAATGTAATGGTTTATATATATATAGAATTAATGTTAGTTTTATTAATTTTGAATGTTTGCTAACATAATATTAATTTACATAGCAATATATAAATAAAATTTGCCTTGTCCGTGTAAATAGGTGTCGTGTTAGGTGTGCGTGCTTCATAGTTGTTTAGATTACATTATTAGAATTTAAGGTATTTCAAGAGTAATTTTCTTTTAACAATTAAACATCCAATAAAATGCTACTTTTCTTTTTCAAATTAATTTGGTTATAATGCATTTTTATGAGCATTATGTCCCATGTTTCTACATTTTGTCATGCCAAAACTTCACTTTCTTTAGATTTTAGTTTATTATATTTTTTATGTTTTTTCTTCTAAAATAACTTTCAAGGTTTATACTAGAATTTATATATATATATATATTTATATTTTTTTTGATAAATATATACTGGAAAATATTTTGGGATCGCTAAATTGATTGTTTTGGAACGAAAAGTATCGTGTGTTTGAACATGGGTTCCACACGTAATCACCACTAGGGTATTAGTTTTTTTTTGGGGGGACATTGCCTCGACTAGTCTTCATAGTGGAATCATCTTAGCCTTTTCTCTCTCTCGCTCCACCATTAAAACCCCCCCACACCAAATCACTGTCACCACTATTGAAACCCCCCATTATCACCATAGTCAACCCCCTCTCCCTCCTCTCTCCCTAACACCCACACCCACACATTGCAACTCCCTACCACCACCAATATGGCCCATGCCCCATCACCACCAAATCAACGTACTTGTCTTTGGTTGATAGGGAGGCACCTCTGGCCATGGTGACTCGAGACTGTTGGGGAGATAGCTTCAGATGGGGCTAAGAAGAGCTTGTGGCTGGGGAAACCGCCTCCTCTGTGATTAGCTCTCTCTCTTTCTCCTTCTCCCTCTCAACTTTTTGTTTTAAATTTGATTATATAATTTAGATACATATACATCTATAAGGCCATATTTGGCTATGCAGATAAGTGACAACAAAAATAAAGACATTCTTGTCCTAGAAACTCAAGTAGTATGTCATGTGTTGCTCATGTTACATGTTTCCCACCCAAAACCCTGACAGATGGCTAATGAAGGGATTTATTTGCCTATTAGTATCATAGTTGATCTTTATTTTATGAAGCGCTCATTGATTTTAACATGTTATGCTTTCACATTGATGGTTATTAAAAATTGGGTGGGTGTACTGTTTCATTCTTGAGGACATTTTAGGCAAAACATTCGACAGTACTATGAGTTCTTTGAAATTGAACTTAAATTAAAATTTCACCTTTTATCCTCTATTTACTTATTCTGTTATTTACTATATGTTGCATTTAGTGAGGAAAAATCTTCTTGTCCCATTTTGCTGTGGTAATTAGGTACAAGCTGTCTTACTATCGGTTTGGGGAGCTGACAACAGAATATGGCAAGCCTCCTGGGTAAGATTAATATTTACCCTTTTTCTGCTTTTAAGGTTTTGTATGCTCTTGTGCATCTTTATGTACTTTTAGAGAAATGCTAATGACAAGGGCACTTGAATTTCTCTGAAAGTATATCAACCAATGCTTGTTCATTACATACACATCACATATATGAAAACCTAAATGCAATTGCCTAAAAAATTCCTTAAAATTGTTAAAATTTGGAAGGAAAAAAAAAAAGGAAAAAGAAAAAAAGAGGATATGTGGATAGTTGTAGCCATCTACTTCTCTATGGAGTAGCCTAATTGCAATGTAAGGTATGATCTATATTACATAGACTTCTCTTAATCTATGAAGTACCTACATTTTTGTTTCAAAAAAAGGAAAGGTACCTATGTTGGACACTAGGCAGTTGGGTAATAGCATGAGATATGTGTCCGACATTTAATTGGATATTCACTTAACAAATATATGTAGTTATACATAAAACCCCATATTATGTATGAAATTTTCTATGACACATTGTGAACACTATGGGTATGTTTGGTTTGAGTTTGGGAGATGAGTTTGTGAGATAAAAAGTACGAAAAGTTGTTTGGTTTGGTTTTTTTGGAAAGATGTTTTGGAAAATTATTTTGAGAGAGAGTTTTGAAAAAAGTGATTGATTTGATGTGTATGAGAGAGAGATTTGTTTGGAAAACTTGTTTGGTTTACAAGTTTTGGGAAATTTTTTTGGAAAAATTTGTTTGGTTTGAATTTTTCTGAAAACTCATTTGTAGAGAAATTTTTCCAAAAATTTTTGGGAAATTCAAACCAAACGAACCCTATGTATCCTAGAAAATAATAGTACACTAAGGCCAAGTTTGGCATCTACTAAATAATACAAAAAGTCAAAAAGTCACTATCCTATTTAAATCACATTATTTAAATCACATCACCTCTCTAACACATCACATCACATCACATCAAACTCAATTCAAACCCAACCCATATAAGCCAATAAGTCAAAAAGTATACTTTTTTAGAACATCCCAAACCAACCCTTAAAAAAAATGTGAAAACTTAAGCTAATATAATTATGTCAAACTTGTGAAGCTAATGTATTTTCTCCAAACTCTAAGGGAGGTTAGTGTAATATACCCTTTTATTTAAGCAGTTACTCCTTGCCAAAAATACACTTTCTGGTTATATTATATATGTACTTATATTGTTTATAATATTATGACTTTGGAGATGCCTCTTCTGGCTTTGTTTGTCATGGGCACATTATTCTAATGTCTGCCAAAGATGTCACTAAAATTATATAAAAATAAAAAATAAACATTTATTATCTATATTTATATTTTTTTACTTTTTGTGATGGCAGGTATGATCGTGCAAGGGGGGTTGAAATAGGTAATAAAGATGTGAAACTTGAATACTTGGAAGAGGCGTTCACAACATCTAATTGGATAGTTCGGATTTACAAAGTCAAACCACCCAATAACAGGTGGTAATTCTCACACAAGAAACTGGCCCCTCTCCTCTCCTTCTAAGAAACATAGTAGATTAACTTTGAGAGGTTGAGTAATGGATACATTTATAGATAGATCCATATTTTTTTCTGTTGAGTATGTTTTTGTAACAAACAAGGCTTTTCCGATTTGGACTTTCTTTTTGAGACTTTTGTAGTGAAGCTTTGACCAAGTCTTGTGGTTTAATAGTTGACAGGATCCTTCCCTGCTTCGAAACAGTTTGCTTTTTATCTTTCTTTTTCTTTTTTTGTAACCAAGATTGGTATGCCATATGGAGCCGAGATCTGTTTTGTGGCTGCAAATGTGAGGTGCAGGGCACTTGGGTACATGTTAATTGGGTTTTTGATTTGTACTGCTTTGCATATGATTCTGGCACCTATCTTTGGCTGTGTGATGGTCAGGTTTATGGGTCCTCAAAACAGGGGCACATTTATTTACTTTGATGCAAACTTTAGTGGTCCTGGGTGGGCTTTGAGCTTGGTATCAGTGAAACATGGCTGTCTTTGTCTTAAGAGTAATGAATTGCTTTGTGGAAGGGAATTTAGGAACCAAATCTCTGCAGAAACAAATTACCTTTTTTTGAGCTTCCTTTGCGCATTTATGTTGTTTTTGATTGGGAGATTTGTGGAGAGATTTGGAAAAAGAAAGGGAAAAGGTGTGTGAAACTTTGTGAAATATAGACATGTTTTATTCACATTTCACTTATCTTTTTCATTTCACTTTTCAAATTCCTCTTCAAATTTCCTAACCAAACACAGCATTAGAGTACCCCTTGAATAATTTCTATTGTTCACTCATCATTCTTAACCGTCCGTTTGGTATAACAAATAGGAACATAAATGAAATATAGGTTTTTTTATTTTATTTTATATTTTTTTTAATTTTTTTTTTTATATATAGATAAGTGAGTGAAGAAAATAAATGATTGTATTTTTTCACTATCTGAACATGATAATTTGGATGAGTAAGAAAACAAAGTATGTAAGAGAATGATATAAATGAAATTTCATTTTTATAATCAACCTCAACTAATGCATATATTTTTTTTTATCAAATTGGTACTTTTGATAAGAAATGGAATATGTAAATAAAGGGAGGTGTCTCTTTGACAATTTTTCTGTTTTTTACCTAATTTATTTATGAATCAAACATCTCTCCAATTTTAAGTAAAAATGTGATTGGAATGAATTGTTGACCCGTCTCATTCGTTAGAACTGGTTCTGATGAAAGGTGGCAGGCACCATGGTATGTAAGAGTGTGAGTGAGTCAAAGATTATTAAAGAGTATATATATATTAAAGAGTAATTGTCTTGGAGGGGATCCGCTCTAGTTTGTATCATCCCTGGTCCCGTTTATTTATTGTCGTTGTCGCGCATTTATTAGAGACCCTTTTTGTTCAGAGTCCGGATCCTCGGTTGCCATTATTTGCAGTCATTTCCTGCAATGCTCCAAAACGACGTCGTTTTGGAGCAAATTTTCAAAAAAATAAAAATAAAAATAAAAAAACAGAACCGAACTGAACCTTCAGCCACCTTCGACCTTCGGCCATCGTTCTATTCCTCCTCTCTTTCTCTGCCTTTCTTCTTTTCCCTTCTTTCTTCTTCTCCTTTGTTAGATATTTCAACCATTCTCTTCTCCCAGCTCCTTCCTCTTCCTTTGCAGCAAATAGCCACCTTCTACCACACACATCCACCACTGACCACTGCTCCGACCACCCGTACCAAACAATACAACCACAACCATCAAAAACAAAAACAAAAACAAAATCACAATCAAAATTAACCAACAAAAGCAAAATTAAAATCAATATCAAAACTTCACAAAAATAAAAAAAATACAAAATATATATCAAATCCAATTTCAAAACTCACCAATCAAAATCCAAATCATAATTCAAATTCATTGCTGAACATTGCTAAGAAATTGGAATTGATAAGCCAAAAGAAATACCAGAATTGAAGAAATGTAAACAATAAAAAAACAGAGTAGAAAGATCTTTGTTTTCTTTTCCTTTCATTCCAAGCAAAGCCAATGGTTTCTAACCTTTCTCTCAGCAAAAATTCACAGTTACAAATCAATTATAAACCCATCATCACCAGACCCACCACCTCTTACAACACCCACCCAATTTTTTTTTATTCTTTTTAGTTTCAAAATAACAATCAATTTCAACAATCAAGATAAATACCCGAGTCAAACTTGCAACGGAGTTTACATTAGTTGCAGATTCATCGGAACCCTTCCCTCCCCTCATCACGTCCGACCCCTCCTTTTTCCCCATTGCAAAACCTCCCCTTGTCTCCCGCGTCCCTTCCCATCCGCCACAACCCTTTAAAACCCTCTCCTCCCTCTGTTGCATCTCCTCTTTCCCTACACCTTCGCCACCATCTTCCTCCTCCCCTAGTACCGCCTCACCACTGAGTCCGGATCAAGATGGTGGCTCGTCATTGGTGGCGAGATCAAGATCGCGAGAGGAAGAGATGGCTCGTCATTGGTTGCGAGATCAAGATTGCGAGAGAGAGAGAGAGGGGTCGCGAGATCAAACCCACCTCACCGCTGCTTTCTTTCTTCTTCACCCTTTCTGGGTTTTGTTTTTTTTTTTTTTTTTTTGGTTGAAAATTTGCCCCAAAACGATGTCGTTTTGGGACACTACAAGGAAGGACTGCAGATAATGGCAGCCGAGGATCCAGACTCTTTTTGTTCCAGGTAGGTGGGAAGAGAAGTGAGAAATGGTTGAAGATACAAGTCTGACAGACCAAAACCCTAGTGCTAATCTTTTTAAAGATCTCAAATCAAATCAAATCGAATCAAATCGACCTCCAAAAAAACAAAAGCAACATTGAAGTCCATAGGGTTAGACTAGAGAGGGATTGTTCCACCTGCTAATCTCCTTTATCACTAACCTTTAGGGCTTCCCATCCATCTCTTCTAAAGAAGAAACTTTTTTAGGTAATTTAATAAAATTTTCTAAATATGATTTGAGAATAGGAGTTGTATTTTAAATTTGTGAATTTTGAAATTATTATTTGAATGTAGAAAATTTGTTTAGTGAATTAGTTTTGAAGAATGAAAAATTTTTGATGTGACATATGATATCTGATACAAAAACTTACAATTCATAACCAAACACACAATTCAAAAATCTATTAAAAACTCACAAATTTTTTTTAAAAATTTCTAAAATATCGTTTTATTAAAAATATAAAAAAAATAAGTGGCAATTGCGAAAAGAATAAATAAATGCACGGTCAATTGACCAGACGACCGGTAGGTCAAATTTCAAAATTTAAAAACCTGCTTGGAGCGAATTTTCGAAAGGAGGGGTAGAGTTAATTTTTTAAAACTCAAACCAAACATCATACTAGAATGTAAGGGTAGAACTATGATTCCAAAACCCTTCCAAACGCAGCCTTAGGCTCCTCATCCTCATCCAAATCAAGACAAACAAAAAGGTTCCTTGTGGTGAAATTCCTCCAAGGAGATCAAAACGTCTTCGGTTTCAAAGCTAGTTCCTTTTCTTTTAAGATAAATTCAAAGCTAGTTCCTTCCTTTGAGGTAGTGTTTTTGTTGCATTAGCTTGAAAACAACTTCTCAAGTTAAGACATAAGTTGTCAAATACCACACATACTAAAAGTATACCAATAGCAACAAATTCAGCTCACCAATCAGAAGCAACTGCAGAAAGAACATGATGCAAAACTGAGGATATGCAACCCAATCATATATGCACATGGATTCACCATAAAATGATAAAATTACACAAAAAAATTTAGTAATAGAAAATTAAAAACACAAAGCCTTCCACTATTGTTATTATTACCGCCAAGCATTTAAAATTGGACCTATCAAGTACTAATCCTCACTGTATTGGAGAACCATCTATTTTCAACATGGTTGCAGACTTGAATTTCAATCCCTCCCTGCCATCAAAAATAAAATAAAATAAAATAAAAACAACATTTATTGGCAAGGTATAAGAAATAAACGCAAGGTTTTGTACTACTATAAGACACTGTATACAAGGATTACACGCACTAAAAAAATAAGTCCATTGCAAAGGCATACACAGATGACATGCATAAACATCACCTCAAAACAACTGATAATGTTCAAATGCCAGTAAGATTAATACTGGTGTCATATGCCAAGTGGTATTTGGTTGCTTTGTTAACTTAATGTCAGGGGCTCAAATCTGTCTTGTTAACCAAAATAATGCTAATGACATAAGATGTCTTCCAAGCACAAACAGCTAGCTAATACATGTATTTCGCATTCTACTATTGTGCATCAGAGAAACATTTATGAAATAATACAGTTTAAAAAAGTATCCAGCCAAAATAAGTACAGTAGTTGAGCACCATTTGGTACACTAAGACATGACCATACCGTGCTTGTGTCTAAATCAAAAATATTTATATAAAAAAAAGAAGAAGAATAAGAAAGGTGAAGGAGCTAACTCAATCAAAAGGACACAAAGCACTGTTTTTTGTTTATCCACACAGTGCAACTGGCACTTAACTGTTCACTGTTGTACACATTGGTCATGGCAGTATGCTTATGAGTGGAAAAACAACACGAACATAAAAGTTTCGGGCAGAAAACATGCTAGAGCCAGTTTAAATTAAAACATTCAGGTTTGCTAACTAATATTCCAAGGTAACGTGAAAAAGGCATTAGAGAAGGGGCTACAAGAGCAGCCTTCAGTATAGCTCCAGCTTTTACCAAAATAAATAACAGTTTATCTATTAATATTGCAACCAAGACTTAAATACTGCAAATCCTGGCACTACAGTCCCAAACCCACATAAAGGAAGGCTGTACTAGAATCAGCGAAAATCCTTTCCTCAAACCCAACAAACATTAGAAGAATCCAGAACGACGGACCAGAAGATTGATAAACCGAGAAAGCATTAAGAAACTGATAGTGCATTCTCAAGATGGATGTTAGAAATGATCATTTAGCTACAATATCATAAGCTATCAACCAGCTTCTTGAAATTGATTAATCATACCATGGATTATGCTAACTAAATCACATGGATTAAATACACAATCAATTTAGCATCACAAATCATTTTTATTTTTCTTTTCTTCCCTTTTTGTGGAATAAATTTAAATTATATGAAAACAAAGGGTAAATTACACCTACACCCACTGAGGTATATCTTTAATACAGATATCTCCATGATGTTTCTGGAAATTACACTGACCTCCCCGTCAGTTTGTTGGATAACAACCTTAACAGAAAAACTAAAATGACTCTTTTACCCTTGTCTTTCATCTTCTTTGGGCTAAAGCATTTTATCAAACATGAAAGAGGCATCATCCCCACAACAACAGTCCAGGGATGGCAACGGGTTGGGTTTTTTTGGGTTTCGTGCACGAATTCTTGATTTTAAACTCAACTATTTTGGTGATACAATTTCATACTTTATTCGAATTCTAACATTTTTGACCTTCCTACCCCTATAATTTACCCTACCCTATCAATTTCTCCCAAACCTTTTTTTATTAAAATCAGGTTCGGACAAATACAATTAGGTCGGGTAATTTTTTCATCCCACGTCCACCATCACCTACGCCCACAACAACCGTTGGCCACACTACCTCTACAATCACAGCCATCATTCTGTCACCGACCCACTCTTTCCAACCATAACCTCCAGTGACCCACCCAGCCCAACTCACCCCTCCCCAGTCCCCAACCCACAACCTCCAGCAATGGAACCCACCATCCCCAACTGTGACCTCCAGTCACCCAACCCACCCCCCCAGACGCAACCTCCAGATCTTTGCTCTCTGAGATCTGCTCACCAGAAGCAACAACGTGATTCTATTTCCCAGCCATCACAGCAAGGATAATGAGAAAAACTATAGTATAGTGTGTTTTTTGGTTCAGGAACAGCATACAAAGTAGAGAGGTATGCATATTACATGCTTAACTCCCTCTGTCCCTCCCTCTATATATATACTTCTTCTCTACCCCCTTCTCTCTGTCACAAATATGAATCAGATCCCTCCGAAGCAGAACCATGGGTAACACCCAACACTTTTGAAAGCTACAAGTCTATGAATGACAAATTAAGGTTTGTTAGGTTGATGGGTGGTGATGGGGGTGGATACAAAGATGGGTGAAGGTGGCAGTGGTGGAGCTTGGTGATATTACAGTGGTGAGGTGTGGTGATTGCAGTGGGATGTGGAGGAGGCATGTGCATATCAACTGTTTGATCAAATACTGAATCTGATTCCAAAATTTTCTTATTTTAAAGAAAGAGGTCCTAACTTTTAGATTATACCTAAATAAAACACTTATTTTTCATGTCGGTAGACTCTAGAATATGGGCCTACTATTTGCCAAAACACACTGACAGTGGCCAAAAGTAATTATATATATTTTTTGCTGAATAAAAAATGTCACCCCAATGCACGATACTCCCTCCATTGCTGGGCTGCCCTTTTATTTTGTGGCTGAATCAGCCACTAAAGTTGTAGATCCTCGCTACTGTTAATATAAAAGCCACTTAATGAGATAATTAGTATAAAAAAAAGATACCACTGTCAAAGTTCTCAGCATTTTATACAGTCAAGGTGAGAAGGGGGGAAGAAACAAAAATAGCAAGGGAAAAAAAAGAACTTAAGATAACCACATTTAGATTTAAGAATACAAAAGAAAAAAGACGGCAGTGTAGATGATGTAAGAGAAACTGATGCAGGCTGATGCAAAGAGTTTAATCAATGATGGGAAAAGATAAGGAGGATCTTTCAATTATAATACCGAAACAAAGGAAGTCAAAGAAATAGAGAAAAGGAATATGACAACGCCTAAGCACACAAGTCATTTGATACATATCATCGATGTATTGGCTCAAAAGATATCTCCATGCACTATACAGACAAATACATCACTATATAAGAAGGATCTAACTTGAAAGACAAGAAAACTTACTAGGCGTTTAATCTTGGATTTGGAGTAAGAGTAGAAGACTAGGACCTTTATTTAAACTTAATAGGCCATAAATCTGATAAAAACTATCAAGTAGGCTCCACAAACAAAAGTCTCTGAACAGCAGCACATTCTACATCCCAAACCAAGAATACCAAAATATTCCTTACATACAAAACTCAAAAAAAATTTCTAGCTTGAACCTAAAATAACACATATTGAAGAATAATGAGAACTAAACATTATTCTTTTTTTTGTTTAAAATACTAAGAACTTACAAATTTTCAATCCATGACTTCAAGGAAATCGAGCTATCTTGTGGGTCATGCCTCAAAATTTGAGCCAAACCTCCAAAAACTTCTTCTCTTTATATTTACTCTTAAGACCCTTTCCTTCTCCTACAACTTACTTTGCAAAGCCCAAGAGCAATTTCACAAATTTACACCTATTTTCAGTTGAACTTGGAGAGGAGTCATAGTTGTAAAAATGCCTGGGGTCTTGATCCATTGCCCAAGCAACCACTCAGGCACATAGGCGATGGCCTAGCCCAGTAAATTTTAAGATGGGAGCAGTCCTTTTTATTGAATCCACTCCAGGAATATTTTTCATGGGGATTTTTTGAATAGGCCTTTGTTAGGCTTTCTTGTCCCATGGGTCAAGGCTTGATGATTCATGTGCCAATTATTCTCCCAAATCTAGGCTGTGACACCATAACATTGTGAAGAATGCATTATTTTTCAAAAGAAATCAGATATGAGGCATCGCCAAAGTTTCCACATTCATGAAACACGGGTCAATGTTATACAAGGAAAGCTACTCATAACGAGTACTATATTGCATGTATTATAAATGTATAATAAAGTGTAACATCTTTGATGAATACAAATTTTAAGGAAGAAAGGGCATCGTGACCTACGGCTTGTTTCTTGTATTCACCACCTTTTTTGAAATCTGTTCATTTATAACATCAAGAGGACCCAGTAAAGTGGTTTTGCAGTAGTCGTGCCAAATACTAATCTATCTAATAAAGATGCGAAGGACGCATGCATAAGCTCCAAAAATGAAAATGACCCGTCGTTATGCAAGATGAAAGAATTAGTAGATGATAGTTGGCTATTGCAGGAGATGCAAGGTGTGGTGTATGCAAATAATATTTACTGTTTATACAGATAGGAAGTGAAAATGATAGGACTTCCCTTATATTGAATGCATGTTGGCAGAAAACTCATGCAGAGATATGTGACACCAATCACACTTGTCAATGTATAAAAGTAGTTTATGTGCCATAAATACTGAAAACTTTGGGAAGAAAGTTTTGTGTCTCTTCTCTACCACCACATCACGTTATACATATTTATATATATCATATCATCATGGATAAAGAGAAAGTGGGTCATTCAAAATGGAGGGGTTCACAAATCAAGCTCTATGTTAGTGAATGTATAATATTAAAGTGCCTTGGATAATGAAGGAGGACTTTTAGATGCATGACATACACCTACCAGATAATCATTGCATAACATTGCATATCGGATTCTAAAATCTCCAATTGCATCAACATGCCATAAAAGAAATGGCAATAAATACGCTATAACATCAAATTGTTGTAATGAAGATCGAAAGGAGCTAATTAGCACATAAAACTAAAGCATGGTCATAATGTGAACATGCAGTGGAAATGATGTATGGTCATCACTTCAACAGACTATCATGGAGAAGGAAATAACCCAACTAGTGCAACAAAGCACGACCATAAGATCAAGAAACTATAATGAAATGGCAAGAAAGAAGACCATAATCAAAGCATGGTCATAACATCAGCAAGCTATCATGGAGATGGAAGGAACCAAGCTAATGCATCAAACCATGACCATAACAACAACAAACTACAATGGAGATAGCAAGAACCGATCATGAAAAAATGAAATTCAGTCTTAAATAAAAGTGTGCACGGTAATATACACGATGGGGGCTTGATCTTATATGGCTCAAGGAGCCAAAGACTAATGCATCAAACCATGACCATAACAACAACAAACTACAATGGAGATAGCAAGAACCAATCATGAAAAAATGAAATTCAGTCTTAAATAAAAGTGTGCACTGTAATACACACGACGGGGGCTCGATCTTATATGGCTCAAGGAGCCAAAGAGAACCCTAGTAACAGTCCTACAAAACATTTGAAGAGAGTCCCAGCTCATACCAATCATGATTCACCACAACCTAGATGCAAACTCATACTTTTGCAAGCTGGTAGCTCTACTCTTCTTGAGCGTCATACATAGTGTGTACCAATCTTTCCCAATGAAGCATGTGTGTGGAGAATCCATGCGTTTAGTGAATTGTGGACCTTCTTCGAATCATGGTAGACACTGAATAGAACAAAACCCCCAAGGGTGGATATGGAGAGAGCTAAGGCAACTTAAGTAGAGAGCAAATGGCAGTATTATGTTTGTGTGTATGGAGAATATAGGTATTCAGTGGATTGTGGGATCTTTTGGGAATCATGGTAGGCACCAAATGGCACAAAATCACGAAGTGTGAATAAAAAGAAAGTTGAGGCAGCCTTGGAGAGAAGAGTGTGGCAGTAACAATGGAGGTGAAAACTATCAATGAATGAGGGGTGAGGGATATACATGAAGGAATGGTGTGGTCCATCTCATGGAGAGAGTCAGCTCCTTTTATATAGAGGGGAAATGGCTGGAAAGGCTTGTTAGGTGTTCTAGCCAAGGCCCCTTTAACCCATGTTGGCTCCATCCATGCGATGCATCTCTCTCTTGTCTAAGGTTTGTCAGAGTGGGGTGGGGCCACCTCGGAGAGTAAGCAAAGCAAGGATGCACTCAATTCTATCATCAATCCACGAGTTTGTGGTGATCCTGTGCTGGGCCACGAGTTGCTCATGCATCCCATTACCAAGACACCAACCCTGAGGGGTCCCTAGGTCCTAAGCAGTCTGTATGTATAACGTCAATGTGCAAGTCTTGAGTCAAGAGGAGCAAGTATGGTTGTGGGGAACATCCCCTCAAGGATGCAAGCATGCCAAGTCATGTGGCACCCATGTACTAACAGGTTGTTTCACTTAAAACTATTTCCTAATCTTATTTGGTCAAGCATTTAGCCTTTAGAAAAGTAGTTTTCAAACTAGGTAGAGCCAAGTTAATTTGTCAAGTATCTTGCTCAAAGTGATTTTAAGTGTATGACATCCCACACAAGTGATCAAACTCATCCTTTATGTTATTATTGTTATTATTATTATTATTATTGTGTGTGTTCGTAGCACCCTACATGAATTGTATCATAGAAACATGTACAGAAAATAAACCAGAGTACGAAAAAACTAAATGCAACAGAACAGAAGAGAAAACTAGATAGTATTTAATCATACCAAGATTGTTTCTTAATCCAAATCTTCTTCTCTGGCCTGACCTCCTGAGTTTGATTCTCCACTATTATTACCGCTGTTGTTTCCAGCTCCGCTGTTGCTGGTCTCTGCAGGTGAGCCAAACGCCCTAAAAGGCCATGGCAAAGTTATCCTAAACCTTCGTTCGACAGCGCGTGTGGTCTGGAGATTATCCTGAGACGATGCCTCACTAGGAGCAGCAGCACTACCAGATGCAGATGCAGCTAAAGCAGATGCTAAATTGAAATTGGAAGGAGCTGGTGTTCCCCGAGTCCTATTCTCATAATCAGGATCGTCTGTAGGCAACTCGTAACGACAAACGGGACAAGAATTGTGGAGCTCCAACCAGGGAGGATACAGTCGGAATGATATATATGTTTACAAGGCATGAGTTTAGCAGCCTCACCAAGTTCAAAGGTATCTTTACAGACAGCACACTGAGAAGAATCCGAAGAGAGCGATTCATCAGTAATCTTAATGTCGAGAAGAGCCTCAACTGCAGACTTAGAAGCAGGGGGGGTCCCGTACCGATTAGGATCGTTCTCGGCAAGCTGCTGGATGAGTTGCTCGAGTCCAGGGCCAATGAAGTAATCGCCGAGGTTGGACGGAAGCCGAAAACCTGGATGATCCGAGGAGGAGGAGTTCTCGATGACTAGTTGGATGTTGGAGCCTCCTGCTCTTAGGGTATTGATGTAATTCTGAAGGAATGCAAAAGGATTGAATTCATCGGGGCCTTGGCCTTGTTGGAGAGTAGGTGATCGGCCGCCGAAGAGAGCAGAGAGATCGGCAGTGTTTTGGAGCTCGATGCCTCCGCCAGCAGAGGTGGAGAAGACCATGGGTAAGCCGCCGCCTCCGCCTCCGCCTCCGCCTCCGAAGGAAGGGAAACCAGATAAATTGTCGAAGGCGAAGAAGGGATTGGGTGTAAGGTTGAGGCTAGGGTTAGGAGGAAGAGGATTAGGATTTTCATATTCTTCGAGGAAGCCGCCGTTGCAATTGGGGCAAAGGAGTTCGGAGGTAGGAGAAGATGTTATTGAGACCGTACGATTGCACTGGTAGCAGAAGTAGAGCTCAGGCTGCGATGTCACGGCGGCGCGCCCGCCCGAGTTTCCCGTCGATGACATGTCCGAGACAGAAAGAGAGAGCTTTTTGATATCTTTCTTGCCGTTGACTTTTGCTCTTTCTTGCCGTGTCCGTCGTGTGTGGATATATAATTGGGGAAGGAAAATATTTCCTACCTCAAGTTTGAGTTTGTTTAAATCATGTTGGTTGATCATTTGGATAACTATTTGGATGATCAATATAACATCTGTCTATACTCTTATTGAATGTGATTCTCACTTTATTATCAAATAATTGATCCAACAATTGATAAGTCAAAATTTGGATATTGGATAAATTTAAATTCAAATTTAAATTATATGTATTGTTAATTATAAATAATTGACCGGACAATTTATAAGTCAAAATTTGGATCACTTGAATAAATTCAAATTCGAACTACACCCAGTGGTGTGGTGTGGGAGAAATTTCTTTTATAGAAAGATGATAAATTTTATAAATATTAATATTAATTTTAATTTTAATTTTAATTTTAATTTTTTAATTATTGTGTAATAATATTTTTTCTTATGTAATTTAGGATTGATTAGGGTAGACTCCTCAATTATTAACCTAATATTATTTATTTGTTCATGGTTGCATTTTAATTGTTGATTTATTTAATAGTTAATCAATTAAAATTTAATTCTTTGTCACGTTAGTACAAACAAATTTAGAAATAATGTTTTAAAGAAAAAAATATATATAATATATTTTTTGTTTTTGTTGGTTATTCATTGATAATCATTCTTATAAATAGCTTATTAGATGTGATATGTGAATGGTAGTTGTGGAGTGGCACTCAATTGATTGTATGTAGTATGCAATGGCTATGTTGTTACTTATTGATAATACAGTGAGTCCACGTGGATGGGTTGGACCGATCCAAGCTCCTCTAGCCCACTGGATAACCTGCAAACAAGTTCAATCGGGGAACGGGGTAGTCCATGAACCCTCCTGTATGAATTAGAGAAGGTGGTAGAGAAAATGTAGAAAAGAGAGATAGAGAGATAGGAGATGAAAACCTTACCCTTCTTCTTCTCTTCGAGTTTAGCTTATATCCAACCGTAATCATTTCACTGTCTCTGTCGTTCTGATTGTCTCCGCCGAAAGCTTGAGGCGTGGTTTGCCTTGTTCAGGGCGAGGGGGTGTGATTCCGGCTGAGAGGTGTTGTCGTAATAAATGCTGTGATGGGCTGCATTAATGGTGATGTGTTGTGGCAATAACTTTGCAGATCTTTGTCTGCTGACGTGGCTCGCTCAAGGCTCGCCACTTGTCCGAGCATCATTGGTCTTTCCTGTCGGCTGGACTCAAATTGTGTTAGGTTTGGCTAACCGTTGTATAATGGGGTTTGAATGGTGGTGCGTGGGCTCTATGGGCCTATCCTCGTCAAGAGTCCCACATTCCCGAAAGTGCGTTTAGTCCAACGAAGGAATAATAATAGGAAGGAGGGTAACTGACGTGCGTGGTCGAGCCGATGAGGTGGTCGGCAAGTGGCGAGAGGCCGACCGCGAGGGTGGCCGAGCCGAGAGACCGACCGTGAGGGTGGCCGAGCGGTGGGGGCCGACCGTGAGGGTGGCCGCGAGGGTGGCCGAAGCCGTGAGGGTGGCCGGCGGAGGGGCCGACCGTGAGGGTGGCCGAGTGGGAGGGGGCCGACCGTGGGGGGGGCCGAGCGGTAGGGGGGGCACGGGGCTCAAGGGGCGGGGTGTCACGTGCCGTTGGGAAGTGGAAAAGAAAAGGAGAGGGCGTAAGTCGGCATCTGGACCATACACGTGGTAAAATGTCGGAGGAGGTGAAAGGTCAAGCGTTAGATTGGGAGTGAAACGTCAGGGATTATTATGGGCATTGATGATACCATTTTGGCGGATGATTTGAAAAGTTTTCAAACTGGCGAACATTAATTTGGATCCTTGGAATACGGGCAAACCGTGGGCTTTTGGTATCATACGATTCACTTACTTGTTTACAAAAACTCAAAATATCCGAAGTATCAATTCCTTCGTTCACGATACCCCATTAAAACACTTCGCGATTTTTCGAACTGCATCCGAAGCTATTCGCAAATATAGTTTAGCAATGGCACAGGAAGGGACTGGAAATGCGAGGATGGATCCGCTGGGTGAGGTCGATGCTGTGGAGCGGGCGCAGAAAGATAGATCGATGAGGTGGAGGTGTCATCGGTCTTGCGAGCTGGCCACCAGGTGGAACCAGATCACTGGCACTCGAGGGCTGATAGGTCTATTGTAACGGCGGCGGAGTTGGAGGCTATCCGCGAAAGGTACCAGATTCCGGCGGAAGTGGAGTTGGTGTTGCCAAAGTCAACAGAGCGGCCATCGGACGTGAGGCCAGGGGAGTTCTCCCTCTACGAGGAGGCGCTGAAGGGTGGGTTGCGATTGCCTTTGCCGCAGATTGTGGTGGACGTGCTTAATCGTTTGGACATGGCACCAGGGCAGCTGATGCCCAATTCGTGGAAGATTTTGCTGTCCTGTGCAAGCGTCTGGCCAAAGGCGATGGATGGGGAGGCCATGACGGTGGAGGAATTCTTTTGCTGCTACAAAGCTTCAGGGCAGCAGGAGACTTGGGTGACCTTACAGGCCGTGGCGGGAAAGGGCGTGGTGGCGGGGTTACCAACCTCGATCAAAGGTTGGAGGCATAGGTGGTTCTACGTGTCCAACTCTGGAGGGGCTGGGGCACGCAACACGTGGAAGGTGCCGACAAAGTTTGTGGAGTCGAAAGGGGGGGCGTGATGGAGGAGAGAGTGAGGAAGGTGAAGGAGTGGAGGGAGAGGGAAAAGTTCGGTGGGACGAGCCTGCTCACCATCTCCTCTGCTTGAAGTCGGGTTGGGCCCACAACCTGGCCGGGGAGATCTCGGCCGAGCGGAGTTGGAGGCGAAGAGGAAAGCCAGAAGCGGAGGATCGTGCCATGCTACCGAGGGCTCGAAGTTCACAGAGGCCCAAGCCGACCGACCTCCTCGGCCAGTGGTGAGAGAGAGGATTCGCCCTCGGCCAAAAACGTTGGGAGAGAAGGGGTTGGAGGAGTCTGCTCCACGACTGCTTCCAAAAGATCCTCTGAAGGAGAGGTCGGTGAAGGAGATGGAGGCACTGGGGGTGGGGAAGAAGAAAAAGAGGTTGAGGCGGGGTGGGGAGGGGCCCGCCCAGAAAAGAAGAAAGGAGGTAAGGGTGGAAGAGGCCAGCCCGGCCGAGCGAGTGGAGGGTGGTGAGGTGGAGCAGACCCCAGAAGGGGTGGTCGTCTCAGCTGGGGGAGAAGTCCTTGTGACAAAGGATACCCCCGAAATGGCGATAGCCAGTCCGACGGTGGACGTGGTGGAGAAGACCCCAGCAAAACAAGTAGAAGCTGGGTTGACTGGGGCTGACCCAAGTGTGAGGTTGGAGAAGACCTCAGTGGTGCCAACAGAAGTTAGGTTGGCTGGGGTGGAGCCAAGTGGGAAGGAGCAGACTCAAAAGGGTTCTGTCCCCCAGGAGGGAGGTTTGGGTCTCAACACCGCCTTCTACCACGCCTGGCGGTCAGGGAGGTAGAAGGGGTGGCCACCAGTAAGGGCCGACCGTCTGTTGAAGATTGCCGGGCGGTCGACCTGCGGCGCCAGTTCAATGAAGCCGACTCTTTGAGGGGTTATGCTCCGCCAAATGGAGGTAATCGCTGGCGAGGGCTCTTCTAAGGCGGGGGATCTCACAAGGCAGAGAAGGCAGAGGCACAGTTGGAGAAGCTGAAGATGGAGAAGGCAAAATGGACGAGTGACGGTAGTGGTTAACAAGCCGAGCCGGAGGATACACGCCAGGTTGTGTCACTCGAGTTCAATTTGCCTGAGCAGAGGAAATTGGCAGAGTCCCAGCAGGCCTGCGCTATTGCCAATGATCGGCATGAAGAGGCCATGAACAACAACGAAGAGCTGGTGAGGCAAAGAGACGAGGCAGATGCTAAGGTGGAGGCTCTGCAAAAGGCTTGGGAGGACGAGGTGGCCAAGGCAGAGGGGGAGCGAAGCAAGGTAGCTGCGGAGAGGGAGGCCCTGCTGAAACAATTTGAAGCAGAGAGGGGAAGGTTGACTGCAGAGGGGGAGGTCTGGAAGAAAGAGCTGGAGGCTGAGAGAGCCAAGGAGGCCCTACAAAAGGAGCCGAATGAAGAGAAGGCGGCGGCCTCGGAGAGGCACTACCCCGATCTTTATGTCAGCACGGCCCTACAATCCAAAGGGTCTTCTGAGTCCCAGATGGGGATCGACGCCAGGCCGCTGCCGCCTTGGCTTTGGGGTCTGGGGTCTTTGGGTCATCAAGGGCAGTCTTTGGGGTGAGGACAGAGTCTGAGATTATCAACAGTTTCCAGCAATCTGACTACTATAAGCACGAAATGGCTGAGTACTGGGACAGCGGTTGGAAGATGTTCAAGCGCAAGGCTGAGGAGCTGTTTCCAGACTTGGACCTGAGTAGTGTGGTAGTTGGGGATGAGGACGTAGCCCAAACCCCGCTGGACGAGGGGGTTGAAGAAGCTGACCTCATTTCAAGTGAGGAGGAGGAGTGATCTGTATGATCGGTAGACTTAGGAGTCTTTGTTTCCTCCTTGTATACATTTTTTGTTTTGTGTTTTTTTTTTTTTTTTTTTTAAGGGATGTATGTAGCTTGTACACACATTTTTGAATAAATAAAATGACACTTATGGTTCTAATTGATGATGCCAGTATATCTTTCTTCTTGTGTTGGTTTGGTCTGTATATTTTTCTTGTAATTACTGTGTACACTGAGGTGTTCATGACTTAGTGTCAAATTACTGTAAAAAGAGTAGGCTGGAATGTGAAGTTGAAGATGTAATTTGCCAATGAAATGTGGGCAGACCTCGTTAAGATATGACAAAGTGTCAAATTGCCTTGAAAAAGTAGGTTGAAATGCAATGTTGAACATGTGATTTGCAAGTGGAATATGGGCAAACATCTTTAAAATATGACTAAGTGTCAAATTGCCTTGAAAAAGTAGGTTGAAATGCAATGTTGAACATGTGATTTGCAAGTGGAATATGGGCAAACATCTTTAAAATATGACTAAGTGTCAAAGTATGTTGAAATTGTGAGTGCCAGGCCATGGCTGAGTGTTTTGTTTGATGAGCCTTCACTCATAGGTCTTACTGGGGCTTGTGAAAATGCTCAGGTTTGGCAGAGGCTTTGAGCGCTCGGTTTGGCCGAGGCTGTCGAGGGTGCTCAGGTCGGACTGAGGCTTTGAGTGCTTGGTCTGGCCGAGGCTTTTGAGGGTGCCTGTCCTGACCGAGGCTTTGAGTGCTGGTCTGCCGAGGCTTTGGAGGTGCTCAGTGGGTCTCGAGGCTTTGAGTGCTCGGTCTGGCCGAGGCTTTGGAGGTGCTCAGCCTGGATGAGGCTTTGAGTGCTCGTCTGGGCCGAGGCTTTGGAGGTGCTCAGTCGGACCGAGGCTTTGAGTGCTCGGTCCGCCGAGGCTTTGGAGGTGCCTGTGCCTGACCGAGGCTTTGAGTGCCCTGGCCCCGGCCGAGGCTTTGGAGGTGCTCAGCCTGACCGAGGCTTTGAGTGCCTCGGTCCGGCCGAGGCTTTGGAGGTGCCTCAGTGCCTGACCGAGGCTTTGAGTGCTCGGTCGGCCGAGGCTTTTGAGGGTGCTCAGTCTGACCGAGGCTTTGAGTGCCCTGGCCCGGCCGAGGCTTTTGGAGGTGCTCAGCCTGATCGAGGCTTTGAGTGCTCGGTCTGGCCGAGGCTTTGGAGGTGCTCAGTGGGTCCGAGGCTTTGAAAAGCTTGGCATAGAAAAGTTGCATGGAAGCTACATTCAGACGGTTGAATTATAGAAAATGGGAACTCCAATGACATTTGTATTATGTATTGAAAAAGGAAAATACAACAATTTCGACAATACAAAAGTGAGGATTCATTGATAGTAACGCTCAGATGCTTTCGATTCCGAGGATGGGAAGGTCTCGGCCATCCATGTCTTGAAGTCGGTATGTGCTGTCGTGGTCTGCCTTCACCACGTAAGGCCCCTCCCATTTGGTCGCTAATTTGCCCTCGGTTGGATTCTTTGTGGCAAGGGTTGCTTCTCTCAAGACAAGGTCGCCGAAGGAGAACTCCCGCGAACGGACTCTGCGGTTGTAGTGTGCTCTCATTTTCTGCTGGTACGAGGCCAATCTGACAGCAGCAGTCTCTCTGAGCTCCTCAATGAGATCCAGGTCTGCTCGACGGAGTTCTTCGGTTGAGGCAAGATCTGGATGTAGGACCCTGGGGGTGGGCAGACCGACTTCTACAGGAATGACCGCCTCAGCGCCGTATGTTAGGCGAAAAGGGGTTTCCCCTGTAGGAGTCCGGGCAGTGGTTCGGTAGGCCCAGAGTACATGTGGTAGTTCCTCAGCCCAGAGGCCTTTAGCAGCCTCGAGCTTGGTTTTGATGATCTTCAGGAGAGAGCGGTTGGTGACCTCAACTTGGCCATTTGCTTGAGGGTGACCGGGGGAAGAGAAGCATGGTTGAATTTGGAGATCTGCACAAAATTTCCCAGATTCTAGCATTGTCGAACCTGTTTGCCGTTGTCGGAGACGATGGCCTGAGGGATGCCAAACCTGCAGACAATCGATTGCCAGATAAATCTGGTGGTGTTCCGTTCAGTGATTGTGGCGAGAGGTTCTGCCTCGACCCACTTGGTGAAGTAATCAATGGCAACAATTGCAAACTTGGTCTGGCCTCGGCCAGTGGGAAGTGGACCAACCAGGTCGATACCCCATTTGGCTTAAGTAAGGGCCGCAGAGGAGATCACTGTGGGAGGAGCATGGGGATATTGGGTTACCGACACTTGTCGATTTCAAAGACGAAATCGAGGCATCTTTGTTGAGGGTCACCGTAGCTCAGACGGAGTACTTGCGAGAGATCTGCCACCTGAATGATTGCCACATATTCCTTCATGGATCTCTTGCATTACATAGGTCGCTTGGGCGGGGCTGAGACATCGCAGGTACGGCCGTGAGAAGCCGCGCTTGTAAAGGACGCCGTCGACCAGAACGTAGTTAGCCGACCGAGCTCTGACCTTGGCAGCCTGCTGTTGGTCGTCTGGGAGTTCTCCCGTGGTCAAGAAGAGGAAGATGTCAGATGCCCAAGGGATGGGTTCCGTCCGAAGGAATTGCACTTCTTGCAGGTCGGGTGAGATGGCTGGCTGAGGCAGGTATTCGAGGCGAACTCCATGGCTGAGGTCGGATTGGTCGGCGGAGGCAAGCTGAGCCATCTCATCTGCCTTGGAGTTTTCCGCCCTAGGTATGTGTTTGATCTGGAAGGTGTTGAAGAGACGAACGAGGGTGAGAGCCATGTCTCTGTAACTCCGCATTGTGGTGTCCTTGGCATCGAATTCACCCGTGATCTGGCCGACGATAAGTTGGGAGTCACTGAATACGCGGATGTGGCTAACACCAATGTCTTTGGCTAGACGAAGTCCTGCTATCAGTGCTTCGTATTCGGCCTCATTGTTGCTGGCCGCGAACGAGAGGCGGAGGGCGCATTTGAAATAACCCCCCTCGGGGGATGTGAGGATGAGACCAAATTTCACTTCCCTCCCTGCGGGACGAACCGTCGACATTGAGTGTCCAACAATGAGGATCTTCTGGTTCTGACGGAGTTGGTGTGGGTGGAGGGGTAGCGGTTGGGGCTGGATTGGTGAATTCCAAGATGAAATCGGCCACGGCCTGTCCCTTGATTGCTGTCCTGGGGCGATAAGTGATGTCGAACTGGCTTCATCGACCATCGTGACGCCTTTCTTCCTGAGAGCTCGGGCTGCTGCATGACCTTCTTTAGGGGCTGGTCGGTGAGAACCACTATTGAATGAGCTTGGAAGTAGGGGCGGAGTCGTCTGGAGGCAGTGACCAAGGCCAAGGACAGCTTTTCTAATAGGGGGTAGTTCTCGCCCGCCTCGAGAGCCCCCGATGTAGTAGACCGTTGGATCGACCGACCTTCCTCTCGATGAAGGCCAGACCGATTCAGTGGTTGATACCGCAAGGTATAGGAAGAGGGCTCACGGTGATTACCTGTGAGAGAAGGAGGGTTGGCTATGCAATCGCTTCAACCGTTGAAAAGCCTCTTCGATTCGGGCTTGTCCATTCAAAAGTCCGCCGCAGACTTTGAAGAATGGTAGGCATTTATCCGCTGCACGGAGATGAAACTAAGGGTCGCCACTCACGGTGAGCCTTTGGACCTCTTTAACGGTTTTGGGTGATCGTGATCTCAATCAAGGCCTTGATCTTCTCGGTTGGCCTCGATGTCACCGACCGACCATGAAACCCAGAACTTGCGGATCCCACTCCAAAAGCACACTTCGTGGTTGAGCTTCATCCGATATTTATGAGTGTGGCGAAAGTCTCGCAGTCGGTGAGGTGGTCACGGAGAGTTTGCTCTTAACCAAAGATGTCATCCACATACACTTCCATGTTTCGCCGACCGATGGTGGAAGACTGTTGACCAGACGTTGGTAGGTGGCCCCAAAGATTCTTGAGTCCGAACGGCATGACACGGTAGTGGTAAGTGCCCGATCGGTGATAAAAGATGTGTGTTCTCGGTCGGATGAGTGCATCACGATCCGATTGTACCTCAAAAGCATCCATGAAGCCGAGCATTTGATGACCGCCGTGGCGTCGACCAAGAGATCAATGCGGGAAGAGGGTAGCTATCTTTGGGACATGCTCGTTCAAATCGAGTAGTCGACGCAGAGACGCCACTTGCCATTGTTTTTGCGGACCAGACCACGTTGGATACCACTTAGGATAGTCCACGTTTGAATAAACCGGGCCTCAAGAAGTTTGTCAACCTCTGCAGCCTATGAGATTGTTGCGCCTGGATGGAAAATTCGCCGCCTCGCTTGCAAGGTCGGAAGTGAGGCTCGACATCGAGGCGGGTTATGAAAGAGGGTCGATGCAGCATATCTCTGCATGGGTCCAGCGAAGACGCTCGTGTTCGGTCGAGAGCGGTGAGGTCGGCCTTGGCTTGGGAAGCGGTGGTCGCCGATTTTAGCGATTTTGAGTGGGTTGGTGGGGTCGATGTTAACTTCGACGAAGTTCCTCCACAGTGTTCGCTTAATCGCCGTCCTCATCTCGGACGTCAAGTCCTTCTATGATCATTGCCTCCTTGAGTTTGACCTCTTTGAGTGAGGCAACATAACATTCTCTGGCGGCATTAGCCTCTCACCGTCTTGACCCCAAAATCAGTAGGGAACTTGAGGGCAAGGTGGTGGGTGGATGTGATGGCTTGGAAGGCATTGAGGGCGGTGCGGCCGAGGATGACATTGTAAGCGGAGGGGCAGTCGACAACAAGGAAAGTAAGTAACTTCGTGGTCTGCCGTGGGTACTCTCCAATGGTGATGGGGAGATCGATGGAGCCGATCGAGGTCACCCGGTCACCGGTAAAACCAACCAGAGGAGTTTGGAGTGGGGACAAGCCTTCCTCCCCGATCTTCAGCTGGCGGAAACAGTTTAAGAAAATGATGTCTGACGAGCTGCCATTGTCAATGAGGACTCGTCTGACCTGATAATTGGAGAGGACAGTGGAGATGACAAGAGGATCATCGAGGATAACGGATGCCAAAGCTTCCGCGAAGGTAATGGGCTCGGCCCATCGCTGGCTGCTGGGGCTTGGCCGATCGCGGGCGATCGCCTTGTCCGAGCCTGTCAGATCTTTCTAAGCTCGCCTCGAAGCCGAAGCGTGATGGTCCACCACAAGCAAGACCGCCGAGATAACTCGATTTCACCCGGTGGAGGCGGATTACCTTGAGGCCGAGGTTGTTGGTGGGTCGGTCATGCCCCCGTCTGGCCGAATCGTCGCCGTGGAGGTATGCCTGCGATTGTCTCTCGGCTCGGTTCTTTGTCTCGCCGAGGGCGGTATTCAGGAATCGCCAGCGCCCGCGAATGAGGGTCTCTACTTGATCTTTGAGGCCGACATATTGTCGGTGTTATGGCCATGATCCCGTGGAATCGGCAATATTTGGGTGATCTTTGCGGTTGGAAGGGTTCCGTGGAGGAAGAGGCCACTTGAGGGGTAGTCCCGTTGGATTTGGTTAAGAACTTGTTCCATGGGTGTATTGAGGGGTATATTGCTCTCGAACCGACCGGTCTGGTTGGGGCCTACCGACGCACGAGGGGTCGGCCAAGATAGCGGATGTTTGGTTATGAGACCGGTGTTCTTGGTTCTTGGTCTTTTCTTTTTTCTCTGGGGTCGATATTTAGTTGGATTCTCGCCGAGGCTAGAGAGTCCTCGGCGTTCATATACTTCTGGGCTTTGGAGAGCAAGGTTGCCATGGATGTCGGGGGGTTCTTGGAGAGAGAGAAGAGGAAATCGGATGACCGCAGACCAGCCATGAAGGCTGTGAGGATGACCTTATCGTCATTTTCAAAGAACTTGTAAGGCTTCGTTGAAGCGAGTGACAAAGGCGTAGTGACTCCCCTGTCCGACGGATGTTGAGGAGTTGGGTCACGGACGCCGCCGGGCGTTGGGCTCCAATGAAGTGGCTCAGGAAAGACTCACAGAGGTTTTGAAATGTAGAGACCGAACCTGGAAGCAATTGGCTGAACCATAGCCGAGCCGATCCCTTTAGGGTCACGGGGAAGGCCCGGCACATGATTTCGCTTGGGAAAGCATGGAGGATCATGAGTGTTCGTAGGTTTCGGTGGTCGACGGGTCGGTTGTTCCGTCGAAGGGTCGATGGTAGGCATTTTGAACTTGGGGGTAGGGGTTTGTCGCGGATGGAGGCGACGAAGGGGGAGTTTGCTGTGGTGGAGGGCTTGTGTTGGATGTTTTGCATGACCCCTTGGAGCTGGAGTTTCATGGCTCGGAGTTCTGCGTCCCAGAGGGGAATGTTGTCTCCTCCAGAGGGGATAGATGTTGAACGCCGCTTTCCCCTGAGTCGGGCTATGACCGAGGGACGTGGGGTGGAGGAGGAGGATGTATATGGGTGGGGGCTGCAAGCCCCGAGTTGGGAGGATTGGGTTGCGGACAAGATGGCTCGGGACTTGTTCTGGATGGGAGGAATATCTGGAGGTGGTGGGGAATAGGGAGGTTCCGCTGGAGCAGGCGTTGATTAAGGCTGGTTTTGTTCAATCCATACGGTTGATCTTTGTTGGTGAGCTCGATGAAATCTTGTGGTGGGTTGTTCGGATTGGGAGGGTCGGTCTGGTGATCGCAAAGATTGTGGTGGGAAGCCATGGATCTGGTCGTTACCATGCACGTGACGGATGAGGTGAAAAAGGTTGTTGGAAAAGGGTCTCCGGCGGCAATGAACACAACTGGCGCACGGATAAAACCACTTCCCACAGACGGCGCCAACTGATAATACAGTGAGTCCACGTGGATGGGTTGGACCGATCCAAGCTCCTCTAGCCCACTGGATAACCTGCAAACAAGTTCAATCGGGGAACGGGGTAGTCCCCCGGCGAACCCTCCGGTGTATGAATTAGAGAAGGTGGTAGACAGAAAATGTAGAAAAAGAGAGATAGAGAGATAGGAGATGAAAAACTTAACCTTCTTCTTCTCTTCGAGTTTAGCTTATATCCAACCGTAATCATTTCACATCTCGCTGCTCGATTGTCTCCGCCGAAAGCTTGAGGCGTGGTTTGCCTTGTTCAGGGCGAGGGGGTGTGATTCCGGCTGAGAGGTGTTGTCGTAATAAATGCTGTGATGGGCTGCATTAATGGTGATGTGTTGTGGCAATAACTTTGCAGATCTTTGTCTGCTGACGTGGCCTGCTCTGCGTCTGCCACTTGTCCGAGCATCATTGGTCTTTCCTGTCCAGTTGGACTCCAGCTGTGTTGGGTTTGGCTAACCGGGTTGTATAATGGGGTTTGAATGGTGGGCCGTGGGCTCTATGGGCCTATCCCTGTCACTTATCAACATTAGTTAGTGAAGGGGTTTGCATTTAGCCATTTGACAAATTAAGTTGAATGGATTTATTAGTGAGAGGATTTTTAGTGAAGAGATTGTTAATGTGTAGATTATTAGTAAGTGGATTAAGTAAGAGTGTGTTTATTTTGATGATAGTGTGAGAGATGATTAGTGATAGGATTGTTAAATTATTTTTATATAAAATAAATAAACAAATAGGTTCACTTGGTAAAAAAAATAATAAAAAAAAATAATAATTTTTTTTATATAAAATATACTCAATCCCCTCACTATTTTCCTAATCTCACTTAAAATTCACCCAAACTAATCCGCCTACAGGGATTACTAAGAGCATCCCTATCAGTTCTCTTATAATAGCAAAAAGTTATTATAAGGGTTAATTCTTCAGAAATTCTATCCCAACAGATCCCTTATACCATCCCTTAAATTTAGGATTGCTACAGTGACTCCATATTTGTAGGGAGTTACTGTAACTCCCTTATATCTGATAAATTCTTATTTTATTTCGTTGAAGGTCTGAAGGAGAAATCTCCTGAATGTCCCCCAAACGTCCCCTCAGACATTTGCTCGGATGTTCGTGAGTGTCCTGTAATTAAAGAAAAAAAATGCTCAAAACTAGTCGTCTACCCAGACACCCGATCGGTCGACCTCCCAGACGACCGACCCTTGCCTTTGCTTTTACTGCTTTCTTATGTTATTGATTGACTTCAAAGGCAGTGCCATAAAGTCTCTATTTTTTACTTCAAAGGGTATTGTTTAATTATTTTATTATTAAAAAATTATTCAAATTTAAAAACAATTAAAAGATTATTTTAATAGAATAGAAAAAGAATAAGGAATTTGTTGAGAAAGGTAGATGAAAAAGTAATTTCTAAAATAAGAAATAAATTTTTTAATAATATTTTAGAGTAAAATTTAGGTAAACTAATAGGGATGCTCTAAGCCCCCTTCACTACTAATCCTATGACATTTTGTTGCATCCAAATAAGGATTTGGTGGTCCTTCAGATTGGTAATCCAATCCACCCTCCTAAAACTCCAATCAAACATGGCCTTAGGGATTATATGACATTTTTGATTAATTGTATAAAATTTTGAATTCTATAGTGCCATCATAATTATTTGATGGCATTAATTACAATTTATTTGATCACTTTTCGGTCGTGTATGAATTAAGAATTTAAGTGAAAATTTGTGAGGGGAATTTTTTTTTGGTGAAACATTAATAAATCCTAAAAGATAATTTTGTAAACGGTTTAGTCCTTCTTTTTTTTTATGAACTCAAAGGTCTTATTAAAGTGAAAATTACACAAAATGGTGGTCACTTATATGTTTGGATTTAATTTTGTAAGGATAAAAGTGGGCTTTTCTAAATGTAAAATTACACATTTGGATAATTCGCATTATATAGGTTTTAGATTTTTCCTTCGAGAACAAATCTCACATGATGAGAAAAAAAAATATAACACTCTAATAACGTAACGCTCTAATGTAACTGTAACGTAACATCTAATATAAAACATTAAAAAACTCTTTGGTACATTTTTACCAAACGTAACAACATAACACTGCAAAAAAATTCATTAGTGTATTTTTTCAAAACGTAACACTCCAATGTAACACACAAAAAAAAACTCCTTAGTGTTTTTTTTTTCCAAACTTAACACTCCAATTAATGTAACACACAAAAAAAAAAAAAACTCCTTAGTGTACTTTTTCCAAATGTAACACTCTAATTAATATAATCTCAAACATAGTACTACAATGTAACATACACAAAAATACTAAAAAATTCCTTAATGTAATTTTTTTAAACGTAATACTCACAATTTGAAATTATACATTTGCTCAAAACTTATTAAGGAATTTTTGTACCCCTTTTGAAATATTTTGAAGAATCCCATATCCTGTTAGAATGATTTAAAGAATCCCATATCTTTTTTTTGGAGTATTACTGTTAGCACCATAAATCTACTATTTTATTATTTATTATTATTATTGATAATTGTAGGATATGTGGCATAGTCCTATTCATTTGGAGGTTATGAGAAGTTATGAAATGTGAAAAGATGATGGAGAATAAAGTGGAGAACATGGAGCATGAAGTAGAGATTGAAGGAAGTTATGGAAGATCATGTAGTATGAAATGGATGAGATGGAAGAGTGGGTAGTTTTAGGTAGTTTTTTCCTACAAATATTTGCCTATAAATAGCCATTCATGGCTACATTGTAAAAGATCCAGAACTTAAATCAAAGACAATTGATTTCAATATTTCTTGTCATTTTTCTTATCTTAGGAGTAGTTTAACATAGATTTATATTTCAAAACATTTATTTTCAGTATTTTCTTCAAAGCATTTTATGCACTTCCTTTTTGAAGCATAGGAGTAGAGGTAAATAATTATTACTTTGATTGTTCACTCAATCGTCTTTCTCTTTCCCTCATTCTTCTTTTAATTTTTCTGTTCTCTACACTTCGCAATTTTGAAGTCCTCTTTGTTGAGGCAAAAGAACCGTCAACGCAATCGCTTGATAATTGGCTTGAATTTAATCTGTAAGAGTTTTTCAATCTTTACTGGCACGCTTGCATTTATGATATTTTCCTTCATAGGAAAAATAAACCAACAATTTTTGGCACACCCGGTGAGACTGCCAAGTGTAAGAAATGAAAAACAATTTGGATTTCGCCATTCGAACTTGTCAATATGAAATATATTGGCGTGAAAGAAAAATTTTGGATCTTCAAGAAAAGATCCATTTTCTTGTTGAAAAAAATTTCCAAGTTGTTTCTTCATTACCATATTATTTGGTAAAAGAAAAAAATACACCACTTAATTGGAGTAACTCATCAACTTGATATGGAAATTTGCCAATGGAGATATGAGTTATCAACCCTTTTTGTCAAGTCTTTAATGACCGAATTTTGTGGGGTTTTACAAAATGTTTTTGAGTCATTTGTGACTGAAATTAGTGAAAATATAATTTCATCAATGGCTCGGGGGTCGAAAAACCCATTTTTAAAAAGCCAACTTACGAAAATAACTTCGATAAAAAGCATGTTGTTGAGCCAAGCATGGTTAAAAATGATGTTCCATATAGAGCTCGGGAATTTGAAAAACTCATTCTTAGAGAGTCAAACCATGGAAACAACATGTCTATGAAGGATTTTCATAAGCCATTAATGGCTAAAATAGAACAGCTCATTAGGCCAAAAAATGATGAAACTCACATGGAGGGTTTTCATAAGCCATTAGTGGCTAAAATAGAAAAACAACCCCATTTGTCAATAAATGATGAAAGTTGTCTGGCTAAAGAACAGGTTCTCAACCCAAACATGGCTAAAAATGATGAACAATTTAATGTTCATGAATCTGAATTTTTTGAAATTGTTCAAAATGTCAAGTTGTTTGAATTTTTAAGGTCATCTTGTATTGTGGTTCTTGGTGTTCAAAACCTACTTTGGATTTGTGGATCACACCAAAATATAATTCTTATGATGTGGCTAATAAAATTAACAAATTGTTCTTATGAGTTCGAAGCACTAAGAACAAGGAATGATCATTTAAAATGCATGAACTTGGCTAGGAAAAGCCTATGCATTTAAATCAGTTGTTGAGAATTATCACAACCCAAACCCGCCCCTATGGGTTTAGTATCGAGACCGGCCAGTAATCCGTGATTACCGAAGGCCTGCTTAACAGTAAAGACAGTAATATAGAGTACAGGGGCTAGCGGAAGCCAAAACAATAATAAAAAGATGTCCATTGAGCTGTGACAGTCTGTATGCAAAAAGACTTTTTTGACACAATCATATTCATCATCAACATACATACATATATACAATCATCCAGGTTAGGGACCTAATCCTAATTAGAACAGTACAGTACAAGTCTATACAGTAATACAAAACAGAAGCAGAAGGGTGAACTGAGGCACCCCAAAAGCAGCCTTGGCTTGGACAGACATGGAACCTCGTAGTGAGGCACAAGGGTTGGTTTGACAAAAAAAAGAGCTAACCCAACGCATCTAGCTCCGGTCCAGTGCCTGGACACCTACATATAAATATAAACAGTGAACTAAAGCCCAGTGAATAACATATGCGTAAAGAGGTTAAGAATGAATGTCCTTTCAATAGTTAAAATAGTCATTTACATCAGTGAATCAATTATTCAGTCATAACAGTCATATGTGGTACATCCCATAGCAGAACAATACAGTAAACAGTAGGTCTTAAAAGACCGAACAGTCAATGATGGTCATCATAACAGTAAACGGAAGTTCCAAGAATAGGAACTGACAGAGATCTCTGTAGCAGTAGCAGTAATAGTAGTTGTTATGGATGTCACAATACAGTTCAAAGTATAGGACAAACATTCATTCAGTAAGAAGTATCATTTCAGAAAACGGTACAGTCAATCATTCAGAAATAATCATATTGAACGTATCTTTACAACATTGTTATTCACAGAGTACTGAGCTACAGATAGGCTAGTGAGCGTCCTCGGATGCCAACCCTACAGTTACAGAACGAACACACACTAAGTTACACAGTTGGGTTTAAGAACTTAACCCCTAACTTGACTCGGTGTGGTTCTACATCAATATCCTCATTAAGATGCTTTAAACATGACCTAGGAATGCCTAGGATGGAATGAGGATGCAAAGATGTATTTCAAAACATTTTTCAAATTTTGCTGAGAAAGAGGTCTACGCTTGAGCGTGGCTTTCTACGCTCGAGCGAACATGCAGACAAGGGCGCTCCGCTTCAGCGCGACTTCTTTCGCTCGAACGGACTGTAAAATACATGAAAAATACTAGATGCATGCAATTCACGCTCGACGGGTGCTTGACCTCCGCTCGAGCGTAAGACTCAGGTCTTCGCTCGAGCGTGAGTTTCCTCGCTTGAGCGGACTGTAAAAACACATGAACTTCTGGGCACCTGCATTTTTATGCTCGAGTGCGACTGCATGTACTCAGAGTGTACGCTCGAGCGTGAAGTCCTACGCTCGAGCATGGGTCCAAATTCTGAAATTTTCAAATTGAACCTCAAGCTCAAAACTCAACTTTTAAAGTATCAAATCTAACCCTTTTGGGCTAATTTTCTGAAAAACACTTTAAAACTCATAGTATAACATATTTCCAAGATCAATTTGTAAAATCAAAGCCCAAAGGTAGGTCAATTAAACACAAATTCAACAATAACTTTAAGAACATAATTTAAATGTGACATGCATGTGTTCCATTGAAATCAAACCTTCCAATACATGACCAAAAGAGTCAATTCCTCCAAAAACATGATGAATTTATGAACTATAACCCAAATATGGACATGCATGTGAGGATTTTATGAAAACAATTTCAAAATTCAAGAATGTAAACATGCATGCACGGTTTAAGCTCCAATTCAATTCTTTAAACCAATTCTTGACTTAAAATCTTTTATCCTACCAAGAACCATGCAAGAAATGACTTAAATATATAAACCAAGGATGAATTCTCTACCTTAAGTCTTCAATTTCAAATGTGCTAGCTCAAATTTGCTATTAGCCTTCCATTCCTCTAAATTTCAAGCCAAGATTTCAAGATGAATCAATTTTCCCTCAAGACACTCTCTTTCCCTCGGTTTTGGGTCTTGAATAATAGCTGAAGAGGTGCTAATGCTAACATAAATGAATAAACTAAAGGGTCCTAAAATAATCCACTAAGTGGCAAAAGAGTAATAAACACAACTAGTGTAATTTAATATTATTTAATCCAATTTAATCATACCAAATCAAATTTTAATTAAATTTACCATAAAATCGCATAAATTCCAATTAGCACATAACGCAAATCGGTTTCAGATTCGGCAGCCGATAAGGCCTTCAATTTGCAATTTAAAACATAAAACACGAACAGATCATTCGGTAACCAAACAGATAGAAATGCATTTAATGCCACATACTCATGTAATCAGTTCAGAATTTTAGTTCAGTCAGTTAATTATCATGCTCAATCACAGTTTAGCATTAATCAGTGGTGAGGGTTGTCACAAGAATAGCTTATCTTTTCAAATTGATGGCCAGTTGTTTGTATGTACACAATCAAAGCATCGAAGATACATTCGAAGTATCAAGAGTTGTTTCGAAGGTTGATTACTTCACCTTTGAAGTTGTATAAAGCTTTGAAGATACATTCGAAGCATTAAGAGTTATTTCGAAGGTTGATTACTTCACATTCGAAACTGTATAAAGCTTCGAAGATACATTCGAAGCATTAAGCCTAACCTTGAAACTTCATTATAAGTATCATCATCCTATATCAATACTTTCAACCTTCGAGGGGTGATGTTGTTCCTTCAAAGCTTTGCCTCAAGACCTTCAAACGATCAATTTGGTCTTTTACTTATAATTTCACCTTCGAAGCTTGTTATTGGTCTTCTACTTATAATTTCATGTTCATTCGAAGTACTTTATTGGTGTTGTTATATCATTCGAAGCACTTTGTTGATATTATTTGAAGCACTTTGTTGCCTAGATTAGTCATGTACTTGGTTCGGCCCTTCAAAAACTCAAGTAAACATCATTTTTTAAGGGCCGCGGGGGGTAATGTTAGTACCATAAATCTGTAATTTTATTATTTTTTATTATTATTGATAATTGCAGGACATGTGGCATTCTCCTATTCATTTGGAGGTTATGAGAAGTTATGAAATGTGAAAAGATGATGGAGAATAAAGTGGAGAACATGGAGCATGAAGTAGAGGTTGAAGGAAGTTATGAAAGATCATGTAGTATGAAATGGATGAGGTGGAAAAGTGGGTAGTTTTAGGTAGTTTTTTTCCTACAAATGTTTGCCTATAAATAACCATTCATGGCTACATTGTAAAAGATTCAGAACTTAAATCAAAGACAATTGATTTCAATATTTCTTGTCATTTTTCTTATCTTAGGAGTAGTTTAACATAGATTTATATTTTGAAGCATTTATTTTCAGTATTTTCTTCAAAGCATTTTATGCACTTCCTTTTCGAAGCATAGGAGTAAAGGTAAGTAATTATTACTTTGATTGTTCACTCAATCGTCTTTCTCTGTACCTCATTCTTCTTTTAATTTTTCTGTTCTCTACACTTGGCAATTTTGAAGTCCTCTTTGTTGAGGCAAAAGAACCGTCAATGCAATCACTTGATAATTGGTTTGAATTTAATCTGTAAGGGTTTTTCAATCTTTGTTGACACACTCGCATCTATGATATTTTCCTTCGTAGGAAAAATAAGCCAACAATTACATTTGGAAAAAGTACAGTAAAGAGTTTTTTTGTATTACATTGGAATGTTATATTAATAATTTTTTTGGAGTGTTGTATTAGAGTCTTACGTTTGCGAAAAGTACACTAAGATTTTTTTTTTTTTTTTTTTTTTTTGAGTGTTACGTTAGAGTGTTACGTTTGAGTGTTATATGGGAGTGTTACAATTTGAAATTATACATTTACCCAAAGTTTACTAAGAGATTTTTGTACTGCTTTTGAAATGTTTAAAAAATCCTACATCCTTTTGAAATGTTTGAAGGATCTCATATTTCAAATCATTTTTGTACTAAGTTTGAAATGTTTTATAAATCAAAAAAGATTCTCATATAAAAATTCATCTCAAATTTGATTATCATAAACTGTGTACATTACCTTTCTAACATAAAAGAAAAAAAAAAATAGAAGAAAACATAATAAGGGTATAACTGTAAATTTAATTTCTGAATAATATATTAAATCCACCTTTCAAAAATCAATGGGACTAATTGGTCTATAAAAAAATCTTTGAAACTAAATGGATTATCATTTCTCAAAATGGGATTTATAGGTAAATTTTTTTTCTATTTTATTTATTTTTTCTTCATCTTTCTGAATTCTTTTTTAAATTTTCAATCCAAATACACCCTTACATACTTACCTATTACACCATATTTTAGTTAAAATCGATACACTATGAAGAAGAAAATGTTGGAAATGGTTATAAAATTCTGGATTAAACCAAAAAATTTTCCTAAGTTTGGTCTAATTTTTAGGTGGGCCCCGTGCATCGATTTACACGGGTCAAAGCGGTAACGCGTTCTTTGCCGCGTTGTGATTCACGTGGTATTTTTGGTTGCTCAAAACCATTACCGAGTGAATGGGAAATTGAAGCCAAAGTATGCTCCATGGAAATGGAGTTTTGGTGGAAATTCCTTAAAGGTTTGAATAAGGTTTGTCCCACATTGATTTGGTGGAAGGTTTTGAAAGGGTTTATAAGGCATGGGTTTGGTACTTGGGGTGTGCCCCAAGGGGTACCCAAGTGTTTTAGAGGGAGAGGTTATGGGCAAAATAGGCTAGACCCATTGGATCCAAAAACCACCACACGCGCGCACGCCGCTGCCCGTACGTCCAGCTGGGCTGGGTGTGAGGTTGGGTTGGGCTGGGCTTGTTCAACCCAATACTAATCTTTTTGGGCCAAAAACATTTGAATTTAATTCAAATAAACTGGTTTGGATTTAGTGTTCATCCAAACGAGGCCCTTTCCCGTTTTTCAAACGTTTGGATTTAATGTTCATCCAAACAGGGCCCTTCCCGAAATAAACTAGTTTGGTATTAACGCACACCCAAACAGGGCCCTTCCCGTTTTTTGCTATCTGTTTGAATTATAAACAGATTCAAATTCAAAACTAACAGGTGTCATACCTGTTCAATTCAAAACCAAGAGTCACCTTCACATCTATAAATGTTGATGTAATTCATTCAGAAATTTCGTATTTCACTTCTGCTAATTCTATTCTTCATCTTGCTGCATTTTATTTCTGAAAGAAAGAGTGTAAACACTTAGTGTGTTCGTAAGGCAAACAATTGGTAGTACTGCTATTGTTTGTGGTAAGATCATTTCATCCTGGGGGATAGACGTCCAAATTCTGAAAGCACCGTGGAGAGGACGAATCTGTCTTAAGGACACAGTGTTAAACACTAGACTTGATCAGATAAGTTATTTAAAGAAAATAACCAAGTAAGTTGTTTAATTTTATTTTGTTTTTATTTGTTTATTTAATCAGATTTTTAATTTTGTTTTTGTAACAAAATAAAATCTGTTATTTATTTATTTATTTATTATTTCGAGTTTGATTTTTGTAATCAAACAAATTCTCTCATTTTCTTTATTTCTTTAAATTCTAGTTATTGTTTTGTACACAATAGAATTAAATCTTTTAAATACAGTAAAGATTGCCCAACAGAAAAAAGAGAGAAAAAGAACAAGAAACAAATATAAAGCTAGTGAGAGAAAATTCAAAACTTAGGATTCACTCACATAAAACAAATGTATTTATATTAAAGTAGTCTAAAATACACAATTACCCCCTTCGACTACTAAACGCATGACATCTAACATTCCCTTCAAGTTGATACAAATATATCTATCATATTCAACTTGCAAAAATAATAGGGTGAAAAATCTCACTACCAACATCTTTTAGTGAAAATTGTTTGGTTCTGTTTTTCAGAAAATAGTTTTTAAAAAATTTTACTTTTTTATTTTTTTATTTTTCTTATTTTAATGTTTTCAATGAATTTTTTCAATATTTTAAATAATTTTTTTTTTTAATTTTTAGACAAATCTAATATAAATACATTTAAAAAGTATAATATTTGTGAATTTTTTTTAAAAAATAAACTAAATACCAAAAAATACAACAAAAAAAAATCAATACATTTTTTGTATTTTTGTGTATTTATTAATTTTTAAAAATATTTTTTGAAAATATTTTATTACTTAGATACATCTAAAAAAGTAAAAAAATGCTTAAAATTTAAAAAATATCCACTAAAAATAAAAAAAATACGAAAAACAAAAAACTCAATTTTTAAAAAACTAAATTCAAAAAACAGAAACCAAACACACTAATTAGTTTTTTGATTTCATAAAATACATACAAATCAATCTTCTGTCTTCAACTTCTCCGAAGTGCATGTCAATCTCACTAATTCTATCATATTAAAAGTTGTCACAATACAACCTTGTGGAGCACACTGCCACAAACCCCTTGTATATCTCACTAAGAAAAGAATTGGAGCCACGTAATCTTACAAGACCATGAGTCATAGTCCTATACTCTACGTCCGTACTTGATCTAGCCATTGTTGTTTGCTTCTTAGTGCGCCACATAGGAAGTGGTGACAAAAGAAAGGGGGAAAACAAAAACACCAATGCTAACAAGCAATTAGGAAAGATAATCAGTAATGTGATGATGCTTTTCTTTCAGTCTTCTACAAAATATTAGTTGAGTTCACAGCTCCAATATATTGATTCAAAGGTCCCATCAAATTGAGTTCTATTCTTATCTCCCAAATCTTGAGATTCACATTCTGCTAGTTTTCAAATTCAAATTCACATATCTATTTCTCTATTCAAATCTTGAGATTTGCAATATATCTGCAACTATTTATTATATGTGCATATAATTGTAGATGCCATTAGAAAACAAGGTATTTTGGTTATAATATTATGATATCTGGGCTAATATGTTATTTAGTATTTTTTTTTTTTTTGATAAATATATGATATGGGAAATTCTATTTTTACACACAGCATTGTCTCTGTGCACATCCTTTCTCGCTCCACTTACTTAGTAATTTGATTTTTAGGTATTTATCTAAGTCTACACACCTCACATTCCAAATATACCCATTCAATAAAAAATTGTGTGCAGACCCCTATCTTCTTCGGATAATTCTATTTACACACCACTAATACTTTCAATACACACCATTACTTACACATAAAATAATTTTTAGGGTTTACAGATATCTAAGTTCACATCTTAACTTTCCATTACTATCCTTATATTAACACACCACTAACTATTTGAATACACACCATTACATACACTAAAAACTATTCATCTTCACCACTACACACAACAAAACCCCATAATCTTCAAAACAGAGACCACTAGAAGCCATTTTTGTCGGTCTTGATCTCCATCGCTGTCGGAGGTTTCATTTGGCCTCCATCTTCATCGGTGTTGATCTCTGTAGTTAGTGTTAAACTCTCGTCATATTTCATCTCGTCGTCTCATCATTTCAGATCATCAGAGGATTGTTTTATTCGATCTTCATCTTTGACGATGTTGATCTTTATTGTCGATCTTGAACTTTCGTCTCTCATCATCATTTCAAATTCATCAAATTGGTCATGTTCATAAATACAGAGTTGAACAAACTTAATGTGTTCAAAATTTTTATATTTGAATAATGAATAAAAGTTTAATTTATTTTCACCAAACTAACTTAAAAGGTTCAATTTTTTATATATGAACATTCAATATTTAGTCAATCTTAATAATTTGAACAAAATTATTTTGTTTAAATATAAATAATCAAACATTGTGTAGAAGTTCAACTCTGGTTATCCAAATACGATGAACAAACTCATCTTCTCAACATATGAACTAGATAAATAAAAGATCAAAAAACTAAGTCATAAACTAATCTTTTCAATGTTCAAATCAATGTTTTCAATGTTTATACAAAACAAACCATCTCAATATCATCCATGCTGTGCAAATCTTCTAAACTAATTGATTTCAATATTTTTAAATCCTAAATCTTCAAAGACAATAATGTTTTGAGTTTAAAAAATAAGTATAATGGAGAAAAGAATGAAATTAGATAATTGATAATGAATGATATCATAAATGTATGTTAATGGTGAAGATGATAAAGAAATACAATATTTATATATTAAAACCTTATAAGAATGATGGTATGTAAAGAATATTTTGTATTTTTAAATATGAAATTTTTGAATGGGTAAAATACACTTCATGTTGTCCTTAATGGCCATTTCATTGGAGGATATTATTAAAATATAAATTTAATCTATTAATAGTGTATATTGATAATATTAATGGTATGTAAATAGAATCACCCATATGTTATTTAGTAAATTAATATGGGTTAAATTAAAAAATGTGTAGCTAAAAAGCAAAAAAGATAACCTACAGTAGAGGCCTTTTAAGGTAATTTTATATTTACTATTAATAAGTTAACCTTACATTTTAGTTCAAAGTCATATAAGAACTCTCTACCTATATTTGAACTAAAGAAAATAAAGTACTCCAACTTTGAACCACGTATGATTAAAGTGAATTGTCTTCAAAACTTCTGTCAAATGGCATCAATGTACAATGGTGTACAGTAGTCTCAAACATTAAAAAATGAGTAGTTAATGAGCAACAGAACTACAAGATGAGAAGAAAAAATATTCTACCATAATGTTATGTTTGAATCATAGATTTGTATATCAATTTAAAAAGGAAACAAATAAAAAAGACGAGACCAATTTTATTTCATTCAAATTTGACTCGCTTTTTCCCTTCAATTTGTAATGTTCTAGGATATCAACTATAAGGAAATGTATGCATTGCTATTATAAGAATGTAATATGCAATCCATTTTCTTCATGCCTTTGATTTCTTCGAGATGATCCAAATGATTAAAAACAAATAGCCTTATGTCGTGTTTGATTGAGAAATTTGATGAAGAATTTAAAAAAAGAAAGAGAAAAGATATGTGAAACTAAAAGTTAGTTTGGCATGTATT